>CM038217.1:188690747-188884534 GCA_021442155.1 Cymbidium sinense
ACATGAGCCAAACCCCATCAAATGAATTCCAAATCTCATGAAACTTGGCCAAACCTAGTTTCTCCATACCCAACATACCAAAGTAAAAAAAAATAGCAAAATGACCATTCTACCCCTCATAGCCATAGAACAAATTTTGGCTTAATCCATGGGTAATTTGGTCATACCCTCTTCACATTCACTTGAGGCTTTCCTAAAAGCTCAAGGGACCTAGGAGAGTGGTGCACCCAACCCAATGGGTTTGCCCAATTGGTCCCTAGACAAACCAACCCCATGGGTCAAAAAAATGCAAAATTCAAACTCCCTCTCAAACTTAAATTCAAGCACATGGGAGGTTGGCAATCCACTCCTTGGCTCAAACCGACCATGTGCATACTCTTAACTGGTCAAACAACCCACCCAATATATGATCAATTGGATCAAAATGACATACATGATCTTCCTTCAAGGGGAGATATACTCCCCTAATTCAATTTAATTCTCACTTCCCATCTATCATTGAAGCTAAGGAACTCGTAGCAAGCATCGAGAGTATTCCCAAGCTTCTTAGAGATTTGTGCCATTTCATTTTTTAGAGCTTAAAAATAGGGGAGATCCATTGAAGAGCTAACTTCCTCTTCACTCAATTTCCATCCAATTGCTCTTGCATACTTCATTAAGGAGCTAAGTCGAGTGCACCCAAGCTTCCTTTGGAGTTCCCACAATAAGGAAGGATTGAATTGGATCAAATTCAAGCTCAAGCTAAGGAGGAGGTGACCCATAGGAAGATCCACTCAACCTCTAGTGCTCAAACTCAGAAAGCTCTTCTCAACAAGACGAAGCTTCCAAGGGAATCGATCGTGATCACCTCGAGGTATGGGATTTTCTGACCATTTAATTCAATGTGGTGTGGAGCTTTGTAAAAAAAATTTTCACCCCAATGGATTTGCCGCTTTTTAGCTTTAGATGGTGTGGTTAAGTTGGATTTGAATCCATGCTAGATCGCTTGATCTTCCCTTGATCATGGATCTCTGATCGTGGGGAAGAACTTGGGAGATCTCAGTCCATCCAAGCATTTTAGATGACGCGAGATAATTCCCCACGTTTAGAAATCTTTATCCTTTTTAAAACCGGAGATCTCTCGATCTGATCGATCAAACAAGAGGGATCAAACCGCGGCACGCCATCCTGGATTTGACAACTTAACCTCCTCATCGCGACGTGTAAAGTGACCCACCGCCATGCATCGCAGCTGGGATTACTTGAAATGCCTAATTAATCCTAATTAACTTAAGGATCGTATAAAATTCATAACTCTTTCTAGAAAATTCAAAAAAGTATGAAATAAATCCTATGGAAAGATAATTCAACCTAGAATATTTTAAAATTAATTTCATTGGGTTTTGAGTTATATTTTTCTCTAAATTTGGATTTTATTGGAAAGTTTATTTTGCTAATTACTTCTTAATTAGGCCTTTGATTAATCCCAAATTACTTGGGTATATTTTAGGGGATGACTTATACCTCCCCAAATTTTCTTGGGATTTATTGAAGGCTTTATTAGAAGAATTGCATATGAATTTCCTAATTACCCCTTTATGTAATTAAGGATAATTAAAATATAATTAGTGATTTTAACCCATGATTAGGGTTGATTAAGGTCAGATCCAATAAGTAGGAGGTTTATGAAATACTTTTGGGGCATTTCTCCTAAGTTATTCCCTAAACCCCATTTTATCTCCTTAATCTCCTCTTAATTAAGGGTTAATTCATCCCTTAATTAATTTCTAAATTTTAAAAAACTTTTAGAACTTAATTAATCTATTTTGGGTAGATGCTTAGGTGTTTAATAGCCTAAGTTCAATTAAGAAAATTAAAACCCAATTCACATGTAGGGTGTTTTGAAATTACTTAAGCTAAATTCCTTAGCTTAATTAACTTTTAATTGTGAGCCAAATTGTATTAGCCCTCTTTCTTATTAGGTGCATTGAAAATTTAAATATGGGTTTTATGTCATCTCATTGGCTTATAATTATTTAGTTAATTCTTCTAAGATGGTGTAGGTAAGGATTAATTAAGTTACTTAATTCATACCTTAACCTAATTAACATATAAAAATGGAACTAATTGTCTAAAAATTAAACAAAAATGTCAAACACATGTGGGGATGGGTTAGAAATAGCAAACTCATCTCACCTTTTTTAAATTAAATCAAACTTCAAACTAAACAAAAATCACTTTGAATTCACTTTGATTTATTTTAAACTTTCTTATTCAAGAATTTTTTTGGATTTAAGTGAAGAACTTGTCTACATGATTTCATTACTTAAATCTTTCCTAACATGTTAAACTTGTATGTCATGTGATTTCAAGCATTCATATTTTAAAATGAAATTATTTATTTTATGTCAAATTTGTATTGTTACTAAAATAGAAATATAAATATTATTATCACTAAATCAAATTATTTTCAAAACATATGAATCAAATATCAAATCTAAAAGTATTCTACTTATATTTTAATTATGAGTTAATGTGATAATATAAAGGCATGCTTAGATATTTCATTTCTTCTTATGTTGGTATAGTTTTGAATGAGTAAGATGTAAGGTTCATTTGAAAAGAACAACACTTACTTAAATTCCATATTATTCATCCCTATGTGTAGTATAGATAATTGTTATAATATGTATAGTATGTATTATCTATACACACCATAAAATATATATTATAATATATATCTACTACATACATTATTTTATACAACATATAAATAATAAAAATTATACTATACATAATTATAATCTTGCATACAATAATTATATATGTGTATAAATATACTATTACTATACTATTACTATCTATCTTTATACATTATATAATATAGATTGGTATAGTATTTCATTATACTAAAATACCCCATATAATATTTGTATATAATATATAGATATATTATGCATAAAATAAATGAGAGTATACCCAAGAAGTGTTGCCTATACTTTACATAAATTGCATAAAATGAAATGAATCCATTAAACAACTTTTGCATTCTCCTTTCTATTTCATTTCTTTTATACACATGTTTGTATTTAAGGAAAGTGGTATATTAGTCCGACAACGAGGTTAGGCTTTAAGTAGCCCTAAGTAGATCTTGTATCTTACACCTCTGGTTAACAATGGCACTGTACTCACTTATGCCTTTCTTACTTTCATGTGTGTATGTGAAAATTGGATAAGGAAAACCCTTTCTACTTAAGAAAAATCATGCATATTCAACTTCTAAATTTTCTTAAATGGATTACTTAGCATGCATCACAAAGTGTGTTAAATACTCTCATTTGTATGTATAGATATGTTTAGGGTCCATCCATATGCATGTTATATATATTGGGAAAGAAATGAAGTAATGTATGTTATGTGAATTTTGATTCATTTTATTTAATCTTAAAATGACTTTCTTTTTGAATAGGTTTGTTTAGAGTTCATCTAAACTTAGGATTAATTAAAATATTTAATCAAAATATTCACCTAAATAAAAATAAAATGTGAATCTACTTTAGAAATTACTTAGGTTAGGGAAGGAAAGAAGTTCTATTTTCTTTCCCTCTTCATAACTTAGTAATTAATTATAGGATCCACTTAAACTAAATCAAAACATGAAATAAAATCAACCCAAAATAATTAAACAACATAAATGAAACCCTCCTCTAAGTTGAACATGTTCTTCACACTTAGAAAATTTGAACCAAAAGCCATAGCTAAGCATACCACATAAGCCTTCAAAGCACACATTAGCCTAAGTCACCACTTCTAGCTTTAGGTTAGGTTGGTGCATGGTCTAATATTTTATTTTATTTTATGATATATATATTTTAGAATGGATGTTAGGGTGTATGCTCGTAGAATGAATGGTAGGTTCTTAGTCTAACTATTCTCTTTCTAGGGATTGTGCTTAAGGGGCACTATCATAAATAAAAATAATTTTTTTGTAGTGCTTTATACCCAAAGCATAATCCATAGGTCGTGGACTTAGTCACCCATGTGTGGGGTGATAAGTCCAATATACATACTTGGGATTTGTGGTTTGTTTTAACTAACCTTTATTTTGTATGTTAGATTTTCACTTTTCCTTTTCATGTAAATTTATGCAATTAAGATTTTGGAATGATTGTTATGGGGATTAGATGATGATTGGTCATAAGATCTATCTTATGCTCCATGTGAAGCCTTGGAGCATCTACCTTCCAACTATCCAAAAGAAGAAGAAAAGAAGAAAGAAAAAAGAAGAAGAAAGAAGAAATAAAGCTTGAAGACCCCCATAATAATGAATTTCTTTCTTAATTATAATTTAATTCATTTGTAATCCGGGTTGTATAAGGGTAGAACTTGGCTACCCATATTTGATATTTTTAGATTTGTGCGGTGGTGCCCGACCACAACGACCTTCTATTCTATTTGTGATTAGCTTTATAAATTGGTTGATGATTTGTTTAGCTTTTGCATTAAGTGTTTTTCCTCGCTTTCTTGCTTTATGTATGGGTTGGATGTGGATTAGGCTCTTTAGGAAAAAATAAATCTTTTACCCAACTTAACAGTGCAAAATAGAATTAAACAACTCATAATCTCACCTAAAGCTTAGGTTTAAAATCAAGATAAAAGAATTAGCAACCCCTTAGTGGATGAGCATTTCTTTACAATATCATGCATAAAT
Source organism: Cymbidium sinense (assembly GCA_021442155.1). Classification (NCBI taxonomy): domain Eukaryota; kingdom Viridiplantae; phylum Streptophyta; class Magnoliopsida; order Asparagales; family Orchidaceae; genus Cymbidium; species Cymbidium sinense. The sequence goes on from CM038217.1 coordinate 188,695,438, forward strand.
AGCATCTTATTTCACTCTTGATTGGAGGGCTTTCCACCTTGCTGAGAAACTTGGCTTGACCTTTGAGAGTCATGGTGGAAACTCACCTCCTCCCTTCTCACTGATTTTGGCTAATAACCTTCTTTCTCATGCATTAGTCATATGGATCCTATTAGCCTGAGTCAAAATAATTATCCAAAATGAAAATAAAATAAAATTTGAATTGCATTAGATTTATGTCATTTGAAGCATGTCATTTACATGATATAGTCACTTTAGGGAGTGAGTTTAAGAACTTAGTCTCTTTCTAAATAATAACAGCCTAGCTATCTTGCATAAAGCATGACTTGCCTACATATATTTAAAATTGTAGGAGGAGTTAGTTGGCCACCCCTGAGTAAGTCCAAGTCGTGGGTGGTTTGTCCTCTCTTGAGGAGGCAAATGGTTACCCATTTTTTCACTTAGATTTAGGTTGTGTTTCCAAAAGCTCCCCTAAATAGATTGCTTCTCTCTTTTGTGGGTCATAAGCTTAATTCCTCTCCTCTTAGGCATTTCTTTAATCTTGTGTTAAGGAATCATAAGTCTTAAATTTCTAATGAAAAATGCAACTCAAACAAACTAAATCAATTTAAAAAAAATGTAAAGTCCAACTATATGATAGTTTGAGATTGCTCGCTAGGTTTTCTAGTATCATGAGCATCTTCTACTTATTTTTTATTTTAGCTTCTATAATAATTCCCTCTTTTGATCAATCTCATTTAATCTTCCAATAATAAACCAATCGATTGATAGTTCTTTTCTATTAAAATCTTCAAAGACAATGATCATTTATCTTAATCGAGAGTTTTCCTAAGGAATCACATTTTCTTAGGATGTAATTAACTATGGGAGCTTGCCCCTGTAGGAAACTTAATGAAATAGGTTTAAAATAAACTCTGATTATTTTTTCATGTAAAGTAGGGAAGAATCTCGGTATACATGCACTCATCATCAAGTCTTTATTGGTGATGTCCATTGGGTAAGGACTTCGCCTCTCGAGATAGTATAATATTTCATTGAGGATGTACTCGATCACGTGAATAAGTACATCTGCAGATCTGCGTGGCATCTTAAAAAGATGAATTTCTATAAGAGTCTTGTCCTCTTTCATTTCTCACCAACAGATTTGAAAAGCTACTCCAACCCCTTATAGGAATTTTTCTCCATAAGACCGTCATTATTCACATAAGTAAGAGGCTAGAAATGGGAGAGCTTTGATGCTTGAATAATTCCCCATCACTAGATTCCTACATCATTTCACCACCCGTCCACCTTCACCGAATTATTTTTGGTCCACTATCCGACCAATATCACTGAAGCGCCACCCAACCATCATCATCGATCCACCATTCGACTACTGTTGTTGGATTGTTGTTCGGCCACCATCATCACATTATTGTTGTGCTGTCATTTCTCGAGCACTATTTCCAGACCATTGTCTGATCGCTATCATCCATTCACCACTCGACCACCTTTGCCAGACTAATCAGACCCACTGTCCAACTAACATCATCATGCACTGTCATCATATTGTCGTCCAACATCATCATTTGATTATCGTTGACAATCAACAACTTGACAACCATTATCGAATTATCCGCCAAGATCATATTACTTCAACCACCTTTATTTGAGCCACCGCCAACCATATCGGGTCCTTCGCAACCACTATAGATTACCATCCAATCATCATCATCGAACTGCACCCATGTTGCCACTACTCAATCACCTTCATAAGACCATTGCCCAACCCCTGTCACCGATCCATCGTCTAACAACCACCATAAGATTATTGTCTTACCACCATCACTTGACTAGCTTCACATGATAATTGTTCAACCATTGTAGTCATTTTACCGTCTGACTGCCATCGCTGGATCATTGGCCAACTATATTGTCTTAACTATTGACCATCAGCTACACCATCATCGATGACACCATTTAATAACTTTAATGCATCACTTACGATTGATGCATGTTGTTGACTCACATCATCGCATATATGATCAATGTCCATTGTTGACACACGCCATCATCTATAAAATTAAAGCATGCCATTGGCTCATGCCATCATTTATATTAAAGCTATTCTATATAATTAATGTTTATTATATTATATCATCACTTTCACTAGTTATGAGTAAAGGTATTATTTGTAATTGTTGATATATACTAGTAGAACCCTTTCAACTAGACTAAACATCGTGATTTTTTTCCTTTTGAGTGTTTTGCACATTAAAACTCTTATGTTACCTATAAATTTTCTTTTATCTATGAGTGTACTTGATCTTCATACAAAATTAAGACATTAAATATGTTCTCTCTACCACCATAAATATTCCTACAAGCAACAAGATATAAGAATAATATTGTCAATTTTCCATTAAAGTAATTAGAATAATATCCATGATAGTAGTGGCATCATTGATGATGGTCACATATATCAACTTATCTATGGTAGAGATTGATGTTCATATGATTTATAGTTTTTGAGTATCATCAACATGATTTAGCGCTAATGCCTTTGAATATATTTTTATGTTCTCATATATTATTGACCATCATGATGTAAGTATTAGATACGGAGATGGATAAAATGATAAGTGTGAGAATCATGTAAGACGGCCTTCAATTGCTTCAATGATGGTGAAACAATGGTGGTCAATAACAATGTGATAAATGAATATAAATAATGATAAATTTGAGATTGTTGCACTCGATTATAAGAAATCAAGGGTTACTCATCAGTTGACTTTATATCTTTGGGGGAATTGATGCTTTATAAATTTAAGAGGCATTTACATAATTCTTATCGATTACATATTTATGGTGTTTATTTTCAGAAGTGTATAGGGGGACACCACGCAGATTGTAGGTGGTACTTATTGAAGTGATCGATGATATTATATGATACTGTCTCGAAAGATAGAGACATCACCCCTTCAATAAACCTAATTACCTAATAATAGACTCTAAGATATGATGGATCTTCAAATATACTAAAGATTTTCACTTGCTTACATGGATGAATAAAATAGGTTTATATTAAACGGTTCTAAAGTTCCCTATAGAGGCAAGCCTCCATAGCTAATTACATCTCAGGGAATGAAATTTTTTAAGAATATTATCAATTAAAGTAGACAATTATCATCTCTAAAGATTTCAAGGCTAGATTATCAAAGGATTAGTTATATTTAGAAAAATCAAATGAAAAAGTTCAAGGAGAAGACTTATTTTTAGAATCCAAATGGAGGGAGTATGAAATGCTCATGATACTTGGAAGCCTAGAACCATTCCAAACTATCCTATAATTGGGCTTTATATATTTGAAAGTTAAGAGATTTAATAATTTGAGTTGAATTTTATTAGACTAATAATCACAACATAAGTTGTAGAATGCTTAAATGGTGAGGATTTATGCTTATAACCTGAAAACAACTACATTGGATCCTAAATCTAGTGGGCTTTAACATAAGCTAAAGCATGACCTAAATCAAAGATGGTAAGGTTTACCTTCATGAGAGGGATAAACCACCGACTAAATTTATAACCGCTGGTCACTAACTCCTCCTACAATTTTAAAATCATGTAGTCCGATCTTATGAAATTGCAAGATAATTGGACTATTATTAATTTAGAAAGAGATTAAAGTTCATAAACCCACTTCCTAAGAGATTGGAGTATGAGTGATATGAATAATGGGAGGTGGGTGCCAAGAGGGATTAGTGGGTGTCGTATGGGTGTCAAATGCTCCAATGGGAAGGGTGAGGTGATTTAACCTCCCATGGGTCATGGCCAACCCAACCACCCCTTGGGTCAGGTTGGGCAATGTCCTAGGTGCCTAGGTGGACCATTAGGAGAGTGTTAAGTGGCCAATGAATGAAAATGACCACTTATATGGGTGATTTGTCTCATGTGATACCCTTGACCCAAGGGTATAATGGGCATTTATCATTGGATTTGATTTGGGAAGATTTGAAATGAGCCAAAAGTGGGTTAGCCCAAATTTCAGGTCAATTGGAGCTCATTTGATTTTATTTGGCTTAATTTGACTCATATAGGTCAAATTGGGTTAGGTTGAGTCAAGTTGACCAATTAGTCAAATTGAGTTAAACCAAGGGTTGGGTCAAGTTCATATGATCATTTGAGATGCATTGATGTCATTGGCTTGGTTTGATTTAGCTTATATTTGATTTTGACTCATTTGAGTTCAAATGGGTCAAATGAGTTAAGTTGACTAATTTGATCAAATTGGCCAAATTGGCTTGGGTTATGTGTTGGTTTGGGTTCAGTTGACCAATTAAAGATTATTATAAGCATTGAATTTAATTAATTTGGATTTGATTTTGATTTAGGCCAATTTGACCCTTTAGGTCAATCTGTGCAAAGTAAGTCAATTGGTCATGGCTTTGGTCAAGTTTAATAATGAATGAACTTGAGCTTGGTCATCAATTGATTGATTTTGATTAATTTGATCTTTTTAGGTCAATTTGGGTCAACTTGGGTCAAGAGGGTCAATTGATTTGGTTTGGCTCAATTGAAGGTCAAGTCATATTCAAATATTAATTTTGGGTTAGTATGAATCATTGGTTTCAAGTGATTTGACTTAGGTTATAATTTGCTAGTTTAGGTTCATATGGGGGGGTTGACTTGGTCAAAGGACCAAGTTGACTTGGTTTGATCGAAATTGTGACAATTGATCAACCTAGGGTGATCAACAATCAAGATAGGAGGTCTCGGTGAGCTTGGTTCAATCCAATTTGGGTAGGATTGGAACTTGGCTCAAATAGGTCAAATTGGATACTTTGGGTAAAATGGACCAATTCGGTTTAGTTAGCTTGATTTTAGGTTGAGTTTGATTTAGTTGAGCTTATATATGGGTTTGAGATTAATAAAGAAATTCATTTACAATTAGTTTGGGTTCAAATGGGTTTTGATTCATTTGAATATTTCAAGTCAAAAGGGTTAAGTTATGTTTGACTTGTGTTGATTTTGGTTTGGTTTGATGATTATAGATTTCATTTATAATTGTGAATATGATTGAAGGTGTGATTTATTCATGAGAAAATAAATTGAAATTAGGTTTTGAAATAAAGAAATTTGGCTATGTCCATGGAGTTGGGTCATGTAGCTTAGTTTGATTTTGATTTTATTTGATTTAGTTTTGATGATTTAAATGTATATTTCATTTATATTTGTGAGGATGATTGAAAATATGATTGATTTATGAGAAAATCAATTGAGTTTGAAGTGATTTGAAGACACATTTGGTTAAGCTCATGAAGTTAGGTCATAGGGCTTATATTTGAATTTGAATTAGTTTGATTTAGTTTTGAAGATTTAAATGTATATTTGATTTATAGTTGTGAAGATGATTGAAGATATGATTGATTTATGAGAAAATCAATTGAATTTGACTTGACTTGGATGGGATTTTGGCTAAGTTTATGAAATTGATTCAAAAGACTTTGGAAGGATCTAGATTTAATTTGACTTAGTTTGATTTAGTTTTGATCATTTGAATGTATATTTGATTTATATTTATAGAGATGATTGAAGATGTGATTGATCCATGAGAAAATCAATTGAATTTGGCTAAGTTCATGAAATTGATCCAAATGACTTAGGAAGGATTTTGAGTTTGGATTTGATCATGGGTTTCAATCATTTGATTTTAGAATTTGGGTTTGGATTTGGTTTGAGAAGGTGAACATGGATTGGATTTGGGTTAATTGGTAGGTGAATCTCCCTAATCCCTAATGCATAATCTAATCATATGATTAACCCTTTTAAGTCTCTAAGCTTAAGTTAAGTATTTACTTAATTGCTAGGTCTGTCTTATGAGTAAAGTCTTAGATTCAAAAGATTCTTAAGTTTAAGATGAGAAGATTGAATCCTCACTTCAAAAGTGAGGTCAATAATATCTAATACATAAATTTTTATATTTACATAAATAGCATATAAATCTTTAATATTACTCATAAATAGTTCCATCATCAATTTTTTAAATGAATACACCTTTTCATTTATATACGAAAAATATCATATTTATAAATATCAAATTTTAGATATTATATATGTAAATATATATTATGTTATATATATATATATATATATATATATATATATATATATATATATATATATATATATATATATTGTAAATTTATTTAAATTTAATACATATTATAACATCAACTAAGATATCTTAAAACCTAGCAATGAAATAGCATTACCACATTAGATATTGTTTTGACCTTTATTGGATATAAAACTAAAGTTTATTTCATTGGGGGTGTTTTGGTGTATCTCTTTTAATCTCATATCGCATTACCACGTCGTTTTATGCTTCTTTTCATTTATTATCTATATTTATAAAAGATAATTATTTTAAATAGAGATGTGAGAGAAAGAGTGAGAATTAATCATTTTAATATTTAAATAAAAAATTTATACATAGCTAAAAATAGAATAAAATTTTACATGAAAAAAAAAAAGATTGTTTATAAATATATTGTGATGTTTTGAAAATACAAATACACATTATTGTACAAAAAATATTTTATTTTTAGTGTAATATAATTAAATACATTATGTTTCAATTTATTAAAATTAATTGTAAAATGATCAATGATATCATTTTTTTAGTTTGAGTGCAATAACCCAATAGTTGTGCCAATTAGGAGAGTGATCCTATGGAGAAATTATTATGTGTAGAGTTTGAACTGTTTAAATTACTGTATATCAGTTATGTAAATGATATGTATTAATGACACAGTAACTATGAATTAATTGTATATATGTGTATTAGTTATACAGTATGAATTAGCTATATACATGTGTATTATTACACAGTAACTATAAATTAGTTGTATACATGTGTATTGGTTATATATGTATACAATACATATCCTTGTATTCTGCAATACACAATGTATACATAATTAATACAGAATAATCTATTGATTCAGCCTCCATAATAATATATCATTCAAATGAAGATTATGCTAAAGATGAGATTATGCAAGAAATAAGCACTTGTGCGAGATTAGAAGGTAGTGTGAAGCCAAAAGGGTCATGAGTTCTCATATTTTGAAAATCACATAATTTTGGATGGTTTATAACTTTATGGAAAAAAATATATTAAGAATATAATATAAATATTTAAGGATATTTATCATATAATCTTATATATTTATATATCAACACTTAAACTTTTATGTCTATATAAATAATATTTAAATCTAATAATATACATAAAAATAATATTATCATTATTTTTTTTAAAAAGTAAAATATACTTTTTATACATTAAAAAAATAATATATTTATAAATATAAAAGTTTAATATATTTATAAATATTAAACTTTAAGTATTATGCATGTAAATAAATAACAATCATATACAATGTATATAAATTTTTCAAATATTTATTCATTTGTTTTACTTACAAAATAAAACAAAATTAAAATCATATATTTTCTTTATTCTACACTCATAAATCATCAAATAAAAAGAAAAAAGGTGAAATTACATCCCAATTTTTTAAAGAAGGATTTACATACATATCATACAGTTTTTATGTATTTACATTCTAACACCTAAACTTCAATTTATATATATATATATATATATATAACATCATAATCTTCAATATCATATCAAAAATATCATTTTATTCACTTTTTAAAAGTGAAATGCACCTTTTTAAACATAGAAAAATATTAATTTAGATATTAGATATATAAATACATAAGAATTTTGTGGTATGTATGTACATATCCTTTTTTAATATATATATATATATATATATATATATATATATATATATATATATTAGTATTATTGGTGAAATAAAATTTATATAATTATTTATATATATAACACCTAATTCTTATATATTTATCACCTAAACTAAATATTTAGAGATATTTTTAGTTCGGTGGTTAGGCACTGCAAATAATAAATTGTTCTGCGCAATTTCAGAAAAGAGACGCGCACCTTCTCGCCTATTTATATGATCGCTCAAAACCCTAGCCCCTTCAGAAGCCGCCGATTTGATTAACGCTGCAGGAGCAATTCCTCCGACCATGGGTAAGCTGCTGGTTATAGCTCCATTTTGAGATAAAAAAGTTTGTATGATCTTCAATCTTCAGATCTTCTTTACTTGCAGTTTTTTTCGTAGTGAATCTCCCCATATTTGCTTTCTCGATGCTCTTTAGGCATGTTTTGTTTTCTTTTGCGGTGTAAGACGATTTTCTCTAAATTTCTTAAATAAAATCTTTCAGGTGCTTACAAGTACGTTTCTGAGCTATGGAGGAAGAAGCAGAGCGATGTGATGCGATTCCTGCAGAGAATTCGCTGCTGGGAATACCGTCAGCTTCCATCTATCGTTCGACTCACTAGGCCCACCCGCCCTGACAAAGCCCGCCGCCTCGGCTACAAGGCCAAGCAGGTATAGAAATCCTTGTTATCTCTTTTGCATTATTGAAAGTAGTTAGATGTTAATTTAATATTTTTAGTATATTTTTCTGGTTCTTATGCATTTGAAAATGGTCTGAACTTCATTATGTTTTGACGTGTTGAGAAGGTCCCGTTTTTGTATCTGTTGACATTTTTTTTGTACCTTTGTGGTAAATTTAATATTTTTAGTATATTTTTGTGTGCCATTGAGGTGGACAAAGTGATTTGATTGTGGCAATAGGATGTTTATGGAATTAATCATGTTTTTGAACTTTATAGCTATATCCTATCTTTTTTTCCCTGGTTTGTATTGGTAGAATGCTTGTAGTGCATTTTCTTGTAACATGGTGCTCCATTGCGATCTGTCTTGGAATTTACCTTACTGAATGTCGATTGGATTTTCCTGAGACTTGCTTTGTTTGTCTCACGCCAAATTAGTTTATTACTTTATTTGTATTATGGTCAAGATTTCCTCTAGCCACTTTATGTTATTCCCTGGTTGTAACATGAAGCTCCCACGTAGTGGTTTGGAGCTGAATCTAATAAAAGTCTATTAGATTTTCTTAGCCTTCGCGTATAACGTGTGAATACCTTTTATTATGGTTCTTAGCGGCTAGCTATGAATGTGTCCTTTCTTTTATCATGTTTAATTTGTCTTATTTATCTTGATTTATTCATTCTTTAGACGAAAACTATTTATTGTTAATTATTTTCATAGTAACCATAAATAGAATGGTGCATTCTTCTAATATATACAATTTAATTCACTTTATCCTGAACTCTCATGATAAGTATAACTTCAAAGAGTTATAACTGAACTCTCATGATAATTATAACTCTCTACTTTTCTCATCTGGTACTTTCGGCCTGGGCAACACTGCAACGACAGTGTTAACTGGCAACAATAGTGTTAAGGTTTTTTAATGAGTGCTCATAATTTTATATATGAGGTTAGTATTGAGTTGAAGTCATCTATGAAATGACACCAAAATAGTTTTAGATTTAGTGAGATAGAAAAAGAGAAGGCAAGAGGAAACATGAGGGAGAAATAGGGAATATCGGAGAGAGAAGCTTTAGGATTTATGACTTTAATAGGCTTTAGTTCATTGAAATGCTTAACCTTGTATCATTTTTTGATCGTTTATTTATAAGTTTGGGCTTGTATGCTACATGACCAGTTACATGTACAAAATTTTAAAAAGGTAAAAATTATGTAGCTCGATGTAATCTATCTTTCAATCTAGAGAGTTCTAGTCCTTGGGTAGATAGTCAATTGAATGGCATTCCTTGTACTGATGAGTGGATAATTGATTGGACAAGGTCATGATGACTTCTACGAAGTGTAGGTGAATTGAAAAATTCCTTGATTAACTATTCATGTTGACTAGGAGTACCTTTCCACCTTGCACTTTGTTGTAGATGTATATATCCATTCTATGCTGTCTTGAGTTCTCCTTTTTAGTATTTGGCTATATAAGTTGTTGGTAGCAATGCTTGATCACGCAACACATGCGTTTGGTGAAAAATTCAGATTAAATAATACACTGTAAATAGGATGAATTTCAAATCTGGAATAATTAAATATTGCGCTTAAAAAGTATGCTGCCGCCGCTTCTGGCACCTCCGCTCCGCCACGCACCTCCGCCGCCACCCGCCACTCCTGGCACCTCCGGACACCGCCTGCCGCCGTGATCACGCCTGGCCGCCACGACTCACCAGACGCCCAAACATTCATTACTTACATTTTGTCAACCAAACAAAAAATCTGAAAGTCGTGAATTTATAAACTCAACCAAACAACTATAAAGTAATCCTTTACATCAATTCCTTTACATCGTGATTCTTTACATCAGATTAAACGCAACCAAACAGTCATAATCGAGTGATCTCTATGTAAATTTTGATAAATAACTGATAATATGTACTGTTTATTTTATTTTGATTTTAAACATACTGCCTTTGCATTTGCTTAGTTTTATTAGGTCATATAAAATTAATTGGTTATTTATTTGTTGCATTGCCTCAATTTAGTAGAGGTTTGGTCCTTTATTATTTTTGCTTTTATGTTTATTATGATGACTATCTTATGACTCTTCTATGTAACCAACCTTCATTTTTTTATAATTGAATTTGATTCTTCCATATCAATCTTTGTTGAATCTTTTATTATCATTTCTTTCTTTTATCTATTGATCTTTTACTTGAATTAGTTTGATATTAATGGGACCTTGATTTTATGTATACATCATCACACCTCCATTTACCATTAGCCTCATCTTCTCTATTTTGGTTTAGCCTTATGAATATTCTTTCATCTTACCCATTGGCTGCTCCCTGATGTTTAAAATTGCTTATGCGCATCATTTTGCACAACATTCAATCATATTCCATATTTTTAAACCCTGCATTAACTTATTTACCTATAAAACTGCCTCTTCTTTTGTTGTATATGCTTAAATTATCTAGTTTTTTTTCCTAGACTGTCTTTAATAGACCACATTTCCGCCTTTTTAAGAATAGCCACTTCCCTCTTTCGGTAATTTTACTTACCATAGCCCACCCTTTTTACAATTTTAGTACTTTTGGTGTGATATGTTTCCTATAACTAGGAACCTTGTTACATAACAATTCTAGTTATAATTTTATAGTCTACTTTAAGTTTCGTGATGTTTTTTAAGATTTTCATTGTATTCTTTTCTCGCATAAAGCTTTTTGGGCATTACTTTATCTTTAATTACTCAATTTTAATAACATAACTCATCTCCTGACCAATATCTTAAATTATTTTCTAAATTAAATACTTGAATCTGCATTACATTCAATAGTATTGATTGATCACTGTCATTTTTTACCGTAGAAGTGCTTTAAAAATGTCTCGACTTTCATTTGAAAATGGCATCCATGAAGCTGTCTCATTTTGAATATCTTTTGTTGTAAGCTTATCAGAACCATACCAAAAAATATAAATTGATAGCCTATCCTACATCTAATTTTTATAGATTTTAGAAAGTGTTTAGTCATTAAGCATTAATTCAAGTGCTAGAATTTCTCCATTTTATTGATATCTTTTCAAACTTAAACATGCCTCTGGCAGACCATTTTCCTTGAACTCCATCAAATCCTGAATTTTCCATTGTTGAGTTCCTTAAATTACTAAGAGGCTGTTTTGTTGCCTGAAAAAGGAATAAAGTATAAAAGGATTGTAGTGGATTTAGATTACTTTAGGGTTGTTTGGTTGAAAACTCTATAAATATAGAGTTTATTTTTTTGTTAAGAAAATAAATATAATGAAAAGATTCTTAAGGTTGTGGCAAGCGGTGTGGCGCGGCTGGCGACAATTGGGGGGCGGCGGGGTATGGCGGCGCACGATGGGGTGGCGTGATAACATGGCAATCATAACATGTATATTTAAAATTCATCCAAATTGGATAAATTTTAAATACACCAAAAAAGATCTTTGTAATGTATTCTAAATACATTACAATACCTTAGAAATTTTACTTTGTACCATGCTAAATACCAAAAAAGTTAGAACTCCTATGTTTATTTTACTTTTCATCCAAAATTCACGCAATCAAATAGTCCCTAAATATTGTTCTTGTTTTCCTTGTTTTCCCCACTAATGAAGAAGATGGATATACTAATACTATTGTGTTATATAGATTTAGTACAGTATTCATTATTCCTTTCATTCATGCCCGTAATTTATTATATATTTACATATCCAACACCTTTTCTTTAATATTTACATAAATAACATCTGAATTTTAATATCACAAAAAAAAAAGGACTGCTATCACCAACTTTTTTAGATTGAAATACTATTTCATGCATAGAAAAATATTGTATATGTAAATATAAAATTTTAGATGTTATATATGTAAATGTCCCAAAAAAAAAAAATTCAAACTTTGATATAGGGAACATCCATTTTCGTTGCAGGGCTATGTGATCTACCGTGTCCGTGTGAGGCGTGGAGGCCGCAAGAGACCAGTACCAAAGGGTATAGTCTATGGAAAACCCAAGAACCAAGGTATCACCCAACTGAAGTTCCAACGCAATAAGCGTTCAGTCGCCGAGGAGAGAGCAGGCAGAAAGCTCGGCGGCTTGAGGGTCCTCAACTCCTACTGGATCAATGAGGTCACAAAATTAAAAAAAATAAAAATTCAATCTTTATCAAATTTAGGTCATACAATTGTAAATATCTTGATCAAAATTTAATTTTCTCATTGAGGAAGAAGACGCTCTGTGACAAACTTTGAACTGAACTCCCCCTGCAGGATTCCACCTACAAATACTTTGAAATAATCCTCGTTGATCCTGCGCACAACGCCATTCGCAACGACGCGAGGATTAACTGGATCTGCAATGGAGTTCACAAGCACAGGGAGCTTCGCGGCCTCACCTCAGCCGGGAAGAAGTACAGGGGCCTTCGCGGCAAGGGCCATCCCATCACAAGGCCAGGCCCTCTCGCCGGGCGACCTGGAAGAGGAACCAGACCTTGTCGCTCCGCCGATATCGCTGATAGAGCCCCTCTATCGTCTTCTTCTACCTGCCGTTTTGTTCAGTCTGTTATTGTTAGTGAATTTTCCATCCACAGAACTTCTGTTATCATTTGTCTTTTCAGTATTTATAATCTGTATTCTGCTCGCTGAACGATGAGACTGTTGAGAACTTGTGGGCTGGTTGAGCTTGATTGCCTTCTGTTCTTAATTTCTAGTTTTGATTTCAATTTTGATTATTTTTCTCTGAATGAATTGCTATGGAGTTTAGTGTTTTCTTTCATTTTGATCTCAAAAGCAAATCAAGATTTGTTTTTTATTATGTAGTGCCACATATTATTAAATTCATTGAGTTATTTTGTGGTGATATTATCATGAAATTATAAAATTATACTAATGATTTTTTTTAAGCATTTACAAATATATCATATAATTTACATATTGTTATAGTTAATATTAAAATTTAATATTTAAGTTCTCAATCAAGAGGTTAACTTAAGTTTTATAATTAATCTCCCATTCAAGATTGTGATGATTTAAAATCAATACTTCATATAAAAAATCACACAATGAGAATTAGTTAATATATGTTTATGATAAATATATATATATATAATAACAATAATAATTTTAAAATTTAAAGTAATTCAATTTACTTTAAGATGAATATAATAAATATGATAAAAAAATTTATTTAGAATATTTGTAGTTATTTGTTTTCCTTCAAATAAAAGTATTTCTTAATGCATGGATTATAATTATTTAATTAATCTAAATCTTTATATTTATTCATATAATCCTAAAGTCTAAAACATGTCACAATATATACATAAAAGACATTTTTAGTTTTAAATATATTAAAGATTATTAATAATTTTATATTATTTTAAAATTATGAGTATCATATAACAAATATAAAAGATTAAATGTTAAATGTAAATAAATATAAATTTTATGATATATATGTAAATCCCTTTTCTAATAATAGTGAAAAAAGAACTGATTGTTCAACAGAAGGAACCTCAGAAAACCAAAATCATCCTTTCGTTCTATTCATTAACAAATTAGCGCCAACCCCTAAACCATACCACATCCGTTCGAAATCCCTTAAATTCCCCCTATCCTCTTAGCTTTTCCGGCCATTCTCTCCTCTCCTTCCCAAAGCATGGGTTGTGGTGGTTCCAAGGACGAGGTCGCCACCGGCAACACAGTCGCCGCCAAATCCCTCCAATCAAACAAAGCCTTCTAATTCAATCGGAAAATAAACAGTCGTGGCCGGCGGCTCTGATCACGAAAGACTCGCCGGATCGCTATTTCTCTTCGAGGAAGGACGAGGAAGCCATTGCTGGTGGAAATGTTCTGAGCAAGGATGATGATCAATTACTGGCCGATTCTGTCTCTGTAGCGGAAGATTCTTCGGAGGTGAGGAACGAGGGTTTGATTCTCGGTGATGGAGAGAGGCAAAGCTCATTGCTGAAGGGCCTAAATCCCAAAGATGGTGAGGTTCCCCTTCTCTTTCGTCAAAGAAAGCTTGGCGTCAATTGAAGTTGTATAACCTATTAGTTTATATATTACTGCCATTTATATAGTCTCAATATTGCAGAGAAAACGAGCGAAGGTGGTGGAAAGGATTCCAAAGAGGCCTCAATTGAAGAAGAAAAGGGATCTGAACAGACTGTTGCTGAAAAGAAGAAATATAAGTAATTACTTAATTTCTTGACCATAATAAATGAATTTGTTTGATTGTTCCTTTTAATTTGTATATTGATAACAGAATTTGTCTATTTTTCATATGTTTGTTGGGTTGTAGATTAATTATTGACCCTCCCCAAGTTGAATTTCATTAAGGGAATATTGAGTTAGTTCATTTGTTAACTTGGTTGTGTTGCAAGCTTAAAATGTGTTTGTGGTCATTTGGAATTGAAATCTATAAGAACTTACTTGCTGAGCGGGGCAACTCGACACTGAATAAATCTAATCTAAGAGCTGCCTCCTCGCTGCCTCGAGAAGAGCCTTGTTGTCATCCCTTGTGTTGATTTCTATAAAATAGTAGAGTTTACTAGATTAAATCTTATAATTTATTATTATGAATATATTGTGGGCAAGATCATAAAAAAAAAACTAAGATGATTAAGCTTCACTTTCATGGCTTTGATTTCCTACATAGAATAGGTTAGATTCTATGGAAACCTCTAAGAACCCGGCTACTGCAAGCATGTGGATCATAAATCGCACCAAAGACTATTTAGATTCGACGCGATTGGCCAAAATTTTGAAATCTGAGATAGCCACTGCTATGAAAGCCTTTGCCTCACGATCTATGATTTTTTTCATAAATTACTCCTCCCCAGTGATTTTTAATTTAAATGAGCTTTATCTAATTTAATTTATTAGTAATTATTAATTAATAATTTTACTATATGATAATTATAATTTAATAAATTTAATTATAAATTATATATTTGATAATTAACTGATTTGTGGTATAATTTTTTATAGTTATTGTGGTATTATGGATTTTTTTTCATTTAAAAATATTCAAATAATAATCTTTGTATAACTACCACACCCAAGAAGAAGAAGTGATTCTAAAAATCACCTTGCCATAATATTTTTTTGAAAAACAATCAACAAACATCAACTAAGCTACAAAACTAATAAAGCACTTTCATAGAAACCAACTAATCACACATCAAATCTAGCAATCCCTTACAACATAAACCTAAAAGTACTCCATCTAGTTTAAAATGCCTTCCCATATTACACACTGAAGCAAAATAAATCCATTACAAACACAAACTCTGAAGAACTCAACTAAATTTTTTTTTAATGTTCTCATATAACAACAGAAAACATCACTACTGTACATGAAATTACAAATGGATATCAAGTTTTCTATCCTCTATCTACATTATGATCACAACAATAGAGTTTAATCATCAAATTTGATATTTAGCCTCGCGTTTGTGCTGAAAGCGAATATTAGTATGATTTTAAAGGATGGTGAGGATGGTGCCTCTTTGGAGACCTCACAGGGTTAGGTACCTTTGCTGGTTCAAGCTGGTGTGGCTTCATCAGACTCTTGGTATCCTGTAATTGTTCTAACCCTTTTAAGACCTCGTACATGCGAGGTCGAAGCTTTGCATCATTGTTGAGGCATTGTAAGGCTAGAGAGGCAACTAAGCCCCGATTTTTGGGATATTGACCTCCAACTTGGAGTCCATAACAACAAAGGTATGGTTTACCCACTGACGAGGTTTTGTTCAAACTTGGCTTGTCTGACGCACCTGAGAGAAGCTCAAGCAACACGACTAAGCTGTAGACATCAGCCTTTGCAGAGAGACGGCCTGTAAGAGTGGGAAGGATGTGAAAAAGATATTGTAGATTGTAGATAGTTTGGAGTTGAACTAAGTGTAATAATAGATAAATCTAATGAGATATAACAAACAAATAACAATGCTTCAACTTAAGAAATGACAGGTAAAAATAGATGAATTTATATTACAAATATAAACAAATTCCAGTTAAAGATGCTATTTCCAAATTCAGCTATAGAGGAAATTTAGGGAAATTAAATTTGGCTTAAAACTTTCAAAACTAAGTTTTTCCACAGAATTTTCCACAAAATGAGCCTATTTAGATGGGAAAATGCTTTGTACAGAAATAGTTTAATACCTTTAAGATTAGACAAAGACAAGGATTATGAGAATTGGGAAATGATATATCTGATGAGTCATCTCTAATCAGAAAGTTGAAAGAACATTTGAAAAAAAATCTAACTATTTATGAATGTTAGCATGTAAGCATGAAACTTATATATCAGCACTTCAAACAAATTTTGAAGTCCCGTACTAAAAGTTAATACAAATAGCTCCATAAGGAACAATTTCCTAAAATGCAAGCAAGAATGATGGAAATGTTTATAAATAACAAATAGTGAATGATTTTTTTAGATTTTCAGCGAATCAAACTCATGAACACATTCATATATGTAAGTTTTGAACTTGTCACCTCCATGGCCGAAGCCAAAGCTCTCAACCACGAGGTTACATAAACTGCATGAAGTTTGAAAATAAACATTAATGACCTGTGGCAATGTATTCCGGGGCAGCATAACCTCAAGGCCCCATGACTCGAAACATGAGTCTTATCGCCAGTAGGACCAGCTTTGCCAAGCCAAAGTCTGAAAGTTTTGCACTGAAATCCTGCATTTATTGAGAACAAGATTAAAAATGCAAGAAAGAGGTGAAAGAACCATTAATAAGAGCTCTTTATACATCATAATCAATTAGATGCCTTGACATCTCGATATATGACCTGGCATTCTGAATCATGCAGAAATGAGAGCCTTTGACGCTCCAATTGCAACTTTTAATCTTGTTGCCCAAGAAAGTGGCTGAGGACCCCCTGAAAAGTATTAAATAAATTAAAAAAAAACTTAAGTTTGATTCAAATATGAATTAAGAGAAGCAGATTGACCAACGCTTAAGCACTCTGTTTCATTGGAATTTTCTTTTGCAATTCCAAATGAATGTAGCTATAGATATCCATTGTTTACATTAGTTTCAGCAGGGTGCCAATAAATTCAGAAATTCAACTTTTCACTCACATTTGGCCTATTTTGCAAAAACTTAACGCTTAATAATATAAACTTTCAAAATCTGAATTCGAGTATGATTCATTGATCTTTATAATACACATTTGTTCAAATGATTCTGATTAAAACATTTATCAGCATTGATATAAAATTTCAATACAGGATATAAAAAACTATTTAAGCATCTTTAACAACAAGCAATAAGGTTCTATCAATGCATGGAAATAATATATAAAAAAGTGAAGAATGTGGTTCTTAAGGTTATAAAATTGATAGAATTTCGCCATATTCTCTAAAAGAAAGATACTTCACAACTTTAGCCATAAAAGTTGATTCACGAACTAATTCAAATCATCAAGAACAAATAAACAAATAAATAGCAGGGATTAAAATATACAAAAATATCAAGAATTTTTATACATGTTCATCCAATTGAATGGTCTCACACATTCAGTGTTTTCCATCTAAAAGGAATATATTTCCTATAATGAAAATCTAAATTAATTGAATTCATATGTGAAATCTCAAAATATCATTAATGATATAACTCACCCCCAACTTCTAGGAGGGTCTCCCCCGCCAACCCCCATGATGAGCTTATAACAAAGAATTTTTATATAGGTTCATTCAATTGAATGGTTTCACAAACTCGAAGTTTTTTATCTAAAAATAACATCAAACAATTTTTATACGGAATCATCCAATTGAATGGTCTCACACTCGGCGTTTTTAAGCTAAAAATAACATACTTTCTATAATGAAAATCTTAGTGAAATGAATTTGCATGTGAAATCTCAAATTTTCATTAATAATACAACTCACCCCGAACTCCCGAGAGGGTTCTCCCCCACCAACCCCCATATGTGATCTTACAACAAAGATCGCTTTCGATAGTGTCTCTATATAAAATGTTCCACAACTTAGCAAAATAATTGTAAATTATGCTTACTTCGAAAGAGATGATTCTCCAAACTTCCTTTTGGCATAAATTCATAAACCAGAAGCCTGTCATCACCCTCAGAGCAGTGCCCAATGAGCCTAACCAAATTTGGATGATGAAGCTGGCCAAGATAATTAACCTCTGCCTGCAACCAATAAAAAGAGATTGAGAGTAAAAAATGGCAATCAAAAGCAGCATCAAAGTAATGCAACTGATCAAAAGAAACCTACCAACCATTCCCTGTGGCCTTGGAAGCCCTCAGGCTTGAGCTTCTTGACAGCCACAACCAAGCCATATCCTCCTCGCACTGAAGGTCTGCTCTCGATCCAGCCTTTGAAGACGTATCCGAATCCTCCTTCCCCAATCAGACTGTCGGCTGGAAGTTTCTGGTTGCAATTTTCAAGTCATTGAAATTGAATGCCTTCAGATTTGGGGATGGTGAGATGCAAAGTTCAGGTTGAGGGATTAAAAGGTTTTCGGAAGCACTCTTTTCACTGTAAGATGTTCTGATCAGAGTTGGAGGAGTTGAAGATGCTGTACAATTACACCGATTAGAAGATAAACCCTAGCTTAGAATAGTTCTTGAGGATTTTTCTTAAATTTAAAGGAAGTTTGGCTCCTAGTAGGATTTAATAAAATCTTGTAAATCCAGATTCAGCAAACCCTATAACCATTGATTACTGGAAATTGTCAGGCATAATAGACCTTATAAATCCAACTAAATTTTGGCAATATTCTTCATATTTGGAATTGAATGAAAGAGAAGAAGAACCACAGCAGGTGAAATGGTACAGATCTCTTAAATCCTGGCTAAATCATGCAACCAAACAATCCCATGTCTAAATCTTCCAAGGCGAGTAAAAAAAATCTGTGTTATTTATTTATTTATTTTTACTCTCTCGCTATAATAAGAGAAGCAGATCGGAGAAGGAACTAACCATTAGGGCTGTGCGAAATTCGAGCGCTGTCGATCCGGGGAAATAACCTCAAGCAGTTTCCCATGAATCCTCTTCTGGCAACTCAATGCCCTAAAAACCACATCGATCCCTCCGATTCCAATTAGAAATAATAGAGGATTTGGCTCCAAAATTCGATTTTTGCCGCCTTTCAAATCATTATCCCCGGGGAAAATGGTGGTAAAGTGACGCGCGAGAGTCAAGAGGAAAGTGGTAGAGAAGAGAACTGGCAGAAAGCAGTAAGCTATGACGCCCGCCACCAAGACAAAGCTACCCGTGTGTGGGAGAAATTATAGTTTACGTTGTCAAATTGTTCTCCGATCTAATATTTAAATATTTATATTTATTTAAATATCATCTAAATTTTTATTATTATATCAAAATTAATATTATTATTATTTTTTAAAAGTAAAATATATTTTTTAGATATAAAAATTATTATTTTTGTAAATATAGAAATTTAATTATTAAATATGAAAATACATAAAAATTAAATGAAAAGTGTAAGTTTGTCTCATTAGAAGACTTTTATATGATGGATAACAGTTGTGCTGATAAGGTCAGTTTGCTTCGGTCAACATCCACGTGGTTGAATGTTTTTTTTTTTTTTTTTTTTTTATCAATATAAGAGAAATAACTCACGGTCTCTTAGTAGAACGAGAAGTTCTCCGTCCTACTTTATAGGTGAGACAGCGCTGTGCTGAAAAGAGATTAGTTTAACGATATCAACCCAAGACGGTGGTGTTTGGAATGAAAAATATATATATATATATAAGAGAAATAAAAAATAAAATAAATGTTATAAAATAATTTTTAAATATAATTTTTACTTTTTTAAAATATTTATAGCTGGGTTCTTTTAATTAGATGAATTAAAAAAATGATTTGAATTATTTAATAATGTTAGCATAATAAATTTAATAATTTTATTGTTTGATGCTAAATAAATTATAAAAAAAAACATTTTAAGTTTTAATAATTAGATAATTGTTTATGAAAATAAGTAACATAATTGATAAATTATAATATATACTATGCGACTTATTTTTAACAAATTAATTTTTTTTATGAAATTCAACTAATTTAATCTTATGTGCTGAAAATCAGATAGAATAAAACTTTACGCTTTTGAGAAATTTAGCACACTCATAAATATTTGATGAAACCTCGATTTTATGTGGAAAATCCCAAAAAGAGAAAAAATTATGTCTAAGAAAATGTTTCACTATATGTCTCTTTGAGTACAAAGTTAAAGTTTTCGATAACGAGATTCAGTTATAGAGAAAATCCAAACAAGCATCAGTAAAAAATTTAGTATAACATCATCCAGAAACAATAGTAACGACATAATGATCAGTTGCTTCGCTGGCGTGGTGATACGAGATGATGGTCAGCGAAGGCGAACGGCTATGACAAAGGTGGTCGACGATGGTCGGCAACGATAACGCGGTTGGTGCTGAGAACCAACGTCGGTGGTCGACGGCGAGGACCGGCGGTGGTGGTCGATGGCGACGAGGACCGGCGATAGTTCGCTGGCGGTCGCGAACGCGACCAAAGTAGTCATGATGATCGCGGCGTATGGCTGGCCGGTCGTATTCGCGGCCGAGGAGATAATTGTGCTTGGAGGTTCTTCAAGCCTCAAAGTTCTCTATTCTCTTTAGTTTGGTCTCCCCTCATGTGAAGAATGAGGGATTATTTATAGATTAAATGAGTGATATTTCTGTAAATACATGCAAAATTTAAATCACTTATCACGCTCAAAATGATTTGTTTGATCATCCGATGTATTTTACGATTGAATGCTCAAATGAAGTCAAAATTAGAAGATCTTGGTTTGTAGCTTATCAAGATGCTCGATTGACTATAAACATTCTATATTTAGAGCCAACCGACATCGAAAATTTTAAAGCGTGATTTTGTGGTCTTACCGTAATCGACTTGATATCAAGATTCGCTTGTAGAATTTTCGGTCATATCAAATCTCATGCAATCAAACACAATGAAGAATCTATATAATTAATTATTAATAATAAAGGAAATAATATATCAATTAAGTACAATTTGGAAGTTTGAAAGTTCGAGAACCCAATTAAATGCATGATTTATTATACATGTGCATGAAAGAGATACATATAATATATATAATCTCGTACAAATGAGAATCAAATAATCAACCGCAATCCAATAGATCACATGCTAATATTTGCAAGCACATAATTAAAGCTTTATACAATCTAAAGAGTAAAGAGTGACATCAAACAAGGTAATTATACAATGGATAAATAGTTAAATTAAATGATTTTTGCATTAAGCATGCTATTACTGATGAACATAACTTCATTAATCAATATAATTAAGTTTTTTTTACATTTATAAATTCTTATGTACATATTAAACACTTATACTTTGATAATTACTTATATAACATTTTAGTACTTTCCTTTTATTTTTACATTAATGCAAATTGGGGTACTTATATGTTTGCTTAGCTTATGTCCCTATCCTTTTTGGGCCTACAGGTAATTCGGAGGTGTATTCTAAGAGGTGATGCTGATAAAGAGAAGGGAAGTGCATAATCTTGAAGTATTGTGAAGATCACCTAAATGGTACATGGAAGATCCAACTATGAATTCATGAATCAAGGTGATCCAAGGAATCAACATAAATTTCCATTTCACAAGGAGAAATTTATTGGTAGAGTTCATTGTTGACCTAACTATGAAATTAAGTCTCAAGAAGAAGATTTACATTAAGGATTTCAAGGACATATTCATGTTTCCCACCCTTATGATCTAATGTATACATTGAAAGTTTTACTTGGAGTTCAATTTTACCATTTTCTATCATTTTAGACTTGTTATCATTATAACATTCATTAAGAGTCATATTTTATGTTACTTCCCTTTTAAGACTAGTTATCTTTTTGGCTTAGCAACTTTTTTTTAAGGGATGTGTATTTTTTTGGAATTCCTTTCTTATGACTATATGGACACTTGCCTATGGGCGAGTCTTCTTTTGAATCATATGAGATGACATGCTTGATGTTAGTCACTTTCACTAGGATGGTCTTTTCTTATGCTTGCTTGTCAAGAGCGAGTTCTTGTAGGCGAGTGAATTACGCGCTTGAATACTGCTTCTCATTGTTGGATGCTTATGTGTTGACCCATTGTTGTTTACGAGTATTTGTTGGATCCATGCATACTTTATGGGTATGTGACTTATGTCAATAACTTCGATAGCATAGATCAACAATTTAATTTCACAACTCAAGATACTTTTTTTAAGAAATCCACTTTTATTTGGACTCCATGTTTATTTGTAATCTAATGAATAAACATAAACAAAATACACTAAGACAACTCTTAGTGCATCAAATCTTATTAAATGTTATTATGCAATATAAAGTCATCAAACATGATAGTGAATCTTAATTAGATAAATATAAAACCTAATATTCTTCAATTAATGCTCATTGAAACCATTAGAAGGACCCATTTCAAATGCATTAAACAATAGCTAACATTGTTGCAATTTCTAAAGTAGATTATCATCAATAAATTAAATCAATAGAAATAATGCTTATTTGCTCCCCCTATTCAACTGCCACTGAAACATCTAATTTATTTTCATTATTTTTTCTCAGGATTTTTTTATACTTGTTTCAATATAGACAATATGATGTAATTTATATGCATGCATTATATAATCCTAGAGAAATAATAAATACCCTCAAATGACTTCATAATTAATGCAAATCTTTGTGTATTATCTTTCCTTGAAACATGTTGACCTCCACATATGTTTCATAAACCAAGACAAGCCTACAAATCGAATTCGACGGACTTCGGAGGTGATCGTGTGCAAATTAAGGCTCAAAATACACTAGATGTCCCTGAAAATGGTCGAAACAACCTCCAATCGACGAACGGACTTTGTCATCGCGTTCATAATGTTGAAATTGATCAGAATATAGACATTGCAAAATCTAACGAACAATTGATTAAGTGCTCGAGCTATCAATGTGTTGATGCGCATATCGAAGTCGAGAAGCTGCGATGATATCCGAACGACCTCTGTTCATGAAATTGATCATGTTCTTGGCTTCGAAACATCAAAATCTATTAAATGAGACTATTCGCGCTCAATTCAGACTAGTCTGTACAAATGTCAAATGATTTGAAGTAACAATGCGCAAATCGACCTGAATGCACACGCTCAAATCACCTCAAATGACCTCTGATCGAAGAACGAACATCGCCATCACGTTCAGAACATTGAAATTGGTCAAAATATAAATATTGCATGACTTGATGAGCAACCAAGCAAGCGCTCGAGTCGTCAACGCGCTTACACGCATATCGAGGTCAGGAGACACCGATGCAAGCCAAACGACCTCCGTTCATGAAATGGATCATGTCATTGGCTTCAAAACATCGAAATCTATCAAGTGAGACTATTCACACTCAATTGGACGAGTCTAAAAATCGAAAAAAAAAAGATAAAGAACGCTAGATTTTGAGTTGAAATTGACTCAATTTGGCACCGACTAACCAAATGGCTCGACGCTAAAATGGTGTCATTTCGAATAATAATTATCCTAAATCGATATATATATGTGCATTTACCACATGAAATCCACATTTAAACCGTTTAATAAATTCAAATTATCCCCACTCAACAATCATTCCCCATATTTTCAGTTTATCAAAAATAAAAAGGAAAAAAAACTGAAAATCAACCACTCCCCCCATTTCTCCCACATTCTTGCCTCTCATTCCTTCCCACGTTTCTCTCTCGAATTCCTCTCCCTCATTGAAAAAATTCTGCACACACGTAAAATTGGGAAATTTACATACATACAATTCTTCTAGATTTATATTTCACACCCAAACTCAATATTTATAAAACCAAGACTTTTCCTACGCTCAAAAGATTTCAATTTAAAGAAAGTGGATTTTTGATTTAATAATAAAGATTTAAGTGTTATTTAAGAAAATTAAAGCAAATAAATAAATTCATAAGAGAATTGCGATGTATGTAAATCCCCAAAAAAATTCTCCTTTCCTCTGAGTTTCTCCTATTTGGCCATCGTGCTCAGTTTCCTCCGTTCCACGTAAAAACACGCTCCGCCCACTGTTTTGCCATGCTGCTGGCCAAAACCCACTCCCCGCTGCAGCCAGCTAGCCGAACCCGCTGGACTGCTTTGTTCCAGAACGGGCTGCGCGACCCAACCTGCTTTCGGGCTGATCCGCCTCCGGCGCTCCACCGCCCGCCTCTGCTCCGCATCCCCGCTGCCCGCGCGACCTGCGTTGACCTGCTCCGCAACACCCATTCCACGCGCAGCCCGCGACGCACCGTGGCCCATCTCCGCCGCACCTGTGCCTCTTCCGGCCGGTTCCGCTCCGCGCTGTCCGGCCCTATCTGAGCCAAACCCGTGACCCGCGTGACCAGCCCGCCAGCCCACCAACCGATATCCAACCTTCCTACAGCCCACCAGCCCGCTGTTCTAGCCCGTTCCGTGCAATCCAGCCCACAAACTTATGCTGTAATCCTTCCCTAGTTAACTTTGCTCCACACTTAGGGGAAGAATATCATCAACAAACGAATTCTTCTTTCATTTTCGATTGCTCTCACTTTAGTCTTTTTCCAAAATCGAAGAATATCGTCACAAAAATTCTTTTCAATTTTCGCCGCTTCCTCACTTTATCCCATTTTCGCTTCGCAAATCGGGAAGAAAATCGCCATCGTTTAATTCTTCCTTCGATTGTGTCGCTCTCGCTTAGCTCCGCTTTTTCGCAAATCTGGGAAGAATATTAATGCATTCTTCCTTCAAGGCCGCTTCTCATTTTAGTCATTTCGCCCACCGCAACCGTAAGAATATTGTCAACAGACGAATTCTTCTTTCGATTTCCAAGGTCGCACTCCTTGCCTTGCATTCCCAATTGTATATCTAATCCCGTTCCTTTGCCTAGCCTTGCAACACGTTGAAAAATGCGTCAAAACATTGGGATTTGTGAAGGTGAATATATATATATATATGTTTGTGTTTCTTGACAAGTTTGAAGACCTCACAATGTGCGAATGAGAAAATAGCGTGGTCGCAAGACACCTCAACGGACGTACCGAAAGCCAACAATTGTTAGATGTCGCTTCCCCTAATAAATGTCAAAATTTTTCTAAATTCTAGACATAGAAAAAGGGGAGGGGGAAATGAATATATATCACATTTATCTTCTTCAGTTTAAGGTCTCTCAGGCTCAGATGACGAGATAAAAATCGGTGTAAGAAGACACCACTGCTACGCTCAACAGATCGAGTAAGCCAAAAACCTACCTGGATGACGAGAGGTTGTCAAAATTTTGTCTAAATTCTAGACTTAGAAAAAAAAGGGGGAGAAATATATATATATATATATATATATTGCATTATATGTTTTCTTTCAGGTTTAAAGGCCTCGTCATGCTCAACAAGGCATACCGAAAGCCAAAACACGATGTAGCTCGGGATGACGAGAGGCCCAAAATTGTGTCTAATCTTTGACTTAAAAAATGGGAGGGTGAAATGAGCTAACTTAAGAACGGTGAGGGAAACCAACTTTTAAACTAAAGCGCCAAACAAGAAAAAAAGGGGAGCCTTTAAAGCAAATTTTGAAAAGAATAGAATATTCATTTAAAATCTAAGTAAAATTTGAGGGAGGCTAATACTAAACTCACAAACTTTAATTACAATTCTCTATGGCTTAAATTGAAGCAGTAAAGTGAGGTCTCTTTTCTTGTAAATTTCTCAAAATTAAACAAGCTTTAATTGAAATTTGGGGGGAACTAATGTCAAACTCTTAACAAACTTGCAATAAACTCAAAATCTAAAGATGAATCTAAATTGGGTTTAATAATTCTTATACGAATATGGAGGAGATTACTATGCTAGCTAATAAGCATGAGTAGGGTTAAATCAATAAATACTGAAATCGGCATAACTTATCAAAAGTGATGCAAATTGAACACAATCAAGTTGGGAGAATTACAAAAAAAACTCAACAAATAAATTAAATGCAAGTAATATTTTAAACTACAATCTAAATCAAAATATCTTCTTCCTGATCCGAATCTTTGTACAAGTAGGTAACACTAAATCAAAATCAATAAAATCATATTTC
This sequence comes from Cymbidium sinense, assembly GCA_021442155.1. NCBI lineage: Eukaryota > Viridiplantae > Streptophyta > Magnoliopsida > Asparagales > Orchidaceae > Cymbidium > Cymbidium sinense. The sequence continues at coordinate 188,722,071 of CM038217.1, forward strand.
CTTTGATCAAAGTTGAATTTCATTCTAATTATGATTTTCAAAATTAATGATTTTGTTAATTAGATGAAATTAGTTAAGTATTAAATACGCCTGTATGTGCCGTGACATTATGTTGAATGCTTAAATTTATGTCTGAGGTATTTGCTTCGCCTATAGAGTCTTAATTGGGTTAACAACAAAATTTAAAAAACCTATAATAAGAGTTTTAAATCAGTGAAATATATGAGAAACTGATTATGTCAGATAATAGTAGATATAATCATTTGTTAGCAACTAAACAGAGTTGACATAATCTAAAGCTCTTAAACATATTCAAATTAATCAAAATTTTAAATCAAATTAAATGAAAAATCAAATTATTCATAACTCAAAAAATAAAAATTATCTAAATTCTTACAATACACTCATGCCCGACATGTAATGATTAAATTCAACCGAGGATGCCGAGTTGCTTCCTGGTTTAGTCTAGATGGTCCAGCAAAACTTAAAACCTATAATAAGAGTTTCAAATAAGTAAAATATTCTGAAACCATTCTGTGTGATAGTAGATCTAATTTTCTATTAGCAGCTAAAAGAAGTTGATAAGATCTAAAACTCTTAAACATACTCAAATTAATCAATTTTTCAAATCAAATTAAATAACAATCTGAAACTCTACATTGTGCTACTATACGCCACATTCATATCTAATGACTAACCTTAATCAAAGTTCTCTCTCACTTATTGAGAGGGGTAATTAACTATAGGGGCTTGCACCTATAAGAAACCTAGAACCAGATCTAAAGTCCTCACAAAATGAGGGCGAAATCTCTGTGTATTATCTTATCTACTATCTCATCTACCTTCTAAAAATTACACTGACACATTCAATCACACTCTCTTCAATTTAATCATTAAAACAAAAATTGTCGAGTGGTCAGTGGCGAATCTTCAGAGCCCATAGATTTCTGGCGACTCCGCTGGCGACAAGATTCTCTTTTCATCTTTGGCTAGTCGAATTTAAGCTATAGTACCAGTGGAGCATGATAAAATTGATATTTAAAATCAATCATCCATGAAATTAAATTTAACTTAATCATATTCTTATGATTAATCTGTTTATTATGTATATTGATGGATCTTCAGAACACCGTTTATCATACAGCTAGGTCGTGGAGCCAATATCCATCTAGCTAACGCTATAATCAATACTGGGGATATTGGAGCTACTATTCAATTTGATAGTATAGACTTCCCATCCATCACCGCTGTAAATAATCCTCCACCTGAGCATCTGCATATTGTACACACCAACATGTATAATAGAGGAAGACAATTGGAATGACCACTACTGCTACTAAGGTTCCTCAAAAGAGAGCCTTTGTACTTAAAAGATTGATTCATTTTGGTGCTAGTCTGAAGAGACCTTCAAGGGCGTAAAGTGTCATACCCGAATGAGATAACCCGCCAGAACCTTTCGCACTAGGAAGGTGATATTGAAGCTTCTAGAGGAAAATTGAGTAAAAAGGCAAAGAAGAAACAATAAACATGGGCAGTCGTTGTCTCAATCACAAGTCATACAAATAACCTTATAACCAAAAGGAGTATTCACTCACAACTTTGACAATCTAAAGTGGGTAAAGAGGAATAGCTCACCGGCAAAATAAAGCTTCTGAACCAATCACGCCAAGCTCCACCACCATAGGAGACATCCTAAAATATTGTCTGCCAAGATACATAAAGTTCTCAAAGTAGCAAATGATAGAGGCCTAATGAAAAGAAGATTTTAGAGGCCTGTGATGAGGGAAAATACCGAAGTGTCACCAAGAAAATTACCATCTTTTTGGTAACTGGCCAGCGAGCCTAGTATGCTTTGCATGGTGAGCATCAGAGCATGACACTTGGACCTCATGCCCAAGAATCCACTGTCGAAAGGTCCCGACGAAAGGGTAAGCAAATATGGAGGCAAATGCCCCATAATGAAACTTTGAGTAATAGAGGGGGTGTGACATCTGATACATATACTCAAATCTCAAAATCAACTCAAGTGGATACCCAAAAGAAGGGATATCAATGATGAAAGATATGATGGTCTACACCGGAGAATCCTCTGGGGATCCCATCGATCGCCACCCTACAAGAGAAAGTTGACGTTGATCGTGGTCCTTTAATAGAAGAGGTGGTTGTTCCGCACATTGAACCAAAGATCCACTGGAAACGTCAATCGGAAATTCATGCGCAGGAAGAAAATAATGAAGAAGATTATATGAAAATAAAAGTCATCTATATGGTCAGAGATATATATGAACTCTCCGCTTAACACCATTAGCATCAACACGAACTCAGGGAACCTGAATTTGAATTTGATGCTTATGAAGAAGAGTCTTCATAGAAGCAAATGGAAGATGGATCTTCGATTTTGCTGAAGAAGAAGAAAAAGACGAGAAGGAGAAAGATATCATGGGTGTCGAAGCTGTCTATATGGTTGAACCAGGAAATGATCACCGGTACATGCGCTTTTATAATCGTCACACGTACAACCCCAACAACAACCTCTCTACAAATACACAAGGAGAAGGGTAATCAAGTTCTCTCCCTGAAAATGAGCAAGGAGTAGAATATCAACAAGAAATAGAAGAAGAGAAAGAACTTGTACTGATTGACATCATGACGCTAGCTAGAGAGCAAAGAGAAATTCAACATCAAATGGAGGCCAAAGACAAGGAGATTGCACAGCTTGGTACAAAAATGAATGATATGATGGTACAAATAAACATCATGATGGAGTTGTTACATAAGAATATCATATCAAGTACAACACATATTTTGTCTACTAACCGACAAGTAGCTAACAATGCAACTTCTATACTACCAGCTATTGTGGTGCCTCAAGCTCCTACAAGACATGCTACATGAAGCAAAGGATGAAGTTAACCAAACACCTCTCCAATAATTCAAAATTAAAATTGGGAACCAGAATGTTGCTAGAAATAATAATCAATGAAAAGATAAAGGTCATAGCCTCGTTGAAAAGTAAGGAGTCGCCTAATGAATACCAAGTGTCATACCAAGGTTACTCAAAATTCAATACTACTTTAGTGTAATCCAAATCAACATTTGACTCAATTTAAGGCTACTTGTGGTAACACAAGAGGGAACGATATACTGCTTTTCCATCAATTCGTTGGTAGTTTGACCTCAGCCGCTTTCGAATGGTATGCAAAATTATCAAATAATTTAGTTAAAATATTTGTTGAATTGTATACCATATTTGTGAAAAGGTACGCCAGTGCAACCAAGAAAATCACAATCGATGACCTTGCCTTATTGAAAAGAAGGAAAGATGAGTCAATGACGAAATTCATAAGTCAGTGGCGCAACCTAAGTATGAAGTGCGAGCAACAATTAGAAGAAAAATATACGATCCAATTGCTAATGGGTAATATGGATGATAAGATGACACCATTTTTATGCATGGCATCAATTACAACATTCCAGAACTTGCTCGATAAAGTGGCTAAATTCAAAAAGTTGAATCGCCCTAAGTCTGAAGTCTATGCAGATAAAACAAAGACAAACAAACCTTCAGACTCAAGAAGAAATGAAACTCATGCCGCTTCTTATAGTTCAAATGGCGAAAAGCGGGTGATATACAATGTGGATAAAGAAAAGTAGCCGATGTACAATGATGATAAGATTTAAAAGCCTGTTTATTCTAATCCACAACCAAAATTGGTATTATGAGGTAATGACAAACCTCAGACTTTTCCAAGTGGTGGGGGGAGTCCAAAGCAACAAGAGATGATGAACGAATGTGACCATCTCTTAAGGAAAAATGAATAAAGAATATTCCTTTAGAAGGGACAAGTGGCTAAATTATTTCTAAGCCAAAGCTAGTTTTAGCTAAAATCAAACTAAGAAGTCGATCAAGTCAAATCCAAATTACTGTCTCTATCATCGAATGATTAGTCACCATATCGAAGACTGTTATGTCTTCAAAGATTGCTAGAAAGGAAGTATCAGTGAGGTGAATTTACACTATCCGATAATGTTCTATTTAGCCCTAAAAGAGAATCTACTAGGATGATTACGTTCTCTTCCGTAACATCCAAAAATGATAAACAAAAGGAGAAATTAGTTCATACTGAAGAATGACAAACAATAGTTTCCAAAAAGAGCATGAAGATGTTAAAACAGCTAAAAGACGTCCCTAGTGTCAAATGGAAATCACCGCTTAAACCTATATTGGACTTAAGAGAGATGCCTAAATCAAGTATTTGAGTTTCTCAATGGTATTCTGATAAGGCTACTTCATCACAGCATGAGAAGCAATCAACCAAATGCAATCCCCATAAATCAAAGAAGTTGGCTAAGAAAAAGAAGATTAAGAAGAGAACTATAACTCAAAAAATCATTGACAATCTAGAGGAGTATCATCAGTCGACAAGACAGCCATTTAGGCTTACAGACTTCATGCCTAAAATTTATATTGCTGAATCAGATGAAGAAGATAATGGTGAGTCTTGTCCGGTAGAGACATGCCGAATCATCTGCATGATGTCAGATATTCTTCAACATCAATTACTCTGAGATGACAAGGATAATCGACAAACACCAACTATCAAAATTTTATCGAAAGCAAGAAGTGCAGGATAACAAGACAATAATAATTCGATGAAGATCTATATTTTCCTGATGGAGAAGAGTCAGACTCATCGATATCATCACATATTAAACATATCACGTTGAAAAATGAGTTTAACACTTTTAGCCAATCTTTCAGAATGAGAAGGGAATTTGAAGAAACTACCTCTTCGTAAGAACTGAGATAAAATTATTCAAGTTCGGAGAAGTGGTAAAGTCTTACCACCTTCATCAAAGAAGGAAAAAAAATAAAGATAAAGGCAAATAAATTGAAGTCAATGAAGATATTATTCCCAAAAATCTTAGGACAAAGCCTAAATCAAGCGAGAAAATATATTATAATATTCTATCACATATGAGAAAGATCCCTGCACAACTGAGTGTGTACGAGGCTCTCTTGATGTCAAAAGACCTCCAGAAACTTTGATACAAGCTCTCAAAGATCTAGAGAGTTATGAAGCTTACTTTGCTGAGAAATACATGCAAGACAAAAAAACTCAAGATCTCTCAGTAATCATATTTTCTAAAGATGATCTTATGTTGGGAACGACAGATCACAATCATTTTCTATATGTCATGTGTAGTGATGACATCTTGATCACCTGAATATTGATTGATCCAGGTTCTTCTATCAATCTCATAAGTATGAAGGTATTGAGAGAATTATCACTCGATATCTAACATCTTGGGAGAGATAAATTGATGGTTCACGGATTCAATGAAAAATGGCAAAAAACTCTGGATTCTTTTATTCTCTTGGTCAAATTTAAGGATTTATATACAGAAGCCAAGTTTCATGTAATCGATGCAGATACATCATTTAGAGCTCTCTTGGGCTGGCCGTGGCTGCATGAGTATGACATGGTCCCATCAACTATGCATCAATGTATGAAGTATTTGAAAGATGGAGAAGAATTGTTTTCGGTAACCTACAACCATTCTCCCAATGAAGCAAAGATCTATGAAGATGCAAAGTACTTCATCCTCAAAGAGCCTAAGCCAACAAAGCCTCTTGAAGTATAACATCCACTTCGTGAACAAAAAAGCAATTTCATAAAATGAAAGAGCAGAAGCAAGGAGAAAGAAATAAGGCAATGCGACTCTCCTAAAGCACTTGATTTTGCACCTAAATCAAGAAAATCCTCATTTGGGAGAGACAAGAAGAAGAAGAAATATATTCGCCAAACCTAAGGGAACTTATAAGCACTCAAGAAAGACAGTATGAAATAAGTGATTCGATTCAAACTATGATTTTGAATATACTTATGGAAATAGAGTTATGGTCGCATCAAGGAGGATAGCTCACTTGGCAGTCATGACTCACTCAAAATTATACCCATCCCTCAACAGTGCTTCAAAGAAATCAGTCCACTGGAGGTTCATAATATTGAAGAATTGATAACATTCTATGTGTTGTCGTTGAGTGAGAGTGGTGGACAGGAACTCTATTTTATAAATCTAAAGAGTCTTAGCCTCAAGATTTCGAGCAGCCTGCTCAACATAAAAATTCTAATGAGATAGTACCAACAAGAATACCAATATACTATCCACAAAAAATGCAAAGAATGATGCATAAGCTTGGAGTTCATATGGAAACTACTAAACATAGGACTCAGGTCTTTAACAAGATGTGGAGCCAAAGAAGTCCTCAAGCATCATGAAGTGATAAGTTTATCACTAAAGGTCGGGTTCATCCAAAACCTCATCAAAATAGAGCATATATATATATAATAATATCGAGAGTCTTAGTGATGAAGAAGATGATTCCCATAAATTCTTCTTAAAATGATGAAGAAGTAAAAGCCCGCAGAAGAACTTGAAGATGGTGGACAAATAGCTACTATGGATGAACTTAAAGAAGTCAACCTAGGATGAGAATGATCCGCCTAACTTTCGGCACCGATGAGAAAGTTGAAGAGCTAAAAATGCTACTTTGTGAATTCAAGATTATTTGCCCGAATATATTCAAATGCCGCTTATCCTGATAGCATAAACTTATTAAACCAAATATACGCTAAGCAAGCTCCTAAAGAATGAGATTGAAGATTGAAGAATAGGTAATTGCAAAAACTAAGAACTAATCAAAGTAGGCTTCATCTGGGAGGAGAAGTATGCAGATTAGATAGCTAACATTATCCCAATTAGAAAGAAGAATCCATCTCAGATTGACTGACCTAAATAAGGCATGCCCAAAAGATGACTTTCGCCTACACTAAGGACACTTCCAACTATGACATGTTCTCATTCATGGAGCGTCGATACAACCAAATCAAAATGATACCTAAAGATGAAAAATATACATCATTTAATTATTGACATCTATTGCACGGCCCTTTGGCTTGAAAAATGCTAGAGCTACATACCAAAGAGCCATGATATGTATTTTTGATGAGTTGATTCATCAAAAGGTGGAATGTTATGTCGATGATTTGGTGGTGAAGAGCCTAAACCGTGAAAATCACTTCAAAGACTTGAGAATTGTACCGGAGAGAATTAGAAAATATGATCTTAAGATGAATTCTCTAAAATGTGCATTCGGATATCCTCCAAAAAATTCTGGTACATCAGTACGTGAGATATTGAAATTGATCATGCTAAAATCAAGGCAATTGTGGAGATGCCTCCACCAAGAGTTTCGCCGCACCGTTCTTTACAAGGACAACTTGCATTCATCTGTCGATTTATATCAAACTTATCAGGACGTTGTCAATCTTTTGCAAGGTTAATGAGGAAGGATGCTCCATTCAAATGGGACAAGAAGTGTCAAGAAGTTTTCAATAGCATTAAAAGCTACCTATTAAATCCATAAATCTTAGTTATTCCTTAGAAGCCTCATTTTATACACACACAGATTAAGAGTCCCTGGAGTATTATTGGCACAACACAATGAAGAAGGCAAAGAGAATGCTCTTTATTATCGAGGTTGATTGGAGCAAATGAGATACTCTCGATAGAGAAGCATTTAGCATTGATCTTTCAAAAGCTTCATCATTATATGTTATCTCACAAGATTACACTCATCTCAAGGATCAATCCACCAAGTACTTGATGATAAGATTAGTGTGATGTGTAGTTTGGCAAGATGGGCGATTACTTTTGCAATTTGATATCACATAATGCCTCGCAGTAGAGAAGAGACAAGTCTTAGCAAAATTTTTGGTCACATCATATCCACTCTTCTCTTAATGATGATTTGCCCGATGAGCAAATTATGCTCATTCATGAAAGAGAAAATTACAAATTTAAAATGTACTATGACCTCATCGATCAAACAAGTCTAACATCTAAATTTTTCAAGAGCAAGAGCAAGAATCGACATCATCTTCATAACACCAGAAAGAGGGATAATGAGACGATCATATGGATTGACCTAACCAAGAACTAATAATGAAGTCTATGGTGTCTTGAAGAAGCTATTTTCAGTATTCAACTTGCATATTTTTGTGATTCTCACTTATTATAAATCAAATACTTGACATCTTTAGAATTAATAAGCTTGAGTTAGCTTTCTATCACAAGCGAGTTCTTGAGATTATAAAATATATACCAAATATCACACTAACTCGAGTCTCTCAATCTGAGAATAGCAAAGCCGCTTGCTTAGCAAAACTAGCTAAGGAAATGACTAGTATGAATGGTGATTATGTCATGATCGGCATATTTACTCGATGAGTTCTAAAGCCAATAAAGTATCAATCCTCGCAGGTAGAGGGGTTACTAAATTTGACCCAAAGAGATGCACTCAGTTCCTCATACTCCCAAAATCAACAAGAAGTTGTACCAAGAAGAGCTAAGAATGACATTACCTTTAAAAGTAGTGTGAAGCGTAGAAGAGTCACATGTGATTGGAGGCAACCCTTCATCGACTACTTTAAAGAAGGTAAATTAAATGAATAAATCACTAGACTCAAATCGAGAAGAGAATGCTATGATATGCTTTCAACAACACTTTATATCGTAGATCCTTTAACAAATATGGCTATGATGCCTAGACGTAGATGAAGCTAGCAAAGTGATGGTTAAAGTTCATGAAGGAATTTATGGTGCACATCAGTTAAGTCCCAAGATGATAGTAAAGATCAAAAGGATGAGTTATTATTGGCCATCTATGGTGAGAGACTATATTAATCACGCTAAGAAGTGTCATGAATATCAAGTACATGAGAATCTCATCCATCAACCTCCAAATCCATTACACCCAACAATAGCATCTTGGCCATTCGAATGTTGGGGTACATTATAATTGGACCAATCGATCCATCCTTTACCGGACATCGCTTCATCCTAGCAAATGACACCGATTATTTCTCTAAGTGGGTCAATTTCCCCATTTAAAGAAGTTACTGCTGACCGAGTGATCAACTTCTTCATAAATAATATAGTTTATAGATTTGGAGTGTCACGTCGAATAATTTTTGATAATAGCACAGCTTTCAAAAGTGAAAAGATTTATAGATTCATCAATCAACATAAAATTGATTGACGATACTCTTCAATATACAATCCAAGAGCAAATGATTTGGCGGAGGCCTTCAACAAGACATTGGTCAAGCTGCTCAAGAAGATTCTCACTAAAAATAAGAGAGAATGACATACCAAATTAGTAGAGACTCTATGGGCATATCGAACTACCTACAAGACGCTGACTAAAGCCACTTTTTATTCATTGGTATTTGGAATTGAAGTAGTTCTTCCGCTTGAAGTTGAGTTACTTTCACTTCGAGTAGCCATCCAATACAATCTAATTAAAGATCAAAATGCTCATCTGAGAATGGAGGAACTCAACGCACTTGATGAAGTTAGATTACAAACTCATCAAAATCTGAAAGTTTGTCGAGCAAAGATGTCTAGGGCTTTTGACCATACGGTGCAGCCTCGAACATTCCAAAAAGGAGAATTAGTCTCGAAGACCAATTATTCAATCAAAAATTTGGTGGCAAAAGCCTAACTGGAAGGCCCTTTTGTCATTAAAAAAGTGTCAAGGAGGGGCATACCAACTCATCAACCAGGGTGAAAGACCAATGCCACCACCAATTAATCATTACGAAAAAATATTATACATGATAAACACATTCGGTACAATAAATCAGAAGATGGGGCATTTTTTAGTATCTACAGTCAGACGAGATCCCTAAATAAACATACCCAAAGGAAAACTTTTCTGAAAATTCTCTATTAGGGGTATTTTTAGATTTCTATACATAGATGAAATCAATGTTACATATTAAACTCTTAAGAGCATATCAATTTAAATATTAATATATTTATGTATTTTCATCTTGAAAATTCTTCTAACCGTGCTTTAGAATTTCCCCTGCAAGATAGGGGGTATTTTTTAGTTTATATTAAGCTTATTTGAGTTGATATCGTATTATAAGACAAGATCCTCAAATATATTCTTATTAAAGTTGACATCAAGCTTTATGCTGAAATCCTAGATATATCCATAATTTTTACTGTTAAGTTACAGAGTCTTACAAGAATAAAATGAATCTATTTCTATGCATGAAAGGACAACCCTAAATGTCAAGAAATTTATCTCTCATATTTGCCAAATTCTAGAGATCAAGTCAAAGAACTCCCGATTTTGGAAGCTTCAATCAATTAAGTTGGAGAAACATCAACCTCTACATTTTGAAGTCTAGGACATAGATGGGTTCTAAAGGTCGGACTCACAAATAATGGTTGAACGCTCTCTCACTCAACAAGCCAAAAAAGGTCAGAAGAAAGCCCGCTCATCACTCTGATGACAAAACCACCAACTCACTACAACTTAAGTCGAAGACTCGAGTAGGTCCTAAAGGTCGAACTCAACAAGCCCAAATATGGTCAAGTTGTTGATGCTCTCCTCACTCAATAAGCTACAAGAAAAGACAGTAGTGAAAGAGCCCTGCTCGTCAATCCAATGACAATAGCTGCTCAATCTTGAATTAGATCCAGCTTAGTGATTACAAGCAACCAGGATCCAAGAGATCTCTCTACTTGATCGATGGATCAAGGCAAACTGAGGAAACACTCAATTCAAGGATGCCTCAAATCAATCTTTATATTACCTGCAAGGTGATATTTCAATATAGTCTCAAATGATCTGATCAAGCTCAAAGTACAGATCAAAGCCTATCTCCTCATCAAGTCCGTCAAAAAGCACAGGACCAAAGAATTCCCATAGTTCATACAAAGTCGATGGTCAACTAAAGAAATTTTGTGGTTATTCTCATTAAAGCACACGCTGTTGACTAATAACTCAACATTGACCCTATAAGTCGTCGAAATATCTTCAGATGTATCCTTCAATCCAAATCAAAGAAATAACAGATTCATGAATACACTTCTCGACAAGTCAATATGGACAAATCGTCCTATTCATCAAGTCAAGCTCAAAAGCTGTGACAAGAATTTCAAATTCAATCAAGCGTAGATAAGCTGATTCCCTAGCGAAGTCCTTCATCAAAACAAGTAACCAATTCCTCCATCAAACCCAACCAAGCATGAAGCTAGGGTCAGAGGAAACTCAAATCTGCAAGGACATAAAAGAAAAAGATCTTCAACAAAGCTATTGAAGCAGATAATAGATATTATAAGAACTCTTATCAATCTGACAAGTTGATTCTCAATAAATCAATCAAGCCCATCATTTAGCATGTCAATAAGGCATACTAATGACAAATCATCAAAGCGTAGTTATCAGAATCAAATGATGATTTAAGTTCTATGCCAAATCAACCAGTTAACAAATGTGACTCACTCATGCATGAATCACATTTGGAGGGAATTTTGACCTCCATATATGTCATAAACAAAGATAAGCCTACAAATCAAATTCGACTGACTTTGGAAGTGATAATGTGCAAATTGAGGCTCAAAATGCATAGGATATCCCTGAAAATGGTCGAAATGACCTCTGATCGATGAACGGACTTTGTCATCGTATTCAGAATGTCAAAATTGACAAGAATATAGATATTGTAAAATCTAATGAACAATTAAGCGCTCGAGCTATCAATGTGTTGATGCGCATATTAGAGTTGAGAAGCTATGATGATATTCGAACGATCTCTGTTCATGAAATTGATTATGCCGTTAGCTTCGAAACATCAAAATCTATTAAATGAGACTGTTCGCGCTCAATTCGAATGAGTCTGTGCAAATGTTGAATGATTTAAAGTGACATCACGCAAATCGAGGCTAAAATGCACATGATGTCACCAAAATAAACTCAAATGACCTCCGATCAACGAACGAACTTCTCCATCGCTTTTGTAATAATGAAATTGGTCAGTATATGAATATTGCATGACTTGATGAGCAACCGAGCAAGTGCTCGAGTCATCAACGCCCCTACACACATATTAAGGTCAGGAGGTACTAACATAAGTCAAATGACCTCCGTTCATAAAATTGACCACGTTATTGGCTTTAAAATGTCAAAATCTATCAAGTGAGACTATTCACACTCGAAGTGCATGAAAATTGAGGTAGCGGTCAACATTTTGAGCCGAAATTCACTCAATAATTAATCAAATGGCATCGACATGAAACGACTGCCATTGCATTCAGAACAATAGAATTATCCTAAATCAATATATATATTGACTATGTATAATTATCGGTGCGAAATTGACATTTAAACCGTTTAATAAATTCAAAATTTATTAAAAAATTTCTAAATTACCCCCCACTCAGCAACCATTTCCTCCTATTTTCAGTTTATCTAATTCAAAAAAAAAAAATTGAAAAGAAATCACTCCTCCCATTCCTCTCTCATTCTTGCCTCTTATTCCTCCCATTTCTCTCAATTTTCTCCTCATTGAAAAATTCTCTGCACATAAAGAAATTATTCTTCTCCTCTCCTTTCTTGTTTTTAATCCTACACTCTTCTCCCTTTTCAAGCTCCACCCACTCTGCCGCTCACATCCTCTAAAACTGCTTTCGCCATCTGCTGACTAAAGCTCCACAGATCCACGCAAAACCATCTCTGCTCTTGACAACCCCGGCTGTTTCAGAGATCTGTTCCCTACCCACATGCATCGCCATCCACCTTCGACGCTGCCTTCACCGCCACCTCATCGCTGCCCAGACTTTGGACTTCCAAAGACTGTCACGTTGCGACTGCTTCTGCTCACAGATCCATGCCTCTTCCTGCCGATTTACTCGCCACTTAAATCAGAATCTGACTGACCTGCGGCCGTCTTCAATTGTTTCTCACTGTATCTGCGACTGCCAAATTCATGACCCGTTATTCCATCCATTCTGCATTACCGAAACGCCCTTCTTTCAAGAATCCTTCCCATCTCTAATCTCTGCTCCTCGCATAAGAAGAATACATGACAAATTTTTTTCGATGTTTTAGCCATCCCATTTTGTAATTAGGTAGAATATCATCAAATTCTTTTCTTTGATTTTTGCATCAGATCCTCGCTTTCTATCTCCGCTTTTCCCAAAATCGGGAAAGAATATCGTCAATAGGAAAATTCTTCTTTCGATTTCTGGCATCGCTTCCATCGCTTTAGCCATCCCATTTTCACTATGCCGCAAATCGGGGAAGAATATCGTTAACATGAATTCTTCGATTCCTTCATTTTAGTCCCATTTTCTCTCAAGAAACCGGAGAAGAATATCGAGTGCAATTCTTCTTCGATTTGATCACACTCCTTGCCTTACATTCCTAATTGTATATAACCCCTGCCTTTGCCTACCTTGCAAAGACAATCAAAAAATGCTTTAAAATATGTGAGATTTGAATGAATATATATATATATATATATTTTTGTTCTTTCTTTAATACGTGCTCAACTAACGAGATGAAATAGCTATGACGAAGACACCGCCACTATGCTCTGTATAAGACACCGACATTAGATGAGATAAAATGCTGATAAAATTTTATCTAAATTCTAGACTTAAAAAAAAAGGGGGAATGAATATATATTACATATGTCTTCTTTCAGGTTTAAAGGCCTCGTTGTGCTCAACATGGAGCAATGAGATAAAGAACCGGCAGGAAGACACCACTCTTCAACCGCAAGAGAAAATACCCCGACAACATCAGACGTATAGTCAAAATTTTGTCTAAATTCTAGACTTAGAAAAAAATGGGGGAGGAATATATATTATATTGTATATTTCTTTCAAGTTTAAAAGCCTCGACGCTTTAATAGGGCGATGAGAAAAATTATGGTGTCAAGACACCATTCTACTCTCAACAGCACCGAGTAAGCTAAAACACTCGATACCTACACCTGGATGATGACGAGGTCACAAATTAAATTTTGATTTAGAAAAATTGGGAGGGTGAAATGAGCTGACATAAGAACGTTAAGTGGGAAAACTTACAGTTAATTTTAAACTAAAAGCGTCAAATAAGAAAAAAGGGGGGGGAGCCTTTAAAGCAAATTTGGAAAGAATAAAATATTCATTTAAAATCTAAGTGAAATTTGGGGGAGGCTAATACTAAACTCACAAACTTTAATTATAATTCTCTATGAATTAAATTAAAGCGGTAAAATGAGTTCTCTTTTCTTATAAATTCCTCAAAATTAAACAAGCTTTAATTGGAATTTAGGAGGAACTAATGCCAAACTCATAATAAACTTGCAATAAACTCAAAATCTAAGGATGGATCCAAATTGGGTTTAATAATTCTTATACGAATATGGAGGAGATTACTATGCTAGCTAATAAGCATGAGTAAAGCTAAATCAATAAATACTGAAATCGGCATAACTTATTAAAAGTGGTGCAAATTGAACATAGTCAAGTTGGGAGAATTACAAAAAAAACTCAACAAATAAATTAAGTACAAGTAATATTTTAAACTACAATCTAAATCAAAATGCCTTCTTCGTCACCGGATCTGTAATCCTTTATACAAGCAGATAGAAGATGATATTAAATCAAAATCAACAGAAATCATTGGGCTTCTTTTGATCAAAAGTTAAGGAATTTCATTCTAATTATGATTTACAAAAACTAATGATTTTATTAATTAGATGAAATTAGCTAAGTCTTAAATACACCTACATATGCCATGATACTATGCTGAATGCTTAAATTCAAGTGAATGGTGCTGAAGTTGCTTGCTTAGTCTAGGACTCTAAAAATAAAAAAATCTATAAAAACAAAATTTAATTCTATTAGAAATGAATCAAGATCAGCTCTTAAATATATTCAAATTAATTAAATTTTCAAATCAAATAAAAATCAAATAAATCTCTAAAATAAAAATTGCCTAAATTCTTACAATAGATGTGCCCAGACTAGAATACAAGTTCGAGAATGTCGCACGAGTTGCTTAGTTTAGTCTAGATCCAGTCCGTTAACAAAACTTAAAATCCTATAATAAGAGTTTCAAATGAGTGAAATATCCGAGGAACTAATTCTGTCAGGTAATAATAGATCCTCGTATAGCTAAATGTAATCGACATGATCTAAAACTCTTAAACATACTCAAATTAATCAAATTTTCAAATCAAATTAAGTTTGAAACGCTTAAATGAAATTCATTAAAAACTTAAATCAAACTCAATCCATCCACCTTCAACTTTATCGACAAACTAAGAAAACTCTAGCTCACAAAAGAGCCAACGTCAAATCAAGTGTTATGTTATGTTCACTCTCAATCATTCTCACGCCAATAAGGATGTGACCTATGTCCTCTCGAGCTGCTTGCCAATAGCCTACATGAAACAATTACAACCGTGAGTCCTCCGACGGTGGTTTGACCGCCGACTCCATTATATTACGATCATGACCGTAGATATGCTCCCCAATGACTCGCTTTGAGTTGTGAATCATGGTGTATTTGATAGAAAACTCCTCTAAGATAGATTTAAACATGTCTCCTTAGACAAACACCACCCCAGATCTACAAGAATTTCTTAGATGATGTAACACATGTGTTGCTAATGAGGATCCTTTTGTGCCACTACCTCCTCCGACAAGTATAGACCGTGACTACCCGGGATGACTAACACGAGATCTAGATCGCATGTCATCATTCCCCAACCATCCGGTTTAGTTTAAATGATGAATTTCATAATCTAAGCCGCTACTATAATGCCATGCATTCTGATCTAATGACTAAATTTTAATCGAAAGTTCTCTCTCACTTATTGAGAGGGTAATTAACATGTGGGCTTCTATAGAAACTTGGAACTAGATCTAAAGTCCTCACAAATTGAGGGCAAAATCTCTGGGTAGTGTCTTATCTATTATCTCATATGCCTTCTAAAAATTACACCAACACATTCAATCACACTCTCTTTAATTCAATCATCAAAATAAAAATTATCGAGAGACCAGTGGCGAATTTTCGGAGCCCACAAAACCACTTCAAAGAATAACCTTAATATTACAACTTTTTATGTCATTATTTCAAACTTATACATTTGAATCCAGCCATTTGAGATTTTAATCTCATCCTTTTGGGAAACATAAGTTTTTGTCATTCACAACACTCTTTTAAATAAGGGTCCCTTCGGCAGTAACTTTTTCCTCAAACAGAAGAAGTCTGTGGATGAGATTCTATTTGGAAAACTCGTGTGAATCAGCTACTTTGCAGAAAATAACTAAAATGCTTGGAGCATATGACGAGTAATTATAAACATAATGAAAAAAAGATAAGTGATACTCATATATAGTAAGTCAACTAAATTATATTAGCATTATACACACCACTACTTAATAAATAATAGTAATATTAAAATTATAAGTATAATAACTAGCACGATCAAAATATTAAGCTTAATATCCTGTTAATCAAATATTTTTAAAATAAAATTTTCCATTGCTATCCTTCTACATGCTCACTGTTTGTTGTGTCACCTTCATATTTGTCAACCCATATGAAGTAATTGCAATCATCTCCTGTTCTACTTTTTGGACACCTAAAAAATCTCCTCTCATAATTTTCTTCCCTGCGTGAAGTGAATACATAACATTGCAAAGCACAGTTGATACGCTGGACTCAGTAGAGATCCTTGAACTCATATTCCCTGATAGAAAAATATGTATAAATAATAGAAATATTAATATGAGGACGTGTGACATTGTAGAATATTTAAAAATGAAAAATTAAATAGTACAAGGAAACTATTTCCCAAAAAAATGATAGAAATTTTATTAGCATACATAGATGATACACAGTCTTTGTAGGAAAAAAAATCTCAAAGCTAATGCTCCCAAGAGATACAATAAACCTATTGAAGAAATTCTCCTAACTAATACAATAATAGATTATAGAAAAAAGTAAAGTAAAAATCAGCAGAAAGATAGCAGTCACTTCTTGAGAAAATCAAAAAACTACTACAAGGTTCCACCATGTACACATACCTGCAAGAAGCTCAGAAAATACATAAGCAAGAGTAGAAAGATGCATTAAAGAAAAATAAGGACGACTCAGGCTCAGTTAGAATCCATCCGAAGAAGCAGCAATATATGTGAGCCTCCAAACTTCTAAAAGAATGGTAACAATCACATAAAATGCTACCACCCTTACTGATATAAAGAAAAACATCAATGTTGTACCAATCATTTCATTCCTTATCAAACAAACCTGCAATCAAACAGCCACTAGCCACCATAGATAACAAGGAAGAGCGGCCAATGAGACCAATACCTGCAGTGTAACAACCACCCAGCCACCACAATAATAGCACAAGGAACCAGGCCAACAAGCCAACCAAACCAGTAAGAACAACCCAGCCGAAGGTGAAAAAAGAAAAAAAATAGCCCAATATAGGGAACTAGAGCCACCATATATAATAGGATAAGGAAACAGGCTAACAAGCCAACCAACCCACCCAAACCAATAACACAAATAAGAAACAAGCTTGCCACCAATAGATTAGAAGGAAGGCCAACCTCCAAGGTAACAACCAATAGCCACCACAGATAAATACTAACAAGGAAGAGAATACCACTTATTCCAAAACTTGCACTATAAGAACCACCCTGCCACCACATATAATTGCACAAGGTAGCAGATCAACAAGCCAAAACCAACAAGAACAACCCAGCCACAGGTAAAAAAAAACAATCCAACACAAGGAAATGGAGCCACAATGTATAACAACACAAGAAAATAACCCAATAAGCCAACCAAACCACCCAAACCAACAACACAAACAACCCAACCAAAGGTTAAAAAAATAACTCAACACAAGGAACCAAGAGCCACCATGGCTAATAACAAAAGGAGATAAGCCAACAAACCAATCAAACCACCCAAACCAGCAACACAAATAACCCAGCCACAAGGTTAAAAAAATAACCCAGCACAAGAAACTTCAGTCACCATGGTTAACAACACATGAAGATAGGCCAACAAGCCAACCAAACTAGTAAGAACAACCCAAATAGCAACAAGGAAGAGCAGGCCAATTATTCTTAAACCTACAATGTAACAACCACCCAACCACCATAAATAACAGCACAAGGAATCAAGCCAAGAAGCCAAAACCAGTACGAACAACCCAACCACAACTAAAAAAACAATGAAAGCACAAGAAACTTCAACCACCATGGATAACAGCACAACAAGCCAGCCAACCCACCCAAACCAATAGCACAAACAAAAATCAAGCCTTTCATATACCAAAGACAAGAATATAAAATGGTCTAGGGAATCATTTGAATTCATAACTAAAGCACAATGCAATGTCTTAATGAAATGATCATGGTATGATGCCACATAGTTATAATACGCAAAGCACAATGCAATGTCTTAACAATGAAACTGAGCAGAATAAAAGAATGGATTTACTGTTGTCAGCCTATTGTCTAACTCTATTTCCTTTAAACAAACACCATAATTTCTTCAATCATTTTTTAGTTGATCCCATTTATTTTAAAGTTGTGTCCTATTATAATCTTTTCCTGCCATCTCCTTAAAATTTTTTGTCAAATTCTCCCAACCCTCTTTATTGAAATAAGTTGTCGGCCTATTGCCTAACTCTATTTCCTTTAAACAAAGATCACACAAAACTAATATAGCTTCTTTCTCCCATGTAGCACCTTCTCCACCATCTCTTGGATTTCCCATTAATCTCCCTACATTCTTTATGCAAACACTTGTTTCTATTAGATATATGCATCATAAGAAGATGCTAAAGTGTGCATAATTCTTCTAAAGCAAGCTTAACAGAGAAATTTGACACAATATGTGTAAGTCACACTAATATATAAATTAGTAGATAAACCAAGTTATTAAAATTATGCATCAAAAGAGTAACACATCATATTACTATAAATTCATCATAAATTTAAAAATCAACCCAACCAATGCATTCAACACAATTTCGGTTGAATGCTTTCCAAGATTGTTCTTTTCATGAAAACACAAATATCATGATTACTCAAAGCATCGTAAAATGTTAAAACCTAAATTAGAGGCAATTAACCCTAAACATAATAGAGCAAAGCATGGACATTTGTCCACAAAAGACAAAAAATCCTCTACATAAACTGAGATAAGCCGCAATATCTCCAAAGAATAACATTCATATCAAAAACATCCACAATGTTTCACACTACTACAACTGATGTGGGTAAAAGGGAAGTTAAAAATTATCCACAATGTTTCACATTTTTTCCTCGCAACACAGAAGTTTCAATCTGTCCTTCAAAACATAATGCGTAAACAAGCCAAAATGGAACAATGAATCACGGGATCTACACAAACTGAAGCTTGAGAGAAGGGACGATATAAAAGAAACAGACAATGCATTACGGATCTACCAAAACTAACCCTCACGAAGGGACGAGATAGGAAAGGCGAGGGTTACCTTTGCAAACAATGAAGACGAGGGTGTAAAGTGGAAGTCAGGGGTAGAGGAGGGTTTAGGAAGCTGAAATCCCGTAGAGCGTAGACAAGAGTTAAGGCCAAATCCCTCGATTTCCTATCTCGTGGCGAGCTTCAGTAGAGATGAGAGTTTTAGTCGCGATATAGGGCAAAGGATGGATGGATCGAAGGCACGGGGAGAACGCTCAACGCAAAGAAACAGTAACATATAGAAAAAATCTCTTCACCACCTGACCGCGAAATATATATCGAACTTGCAATGTTGTGGCCTAGATTCTCAAAGCTCTCCAAAATTATGCTCAACCAAATGCATCTGCGGCGCGGTCGGTGCCGCGCTGCGCCTGCGTAGTAGTTCCAAATGGGACCTAAATCTTGATCCCTCTTAATGGAGTTCAACCTACTTGGCAGTTGGCATCTTCACTCAACTTTTATAGCACCAACCATCATTTGATATCTACCATTGCTAGTTCATTGTTTATCAACAACTCAATTCTTCTTGTTTGTCAACCAACTACTTTATTTATTTGGTAGATTATCAATGACTTATTATACTTGATAAAATGAATGAAAACTCAATCTATTATCTAAAATCACTAAACCTAGTGACTGACTACTTGGCCTGTTAACCAAGGCCACTTGACTAAGTCTATTGAGTACTTTGGTTGATACTTAAAGTGGTAACCCAACAGTTAAACTTATTAGATCAATCGACTCAAAGTGTGTTGATATGCTAATGGTCTTAGATGCTAATTCCTAAGCCGTTACACTTATTCCTCACTATTTGATATGACTATAATTGACATGGACATGACCTTTATATATTATATAAGTCGCTCATACAACAAAGGCCATGCCAGGTTGACAACATTACCAATGTGGCGAGCTCGATAGCCCATATAATAAGAGATTGGGCCTATTTTAAAACTTCCATTTTTAACATAAAATTTCAATTTGATAACTCATCTATTGAATCAATGCATGCACTCTTCAATCCTAGGCCTTATTAATGTTAATCAATTTATTGAAAATATTGTATTATAGCTGCAAATGAACCGAGCGTTCAACAAGTTACTTGTAGCTCGGTTCGATTAGAGCTCGTTCATGATAGTTTGATTAACCAATCGAACAATCAACACTTGTAAAATACTCTATCAAGTAAAAGAGTTTCGTTCGTTTATTTATGCTTACGTAACATTATCGTTTAAAGCTCATGAGCAAGTTCGCTAAGGAGCTCGATTATGACTCAATTAAAGCTTGTTTGCGAACAATATTGTTTAAATTATTATTATTTTTAGGTTTAATAAGCTTTAATTGATATAATTCATGTATATTTTTCAACAAGTTGCTTGTGAACAAGCTCGATTAAGAGTTGATTAAAACTTATTTATGTCATTAAATAAATTACTGGTTAACAAGCTTGATAATCCAATTTGAACCGAGCTCACGAACAAATTAGAATCGAGCTCGAGCTCGATAAAGGTAAACAAAGCTCATGCTTAAACACCATTCTAAAAAATATGAATGGAGATCGAGGTAGATAATATTAAACAAGCTCCAGCTTCACCACATATTATATGCTCGGTTCGTTTGCACCCGGGTGACACGAAACGGAGAAGAGAAGCAAGAATGTACGCAGGTACTCTGATAGGTGACACGAAACCTGTTAAATACCAGGCGTTCGAAACCCTCGTTCATTTCCGTGTTAGCACCCCCGTTCGAAACCCTCCGTTCGAAAAAAAATCTAATCTCCTCTTCCCCGTCGTTCGAAACCCCCTCCGGCTCCGTTACCACCCGAAATCATCGAGGAAGAGAAGCAAGACGACGTCGCGATGGTAACCCTCGTCTTTCCTCCCACCTTCTTCCTTCGCACTCAGTTTGTTTAAATTCCGTAAATCGACCATCCAACGGGATTTACTGAATCAGAGATTTAAGGGGATTTTCGGGTAACCGCTTCAATCTCGAGAAAATCCGTTACCAAACACCCCCTAAACCTGCTAGATGCAGGTGGCAAAACGGGTGAATCGGACAGCTTAATCCGCCTAATAGACGAGGGAAGGTCGATCAGAACCGACACGACAAGAAGATCCAGGCCGATGGTTCTATAAAGTTCTCTGCCTCGTTCTCTCATTTTATTTTCTCATCTTCCTCGAGGATTCAATTCAACTTCGTTCTCCTAGTAGTGCATTATTCGTTGTGATTTATCGGGCTCAGATTAATTGAATTTTGGCCTAAATCTCATTTGGGATATGAAGATGGAGGAGATGACCCTCTCTGTGCTCTTTGAGCAGGCCAGAAAAATATATTCGGAAGCATCGGATTCTTCGGTGGATCAGGTAAGGAGACTTTCTTAATTTTATCAAATCTCGTTGGAACCATGAGTTCCAGGTTATGAAGTTCTACCGCCTTATTGCTCTTGCCGTAGCCTATCCCCGCTTTAAAGAAAAATTATATGCTGCTCGTATTTTATTTATTGTTTATTATTGTTATTGGATTTATTTAGGAACGTTTGAAAAGTGGAATTGAGGCGCTTCGTCGATGTGATGAGATGGTTAGCAAGCTCGGGCTGTTCTCGTCTAACGAGACCGTGGATGATGTTAGCACCACGAATCTGAAATATATATTGGTATGACCCTCTTCTAAGTAATGTTCTGCGAGTTTCCGATCAAAACCATGATAGTCTACTTGTTTATTGTTTGTTGCGTTATATGCGGTGGTTTTCTTTGCCTCCTCTCTCTCAAAAAATGCATGGTTGCTGGAGCTTTTTTTTTTTTCTGTTTAAGAAAAGTTATGTGGTCTTATATCCATCAGTGTGCTCGATGGGAGAACAGTCATATTTGAATTTTTTGGTTATTATGATCAATGTACTGGACCTGATATATACGAACTGAAACTAGGAGACAGGCTTTTTTGGCTGCCTATTTATTAGGCCATAAGCATAGGTGCTGATGGAAGCCATACAACCTATTGATGAGTTTAGTTAGGGCATGTGAAAACCTCCATATTCCATAGCTCTCTTCATGAATTGGATGATGATAAAATAGTGTTAATGAGGATTTGCATTCCTTTATCTTTTGTAAATATTTTCGTAGTTTGTGTTTTAACATCCTCAGTGTCTATTCCTAGTATTCTGGTTCTCCCAATGATCCACACTCTAGCTATTTAAAGAATCTTGACAATTTAATAAATGAATAAAACAATGACACAGTCATAGGCAATAAATTTAAGTGTTTAACAAAAAATACCACTGTTTAGTATCCAATAATTCAATACATTATGCTAGTTAAATGATAGTATCAAATACTTGTTTTACTCATATTTTTTCTTGTTATTTTTATTGATCATAGCTTAAAAACTTCATATAATGTTTGTACACATTTAAATGTCATATGGTTGTTGCCTATCTTGTTGGCTCATTATCACTGCTAGTTAGGGTGGTTGGACTTGACCCCAACATAACATTTATCAACAACCCCTCGATATCATAATATGCCAACTTATTGCTCATTGACTTTCCATATACTTCCTCTTTTAGCATCAATATTATAAATTTTGTATATCATAACATTTAGAATATACAAAACACTATTACGAGTCAGAATTTATCAATATATCAACATATATCAACTTGTAAAATAATATGTAATTATTTGAATATGCATGATAAGTTATAGAACTTTTATATTTGAAAAAATGACTAGTTGCAATACATTTGGATTCTTCATAATATCAGATGCTATAAACATGCTCAATATTAAGAAACGTTTGCAAATATATACATAGAAGTTCAATATAGTCATAGGAATAATTAAGCAAAAGCTT
The DNA here is from genome assembly GCA_021442155.1 of Cymbidium sinense. Taxonomy (NCBI): domain Eukaryota; kingdom Viridiplantae; phylum Streptophyta; class Magnoliopsida; order Asparagales; family Orchidaceae; genus Cymbidium; species Cymbidium sinense. The sequence goes on from CM038217.1 coordinate 188,745,313, forward strand.
TAAGAATATTTTTGATCTCTAGATTATGTTCCACTACTCACCATAATCAATAGATTAACCTTAGGATTTCCTTGCAACCATCACCTTGAAATCTTCATCTTTTGCATGCAATCTAATATACGCATCAAATCAATTTTATTTAATTTTACAATGCAAGTCTAACTCAGTTAACTTCAAATAATATTTTTACATGAAACTGATTTCTACTTGTACAGCCTTTAAGCTTTATCAAGCTTAAACCAAATTCAATTTGTCTGTAAAATAATGAAAAATTCTAAATTTCACCTAAATCAGAGCCTCTTATTTTCTCCTTTCATTTGTTTTCCTTCAACATCAACCCCTCACTGTTTGCAAATCTCTGTTTGGCCAACTATTTGTCACTACATGAGGGAATGAAGTGATTTGGAATGTTTATACACACACACATTGCAAATGATCGTAATAAAATGTAGAATTTTATAAGCAAATGTTATTATTCATTTTCATGATATGCAAAAATTAGGGTGTAAAATTTTAGGGAATTTTTAATCGCACTTTTTTTACATTTTTGAGTATTACAATTTTCATGGATATTCATTATCAAAACTCAAGCATTTTTCAACTGATGATTAAATTTGTTATTGACAAACATATGTCTGAAAATCTCGTTGAATATTTTAAAAAAATCTCAAGGATTTTTCCTATTCTAATGTATATATTCTAAGCTAAAAAGCTGTTCTCTTTCATTCATAGAAATATTATAAATGAGTGAGCAAGGAAATGACCACATTAGCAATAATGGCCATGCAGTTTTCATATTTTTAGCAAGTGACAATGTAGTTGTAGCAACGAATTTGTAAGTTTAGGGGCTGTATGGAGATGTAATTAGGCATGAGATTAGAATGAAAGATGGCGGTGAGGTCAGAGGTGCAAGGCTTAATGGGTGAGGATGGGGGCTGTTTTCAGCGAGGCTTAATGAATGTGGAGCCTTTTTTATTGGCAGCAATGTGGTTGGAATGTTGTTGTGCTGTTTTTGCAGGAAACAGTAGAAGTTTTACTCCAGTTATTTCAGTTGCTTAAAGGAGTTTCAGCAGGTTCTGTGGACATCAGTTGCAAGCAGTGGGCTTGAGCGGGTTTAGGGGAAGACAAATGCTAGAGAAGAAGATTGGAAATTAGGGGCAAGGGACTGCGAAAGAGGACGTAGGCGTCTCATTTGGAATCATAGAAAAAGGGAAAAAAACCAAGGAAAGATCCAAATCTACATGGAGGATAGATAGTATATCCTTGACAAATCATTCTGATAATAATTTATTCGTTAAGCCCTAAGTAGTATGTTGTTAATAGGGGATATTTTTAAAGTTCAATAGCATAATAGTCTTCAAGTAGAAAGAAAATGAGATATAAACAAGCTAATAAATGAATACAAAGTCCTAGCCAGTATTGTTAAATATGCAAAGTGCATGTTTCCTGAGCGATAACTGCACACATTGGAGATCCAAAGCGGGTTTGTAGCAATAGCGCATGTATATTGTTATTCCTTCTCAAAGCACGTGATGCTGCTTTCCCTTGTTGAGTTCCATTTGTCTTTTTTTGTTTTCATTTCACTAGAGGCTTGGTTTGTGGCTTTATTAAAAGGTCACGATTGAAAGTCCTTCACAATTCTTGGCTTGCCCTATTCTTGTGCTCAATAATACTCCTAGCTCTTTTCTTTTCCCTCTTCTATTCTCTTCAGTGTTCTCTTTGCCTCCAGCTAAAGGTTACCATAGATTTTGAGTTTATTTTTGTTTAAGTTATTTGCTGACCCTATGCAGTGGGATAAAGACTTGTTGTTGTATTTTTATTGTTATAGGGTATTTTTGTTTCTCTAATTAACATTTTCACCTGCTGTGAGATTTCTTTCTGTGATTTTTCTTGTTCCGATTCATATTTTGTTTCACCATGTTTTGTAAAGTGAAATGCAATGTTGTTGTTTCTAAAGTATTTATTTGGATATTTTGTTTACATCTGGCATGTTTCTCTTTGAAATAGATTTGTAGCTATCTTTCTGTAATTTATCATAATTAAACTTATTTTGGGAAGAAATGAGGTTCAAAGGTGTCATTTTTAACATTTTCTGAATGTTTTTGTGTTTTTCTTAGTGCTACTTGTTCTTTTTATTTCTAACTTTATTGCTTAACCTCGGTTTGACTGGATTTGTTTTCCCTTTTTTGTTTTTCCTTGTGAATAAGAGGCATTTTCTTGGCGCTGATTCTGTTTCTCTAACATGTTACCCATGATAGTATTTTGATATTAATATTTTCATATTTATTTGCCTTGTTTCCTTTAGCCTTGCACTGGTTTGTCAGCTAGTTTTATTTCTCATACCTGTTACCCATGGCAAGGCTTTATTTTGATATTAATAGTCTCATATATATTTGCATTGTTTCTTTCAATTTTCTTTGACATATTTTTTAAAAATGAGAGAATGATGATTTTTCTAACGAATGTATCACTTCATTTGAGAGTGCATACTTTAATGTGCATATAGTATCAAAGTCTGACAATCTGTTTGGATTTATCACCACTATTATCCATATGGCATTCAACATGGCATCTTATCGAGGACAACTACAACCATATGGTTCAGGCACTAACAAATCCATATTTAACAACGAGGGTTCACTTAGTCGCCTTGAATTTTGGGATTTAAATTTAAAATTTATTGCTTAATTGTAGTTATGCCCTTAATTATAGTTTTGTCGTCTCTCATATTTTGAACTTCTTATGATTGTCCCCTTTCCAATGAATTCATGCACCTTCTTTCTCCCACTCCCTCCAAAAATTACAATAATACTAGGCCATATCCTTCTACGTTTCACTCTCTATAAAGTAAACATGTAACCTTTTCTCGAGACAAAATTGAGGTGACTGTGGCTAAATTCTTTTCAGTCTTTGTTGTCATTTCCCACCTTTTATCTCTCCAGTATTACAACTCATCTCATTCTCAATATTCCAATGACATTGAATTTCTCTCTCATGTCTCCTTCCCCACTAAGCTAATCTTAGTCCTAATCAAGATGAAATATCAATCAATTGAGATGCCACTCTAAGATTTTATCAAACACTAATATATATCATCCTTCAATATTTTATGATTTATTTATTATTTTTAAATGATTTTTTGTGCTTTTTTTAAACACAAAAATGCAATTTTATTGAAATTTACCTTAATTTTTATTTCAACTGAAAGTGGGGCATAAGACTAATTATTGGAGAAGCAGGCACGATACTTGTTACAAATGATGAGGATAGAAGACTAGTTATATGATGTATTTCATATAGAGCTAGTAAATCTTAAGATTTGAAGTTGGTCAAAAGTTAGACTCGAACTTGTGACCACTATCCTGAAAATCACGGGGCTTATTTTTTTGAAGTAGAACTATTTTTTTACTGAACTTGATTAAATTGAATGAAATTATAAATAATAGCTTTTTTATTTGCACGAACAAACATAAAACTAGAGATAAAACAGTCTACTCACCATACTCGCTTAGATTTTCTAATTCATCTTTTTTTGGTAAGAGTTCCATTGCTCTATTTTTGTACATACTAAGGGTTTTGGCTGCTTTATAAGAAAATTTTATAAGATGGTGGTGAAACTTGTAATGCTTTATGGTGTTGAATGTTGGCCGATAAAGTGAAGCATAAAATTAAGTGTTGCAGAGATGAGGCTGCTCAGGTAGATGAGTGGCTTTACACTTAGAGACAAAATGTAAAACGAATATATATGTGAAAAGGTTGGATGAGCTCTTGTGGCAAATAAGATTAGAGAGAGTTGCGTTAGATGGTTTGGTCACATAAAACATCGGCTATCCGATGACTCATTTGGGAGAGTAGATGTATTAGACTTTGCCTATGTTAAGAAAGGTAGAGGTATACCTAAAAAGATTTGATTAGGAAGTATAAAAAATGTCTTTACTTAAATGAGGATATGACACTTAATAGGGCACAATGGAGGAAAAATGTTTCATGTAGCCGGCCCAATGTAGTGGGATAAAGGCTTCTTGTTGTTGTAGCTAGGGGTCTTGGCTCCACCATTGCCACCTTCTTTAAGGTGTTTTTGCTAAAGAATTTCTGTGATGAACATGCATCATCAATTATTCTAGTTATGGCATATATTTGATTGTAAAAAGCTACTTCTTTGATAGGTTACTGAAATATAATTGTAACGTCTATATTATTAACTACCATTTGGATTGCCATCGTTTTATGCCAGGTCCCATTTTATCTTGGAGAGTTAACAGAAAAACTTGCAAAAGAGGACAGGATTGAGATTCTTAAGATGTCGCAAGCTCAATTCAAGGTTAATTTTATTAATTTTTTTAATTAAATGACGGCAGACCCTGAAATTTATCAGAACACACAAGAAAGAGCCTTTTGTGCTGTTTTTTAAATCTTTTTTACCATTCATTTTCTTATATCAATCTATTACCTTTAAAATTCTAGGAGTTTATTTCAATTTGTGAGGCACTTGAACTTGTACCTCAAGAGGAGATTGAGTTTTCTAAGCCAGGCAGTACAGATTTGGCAGCGGCAAGAGCCAAAAAGGTATTCTTTACAGATTTTCTTTCGTTTCTTGGTAAGCCATTTCTTGGTAAGTAGGGCCATTTGTTGGGGTAGCTACTTTATTAGGTCAGTAAGATTGTTTGCTAATCACTCAGGTTCTTCTTGTATCCTCTTTTTCTAGGATGATGGTTTTAACATAGCTTCTTGATTAAGTTGTTTTTATATAGTTAGAGCTGACAATTAATGACTATAGTTTAAAATTGATCAATCAGATTTGTGAATATTGTCTTTCTAATATAAAATGACTTCAGTTTTAGCTCTATTTATTTTTTTTTTCAAGTTAAAAAATGCAGGATTCATCATAGTTTTTTCTTTGTAGTTGGGCATATTAACCAAACGGCCCAAACGATGCTTAACATCTACATAGCAAGATTTGGAAGAGAAAAGCATTATATGAGAAACATCAATCGATAGGTTGGGCTTCTCATAACAACTTTAATAACCTTACTGTGATTTGTACCATCTGCATTCGAAAGTTTAAAGTCAACTGCATGTTTTATTGAAACGGCTCTGTATAATAACAGAATGCTAAAATAATTTTATCAAAATACTGGCTGTGGTTGAGACCTATTGGAATTAATTATTCAAGTTTATGTGGTAATGTTGCTATCATGATCTTTGGATAAAATATGCAATGGTGAATCTACAAAATTTATTTATTTTGCTTGAGTGAGATGTTTTCGGATGATGAGAAGCATGTTTTCGAAGTGTAACGTGCAAGAGAATTTCAAATGAGTCTTTTTGCAAGAAAGCAGAAAATACAGAGTAATGCGGAGCTTCACTTGCACTTGGCCAAACCACATTCAAGTTTTAGTTGCATATAGTATTCATACATCAGCAACAGTTTCATGAAATCTATTTTGTCAAACCAGTTAAGTGCATGTGTTATCATTCTACATTATTCAGCCAAATTAGATTGGTATTAGCGAGACGCATACACTGAGCATGGAGGATAAAACATATAAAAAAGAAGCAATTCACATTTGACCAGGTTTTATCGTATAAGATAGAGCTTTATAAGAATGTTTGTTTGAGATATGAATGTTACGCTACTCTGGACTAAATGTAAATTCTGTGTTTTCAAGTTTGCATTAGTACATGCTACTCTTATGATGTGAATCAACTTCTGAACATTAGTGCATCTCTTTTAGTTAAACATCATACTATGGAGTCATACTATTTTAGTGTGTTCAAATAACTTAATGCGGTGGAACTTGTACGCACTCAGGGAGGAGTGGATTTGTCTGCATCGCCAAATAATGGTTCCCACAGACAAGAAGTAACTGTGGCCAAACAGCATTCTTTATTAATTCCCAAATGAGAATTGGTTTGATGTGCATTAAGAAATAAAGATGTCTCAAAATTTTGCTAAAGCTATTAGAGATATGTATGATGAAATGCTGATTAATATTAGAAGTAATTGTGGAGTGAGAGTTTTCGTTTACAATACATTGAGTCCCTATCTTTTTATTTTTGTAGTGGAGACATTTGCAATGAATACTCAAAATAAGGTGCTTTGATGTATGTTATTTATTCTCTAGACTACCACTCTATCCTAGTATTTTCAGAACATTTACAACAAAGATGCCTCATAGTGTGTGAGTTAGTAAGATATATTCTTGTAATCATCTTGTGGAGTAGCAATTCAACTTTTAATTTGAGTCACTTTTACTGTTCATTATGGTATGCGTTTCTTTAATATATAACTCATATCGCAAAAGTCATATAAATCATGTTTTATTTTTTGCATTTTGTTTATTTGTTTGTGCTTCTCTCTCTTCATAATAAAATTATGAAATATTTTTATCAAAGATCAACATAGAAAATAGCTTCATAATTTTATATTAAAGATTTATAAACATATAGTTTTAAATGTTAATATGTGAAATCTATTGCATGCTTTTTCTCTCAAAACTCAAATGTTTCTACAAGGAAAAAAGCTATCTTAACAATTTCTTCAAATTCTAATGCTACTCTTATAAAGGTCATTTCAAAAGTCTTAAGATTCTCTTTATATTTTTGTGATTTAAAAATTTATGAAGCAAATGAAAGCATCTCATCTGAAAATTTCAAATATATTGGATGAGTTGTTTCTCTCTGTTTTAATTTTTAAATCTCATAAATAGAAGATGACACTTTTCAAAATAAAGTATTCTTGTCACTCATTTATTTATTTTATTCTCTCTTCTCCACTCTCTATATAGACTTCCGCAATAGCTTCAAACACAAGATTTCTCACAATTGCTACATTACAAAGAGGGACCTCAATTCTATGTGAATAATATGGATATTTTTAGAACTCATTGGCACACCAATATTTTGATGTCTTTAGCTTTCTTGAGGGCTATTTTGCATTAGTTCTCCAACTTTTCATTGTTCTATTAATTATGCGAAGCTGTTTGAAATTTTTACCTGAACTTTAAGATCTTGGTCTTTTTGTTTGAAGTTAACTCATTTTTGATGAATCAATCAATTTATGTATTTGAATATTATAAAGAATCTAATTTTAAATAGGAAATATTCTTACACAAGAAAATTTCAGTAATTCATTCATTTTTGGTGATTGCTTGACTTGATTATTTCTTTACTTTAATGTCAGATTGCTCGTTTTAAGCATCAAAAAGCTGCTGAAGCAAAGCTTCAGGAAATCAAAGAAAGGAAGGAGAGGCGGCGACGGTCATTGAGGGCTTCAGCTCTTTCCACCCCTATGGAGGCTGGGGAGGAAGATTTGCTTGATGATGATGGTGAAGAAAGGGAGGTCAGTTTTTAGCATTGAATTGTCAAATATTTTCTATATTTACATTTATTTAACTTTTAAATTAGTTTTTTTACATTATTCATATATCATGTATAATGTTGCCATAGTCGATTAATAGTTACATTAAGGCTATGAATTTGACTCGAAGATTGAGGATCACACAATTTGATGCTAAATATTGGAATTTGAAGTCAGAAAATGCTACTCAATAAAAATTGAGCTTAACATAAATTTAAACCAGTTCAAGAAGCATGTAGCTACTTTAAAAATATATGATTATTTTCTGAAAAATATGTGAAAGCCCTCTTTTAAACACTAACTCATCATCATGTTGCATGAGGCCCTCAAACAGGTTGCCCTGCCTACATGGTAGGGTTGCTAATCTCAATTTGAAAGTGGCCTTCTCTGTACTTTGTTAAAAGTCTCTTTGCGCTCTCTTAAGTCTAATCCAAACATTTACCCTTTATGAATTCTCGCACCTCATCATGAACTTTGACGTTTCTTCTGATTATGTTCTATTCTACATATGAATTTAGTGTCTGAGTATTGTTTCATGTTGCTTAAATTTCAGGCCTGGCTAACCACTATTTCCTTGGCTATTTGCAAGGTATGTCGATATTAATTCTTTTGTTCATGTCATGGATCTTCTGCTCATCTCTCATTGTAGCCTTTCTTTTTGTAACTTAGCTAGTCCTTTTTGTTATTTCTTTTATTACAGGCTTTTGATCTCCTTGAAATGCTAAAGAAAGAGGAACATATGCTAGTTACTGTGAAGGAACGAAGTTCACAGGTACTTGGCTCAGAGAAGAGTTATTTGCAAGCTGGGAGAATTGATGCACGTTCATCATTGCCAAAAGGATTCTAATTCGAGCTTTCATTTTTTGGCATCTTTTCATTTTATGCATTATGTTCAGCTTTCATTTGTTTAGTCTTCTTCCGAGTTAGGATATTTTAGACAGTCTCTCTCTCTCTCTCTCTCACACACACACACACACACACACATTCTCCTTTCATCCTTTCACACCTATTGTGGTTATATCCATACAACACCCATCAAGCTTGGTGTATTCTCTTTGTGGGCACATGCAGATATTATATCTTTGGCGGATTACATCTTTGTGAGCGCACGCACAAATGGAAGTTTGGCTAATTACAAATTTAGGAGTCCTAGATGCAGCTAAACAAGGGAAACACTTATGATTAGAGTAAAAATAAATGTGGTTTATACTTTTTTTTATCACTTATGGGTAGTTTGTTAGAGATCTTATAAATACACATGTATCCCATCATGGAATAAGCTAGGATCATAAAAACAATGTCAATGACTATGTATGAAAGCAATTGGTAAAAGCTGATAAAAGATTGAACTAAAATATTTTTTATAGGACTGCTACTAAAAGGAATATTGAATAGAAGTCTGTAAAGAAGATTCCAAATTTTAAGAATATGGCTTCTAAAAAGGATCTAAACTGGTGCCATTCAGGGACTAACGGATTTTGTATTGTACCATTATTTCATGTGGAAAGAAAATGTAGATTTTAGTTTAAATTAATATGATCTTCGTTTTGCCAGTGGGTCCCCTCTTGGAAAGGCCATTGTTCAGGCTTTGGTTCATTTTTCATGCATCCTTGCCAATTCTACTTGGGGATATATCTATTCTAGAACTGTTTTAATTTGAGGTTGGTAAAATAAGGCCTTGTTAGTGGCCAAGTTCGGTTGGGATGGAAACAGGAATTGCATTAGGAATTAAAATGCTTAAGGGCCATGTCATCCAAGTTAGCATAGGTGTTTCTATGTCAAGTTGAAGATACAGTGGTCTGCAGGGTGAAATAATGATAAAAAGAGAGCAAAAATAAGGGGTGGGGGGAGGCTCAACATAATGAAATGAATGCTTGAGCCATGATAAACACAATCGTTCAAGGGAATAATTAAGTCTATAAGAACTCATAATAGAAAAAGCAGACGAGTGACTTGGGGAGATCCATTACACTCATAGCTGTATAAAGTGACTGATTTCACTATTTTTAGACAATACAAAAAAATTCATTCTTATCTGAGAAGACCTTTTATCTAGAACGAAAAAGACTTGCCAAGATTTAATTACCGAGATTATGTGGACATTTTTAGCAAGAGAATTACTAGAATTTAAATAGTTTAGAACTGCATGGTATCTTCTGAGATTCTATTCTTTGATTTGAGGAAAATAAGCCCACACATCTAGCAATGAACAAATTGATGGAGATATTGATTCTGCCTATGATGCCAAGATGAAATTAATTCAAAATATATTACTTGATTTTTGGGTTGGAATTGCTTATAAGTTTATGCAGTCCGGTAGGTCTGTTCCTAAAACTTCGATATTAAGTTTAACCAGAAGTTGTGCGGTTGGTGATTTTAATGATCACATAATATTTCTGTTCTCAAGTAGGCAGAGACTTTTATGTACCTGTGCTTGCCCATTGTCTTTTTTTTTTCACTTCAAGCCTTGCCTTGGTCCAATGCAACTAATATCGATCACCTGAGCTGTTTTATGGCCTCTTCAGTTCTTGTCTTTGTTGTCACGCTCCTCATCTAGACTTAGGCATCTCTGTTAGTCTTAAAGGGTTGGAAATGCACTGCCAATATAAATTCAATTATGGTTTTCCTTTTTATGACAATATGATTGCTCTTATTACTTTTCATTTCTCTTGATTATTGCTTTATTATTTCTGATTTGCCTGAATTGCAGGAAGGTAATGATGATTTTGCTCGCGAAGCACTGGACGAGCGTGCCAAAAAGCTGAAATGTGGCACAAAGCTGCTTCTAGTCGAGCTCCTTTTCTGAAACCTTCCCAACCAATCACTTGCGCAACTTTTGCACAAGATGTTATTGAAGGGAGAGCAAAGGCCTCACAAGTACATGAGCACAAACACCAGCCTCTGATATTTGGACCTGCTAGTTTAATTGGTGGAAAATTAACTAGTGAAAGAGAGAGGATGGCAGCACAAGTCTTCCAGCCTGGTTACAGGTATGAAATATTAAAATAAATTTTTTTTTGTGTGTGTGGATATTTTCATTCTCTTTGTTCTATTCTATTATCTTAATGACTTAATAACTGGGAGTATTTTATGGTTTTAATTTACCATTATGACTATAGGTAAATAATCATATTGGCATATCTATTGATGATTCAAAAATTGTTCATCAAGCTGATAATTTCCTTCTTTAGAATATGACTGAACTTTACAAAGTGATAAACCTTATAATTGTTGCAGAACGCGCCTACATGACATAAGAGTAATGCTCCCAAATAATTCTCCATTGAGGCTCAGTTGTGGTCACTCGTTAATTCTCCAATCAAAACCAATAGTTTTCATTTGGTACTGTTCGGAAGCTTTTTTTTTTGGAAAAGTAAATCAATTTTCCGTAAAAGTATCTTCCTAATCATAAGCTAAAACCCTGGTTTGGATGGCTACCCTCAGTCTGAGAGCTCCGAATTGTTTCTGTACATTTTCCATGTTGCTTCAAATAAAATTTCTTTTGATTGAGGGCTACAATGCCAATTAAGTAATCAGTTCAAGTTGGCTATATATATATATATGGGCTACATTTACTTTATTCTACAGATTCATATGTATCCTAAATATGTTATGAAGTCAACTTATATATCTGTGTACTTTGGGCTTCTTTCTTTCTGAAGATGTCAACGTTGACATGGATTTGCTTTGGAGTCTTTTATTTTTTATTTTCTTTTTTTAAATAACGATAGGATTTTTCTATTTGATTCACTTTCCCTCTAAGTTTTATTCTTTTAAAAGACAAAAAAAAAAAAAAAGAAATTTGGAAGTTTCAGTGAGTCCATTAGGGTGGATTACACCATGAAATTCAGCCAGCTAGGGTCTGTTCTTCAGATTTGGAAACTGCTTCACTCATTTGAATGGCAGTAGTCTAATCAAGCCTCAAAACAAGCTTTTATTAGGATATATAATGGGAATCCTCAGTCACTAGCATGTGCATTACCTGTAGTGAATAATATTGTATGGAAGCTGATTTTATTCTTTCATTTAATTTAAGTTTCAGCTTTGTATTTTGGCATTTTTTTTTTAAATTTCAAGCAGGTATACATATACTGTATTTTAAGAACTAAATTGAATTGGTTTGATTCATTTAATTTTAAATTATTTCTATTTTTATGTTTCATATTTCCACAAACCGGCCTCCTACAAAAGTAAATACCTGGCTGATGAGTTGACCAGAGCAATTTTAAATTACTTCTTGTTTTTTTGGAAGATTTATATACATATCACACAATTCTTATGCATTTGCATATCTAACATCTAAAGTTAGATATTTATTTATCTAACACTTTCATATGCTTAAAAAGTTACGTTTCACTTTAAAAAAGTAAGCGATGATGATATTTTTGATATGATATTAAAGATTGGGATGTTATATATGTAAAAATTAAAGTTTAGGTATTAGATATGTAAATACATAAGAAGTGTGTGATATGTAAATCTCCCTTACTTGAACTGTGGCTAATTGAGCCTTGTGGCGATGCTGGTTGTTTTGGATTGATAGGTTGCCCACCATGAGCATAGAAGAAGCTGGTTTAAGAGAAATGGAGATTATGAACAGGTGGCAGGAAAGGAATACAAAGCTCATGGAGGAGGCGAACTCTTCCTGGCACAAGGATGGCTCCGGCACAAGGACGGTGATGATGACTACAATGATGTGAGGCTCAGGTGAAGCGTGGGATGACTGGAAGGATGACCACCCTCGGCGCCGAAACAAGAAGCTCACTCCCTGTGGCTGAGGATAGGTCTTTTATATCTATATGAAGATAACTCGTTCGACGATATTTATTTATTATGGCTGTTGTGTTAGTGGAGAACATAACGTTTCAATGTTTTAGCTTCACTTGTTTAATTTTTTTTTTTTAAACAATATTATACATAGCACACAATTCTTATATATTTACATATCTAAACCTAAACTTTGATATTTATATATATAACACATAAATTCTTAATATTACATCAAAAATTGTATCTTTATTAAAGTAAAGTATATATATTTTCAAGTAGAGAAAGTGTTATATTATAAATGTCAAAATTTAAGTATTAAATATGTAAATATATGAGAATTGTGTAAATTTCTCTTTGTTTATTTTTGTGAAACTGAACAATAATCTGATGCGACTGAAACGAAAGTTTACTACTAATTCTTTCAATTTATTAAATGTGACTTTTATTTATTTAAGTTTTGATAAATTCAAGTTTGAATGACTGATGGAGACGCAATTTTACTTTTATTTACTTATTTGGTCGTAATTCGTTTCATTCATTCAATAATATTGATAAGTTAATTATGTAACACGACTTTATAAGAAGTGAGTCTATCAGAATTAAGGTTAAAAAAATGTGCAAATTTAATCTTAATTAATTGAATAAATTTTATATCTAAATTTATTTTATGAGAAAATAAGATGTAAAAAGTAATTCATTTTTTAAGGAAAATAAAATATTTATTTATAAGCACAAATAGACGTACAATTTTTTTTTTTTTAAAAAGCTAGGTTTGTTATGATTTTATTTCTAATATTTTACTTATGGCCACTCGAATCTGTGTATTATTTTGAACTTTCTTTTTATATATGAATTGGATTGGCACGTTTAAAGAAATGAACTATTGGCTTAGTAGGGCGCCTCTGGCACCTAAAGACGTCCCCTAGAAAGCACAATACCTGTATCAAATTTGCACGAATCTCAAAGTCGACAAACTGGTGATAATTTACTATCATTCAACTTGTTTAGGTTCTTTTCCTTGATAAACTGATTAATTATTTGGATAATTTTGATTATTAAATATTTAATTTTTAAATGATTCTCTAATTTTAAACGAATAAGTTATCACATAATTTATTTATGTTCATTAATAATATAATTTAAAATTTAGAAACAAATTCTTTAAACAAGTTATTTCATTAATCAAGCTATTCATTAAAAAGCTTAATAATCTCAATTTAAATCAAGTTCATGAACAAACTCGAGCAGAGTTCAAACATATATTTTTTTTTAAAAAAATAAGTTTAGCCCCGAACACCATCTTAAAAGCTATAATTGAACTTAAGCTGAGCTCGAGTTCAAACACGCTGAGCTAAACTCACTTCATTTGCAACCCTAAGCTGAATGAGCAAAAACAGCTGAAGCGCAGGGTGGTCAGGCAATATACAAACCGGATTTGAACTAAGTGTGCTATCTCTATCGTTTCTTTCAATTGCAATAATGCTTCTGCAGTTCGACATTGTTCAAAGGTTTTTGTCAGTTGATCCTCCACAATATTACAATTTGAAAAATATAAAACTCATCAAGTTAAAAAAAAATGAATATTAATTGGTCTTCTTAATAGTTTTCATAGCTATTCTTTCATGATGTTCTGATTATCACTCTGGGAAATATACATCTTGTTCCCCTAAGTAACAAAAAAAAAAAGAAGGAAGTTTATATAAGAACTTTGGATGTTTTAGTTAAGCAATCTCTTGATTTATCTTAAACTTGATTCATTAATCAAAATCAAGCTTAAGCTAAATACTAGAGTTCAAGCAGCTCACTATCAACTCATCATTTATGAAAAGAGAAAAAAAAATACTTGAATAAAAGGAGAATTTATGAGAAAAATGTTAAGAATTCAATTCAAACAAGAGAGAGAATGCTTAAATGATTTAATATTATATACATAAAATATACTTATATAAGTTTTATATTTATATAACTTAGCTCGACTTGGCATAAGTTATGCCAAGTCGAGCTAGAGTTTACTCGAGCTTAGCTCATTAGCTCGCCAAACTCGACTTGTGAGCCATCTAAGATTCATGAATTAGCTTCTCTCAAATATAAGCAATAATGCAATTTAATGGCTTCAAGCCTAAGTGGAGCCCTAGGTAGGCTAGATAAACTTAATGTGTTAAAATATAGAAGAAATATAAATTGATGGATAAAATCTGTATATAATTTTGGGATTTATAATTTATAAGAAAAAAAGAAAGAAAAAAGAATGTGGTCTCCTCTAAAGACAAACCTAAAATTCATAGCAAAGTGTAGACTGATAGATACCATTCTCACAACAGCTCCATAAGTTGCTGAACAACATCTGCAATATTAATATTAAAAATAAAATGTTAGCAACAACAAAATAAAATAAATATGGGCAATTACATACATAGCATTCAAAACATACATATTTACAAAATAACACCCTCTTTTTTTTTTTCAAATTCTTAGTCAAATATTAAAATTTACTCATATTTTTCGCTTTTATCAAATTCTTAATGATTTGATCATAACACGCACAAATACACGAGATCATTACAACAACAACAATAACAACAACAACAACAATAAGCCTTAATCCCACTAGGTGGGGTCAATTTCACATGAATCCCGTCTCATTGTATGTATTCTCATTTAATTAATTGATATCAAGATAATTTTTTATACATCTTAACCAAGTCTTTTTAGGTCTACCTCCCACAAGATCATTAGTTCAAAAAAAAAAAAAAAAAAAGAATCGGGTGCTAATTTTGTAAATATATAAGTTTTGAGTGCTATGTATGTAGTTATCCCAATCAATCAATAAATAAAAATTGCACTGACCATCAATAACTGGTGCTGTGGTCTGGAATTCTTGCCAAATGTGCTGATAGAATGTAAGGTCAAAATCAAGAAATCTAGCAGCAAGAGACACTGCTCCAGCAGCTATGTGATGAGGCTTAAACTGGAGCCAAAGTGAACTCCGAAGTCTGCTAAGAAAAAATAAAAATAAATGCAGCTATTAAAACTGAAAGGAAGAAGCATTAATAACAATTTAGCAAAATATGAACACTACAAAGATAGCCAAACCATCTATATATTATACTACAAGAAACTAGAGAGGTCTTCCCACTTGAAATAATAGCCATTCTAGTCTCAGATAAACAAGAAAAAAATCAGGAATTATATTGCATAGAAATATATAATAAAAAAAAAGCAACTTTCACTATCTATTTATTTATTATTTCCTTACCAACTATATCATAAGCAGCTGTATCCAAGAATCTTCAGAAATGCCGACAATAATTATGCCATATCAGCATAAGGAATGGGCCCTTGGAATATGCTCCATAGTAAAAAGGATATTCTTAAGATTCAGCACAGCAATTTGATCAAGAAAGTAAACAAATTTGGAACCATGGAATATGAGGAGCTACAATGACTCTCACTGTATCATTGCAGAGTAATAAAATCTGGAGGCTTTTGCTGAACTAGTAATGAATGAGCAAAGATAACGATAAGTGAAACTTTATTAACAAAAGAATCTTAATAAAAACTAGAATTACAGTAATAAAATAATTTTTTAAAGGATTTATATACGTACCACACAATTCTTATAGATTTATATATCTAACACCCAAATTTTAATATTTACATACGTAATACTTAAATCCTTAATATCACGTCAGAAATGTTATTAACATCAACTTTTTAAAAGTGAAATGCGCCTTTTTATGCATGATAAAGTGTTACACATGTAAATATGAAATTTTAGGTGTTAAATATGTAAATGACTAAGAAATCCATGGTATGTATGTAAACTTTTCATTTTTTTCGATAACTGTAATGGCCTGGGCATGTTAATAATGCAAATTTATTGATGCAAAACAATCAGATGAGCAAATCTTTTATCTTCAACACCACACCATGGCCAATAAAACCAAGCCCACAAAATAAGTGGAGAAATTATTAGGTGCGGATGAGAAAGATGTGGAAGGTGCACCCACCCTATAAAAAAATTGTATATAAGTGTACAGCTGTGCATAGACGCCACCGATCAGATGCTGATTGGTTGGGTGCACCTAATGCATCTTTCTCATATGTGCCTGATAAAAGGAGGGAGGGAGAAAGCTGGGTGGGGGTTGGGGGAATGAAAGAGGTGAAATCATATGCAAATGACATGATATGTCCTTACATGAGAGCAAAAAAAGCTAATATATCCATGAAACTTAAATATAAAAGAAAAGTGTTCCTGGTCAAATTCATAAATATGTAAGCAAATTGAATGATAACGCACCAACATTGCTTGCACGTTTTAGAAGACCCAAGGGAAACATGTCAAAATGTCCTTTAAAATCGGAAAAAAAAAAGAAGAAATTTGCTGAAAAAATTCCTTAGATATATCAATTGCATGGAGAAGGAATAGATAAAAGAACAAAAATATTAAATGGTTTTTTTTCAGTAGTGAATAAGGCATAAATTAACCCACGAGATAATAAACAGATATGTTTGCTAGAGTTTGCCATATCATTTCATCATAACATCTTAATCCAATAGAAAGATGGAAATATTTATTGATAGCCAACAGAGAGGGAAAGGGGCTTGTCTGCGTATTAACAGTTGGTGTGCTGGACTGCAAAATAGGAATATCGATGGTAGGAGATGAGAATAAGGGAAATGTTTATTGCAACAAGTGAAAGATGAGGAGTAAGAAAAGAGAGGTATTAAATATAACATAAATCATATCAATAAGGTTTTAAGTCTTCCATCTTGAACAAAATATTTTAAAGGAACTGTGAAAATTTTCCAAATTACATCGATGACAAGATGCACTGTCAAAAAAAAAACCACTGGTATGAAAGTAAGAGTCCATGTAGTAAGTTATAAAATGCTCAGGGCACAGGAGTAACAAATATGAATGAAAGAAGATGTTCAGCACACACAACAATAAATGGTTCAAAATGGAAAGCTTGAGCAAAGTGGAGGATGTAAGCAAATGAATTAATTTTGATATTACTATAATGATTCAAATCAGATCTTATTATAGATGCTGTAACTGTTAAGTATTTTCTTCAACATTCAAATAAGATGGTCTTAAGATTTTATTATCAACATGATTATAATTATCAATGTTCAATCCATAAACACACACTCTCTCCCCACTTCCCCACTCCATTCTCAATACCTATCCATCCCTCCCTCTCTGCATCCCTGTTTTACTTGAGACAACATCAATTTTCAATGTGGCTATATAATATACTAAAGATTTCCCAAATAACAACCTTTGAATTGATGAATATTGTGGATTTGTTTTCCGTTGGCTTAATTACTTTTAAACTATGTCAGGTAGCTATTATGCAGATCATATTATCCGAAGTTATTGATTTTAACATTACCATTGCCCTTTGTTGAAATCTTCAAAATTTTCCATCCACCAAATAATATAATTTTCATTTGAAGAAACACATAAAATTGAATATATCTAGATCAGTCATGATATTCATCTATTCTGTTTACATTCCAACATCGAAGGGAAAATTTTCAAGTTGTCAGTAACTGATCGGGATATAAGAAACCATGGCTAGGGGTATTGATAGGAGCAAAATCATGAAGGCGTTCCAACGAAAGAAAGTAAATTTGATGGAAGCGGCTCACATCAGGACATGATCAAAATAAGAGACAATCATCTGGATGTCCATTTGGTGTATAACAGCCTCGGAGAGCTAATAGTGCAGTGCATCCTTAAGAGTTAAGACTATGCATACCCTCCCACAAGATAGCTTAAGATAAATAACGGGTCAATTAAGTGGCCATGGAACTTCAGCAAGTCTGAAATTTTTTGGTAATGTTTTAGTGATTTTATAAAGTAAAAAACAAAAACTGCTCGTTGAATTTCAGATGTATAGATACACTTTTCGATAGTCAGCATTTCTATCCTCCAGCTAAGAATATGACACAGTTGAGCACATTAGTCTCGTGAAGACCCTGCAATTTATACCAGACCAATGGATCAATATGCAAAATAACAGAAAGAAAAAGTAAGTAGGTTCATAAGAAAAAAAAAGTGAATACTTATTAAATTGAAGATAAATCAAATAACTCCCATGAAAGCAATTTTCAAATCATCATTCGCTAAACCATCCTATGAAGTAAAAACGTCATGCTCAGGAGGAAAAGAACACCAAAACAAACAAGAGAAAAGTAGGACATATCCCTAGCAGTTTGTCAAGGGGTTATGAATTAAAAAGTAGTCTAACAGAATCAGCCTCATTAATTTACATAATAACTATTCAAACTTCCCTAGTATGCACGGTTTAACCCACACAGGAATTGCAATTAATCATGCACAGTTGAACTCAAGTACCAAATGCAGATCTCAAACCATCAAAGGCACCCACATCTGTGTGATGACAGAAAATAGTGCAGGAGAAAAGCATGAGCACTAGTCACATGGATAATCGCACCCTGTGAAATATGGCTTCTAAATCAGCTAGCACATCAGCTTAAAATTGACACATACGAAGTAAATCCATCAACGTTTTAAAGAAATTACAGGTTGCATTTAGAGTAGGAAATCATTGTATAATCACCATCATTATCATTATCCTTATCCTTATCCCAACTGCTTGGGATTGATTTTATGAATCACAAATTTCTATTAGTTCCTCATCAATGCTGCATGTGACAAAAGATAAACTAAAATGAAACAAAAAGGATGACTACTTGCTATCAAATCACTAGTTTCATTCAATTTTTATCAAAATATTTTCCTTTTTCTTTTTCTGTAGGGGCTAAAGCATAACACCTTTAACACTTGGGAGATTACCTATCATTATAGACGATAAATACAAATGAAGTTTGTGATGAAAATGATGTGGCTGAAAATGTTGATTTTCCATTAGCAAACAAACTATATTGGAGGGTTACTTGAAAACAACAAAGCATAACTCAAGCTCTTCCAATTACTATTTGTTGGACAATGATCTAGAGATATGACTATGACAATGCATCAGGAGCCATCAAAAGTAAACCAAGGAAATGATACGGCTCCATCACGGTCAAGGTTTATTGAAACTTGGAATGATGTTAGGATCCTAATTAAATTTTCTTCCCATATCTTTCAATCCATTTAATTGTAAGCTAACCACTTTCCTACACATCCCTTTAATTCTGATTTTAGATAAATAAATATTTCTTTCTTCTATATGTTGTGCATGCAAAATCCACATAAAACAATTTTTCATTTCCCTATTAGTAGTAAGATGCCAAACATTCTCTAATAAAATCATCTTATATGTTAACTTTCCAAGTTTTAATATAGATCCTTCTGGAAATTCAAATTAGTGACAACAAATGCAAAAGCACTTAAATGCATTAAAACATCATAAAATGTTGAAATAATCTTAAATTTGTGGTCAGCAAACTTCCACCTGCAGCAATTCAAGAATTCATGGACGACATCTTCGAATTTTTGTTATGCAGTTATCTCTAGATTCCAAAATTAAAAATTGAATTTCATATTTGTTTCATTCTTAAATGAATATTTCTCCACCTATTTATGTACAACTTCTTTATCTTTATTTATAATAAATAAGATAATAAAATTCAGTTATAGAATATCTCATTTCTACTCTCTTCTAATCTTGTTAATATTTCATAATGGTGCTAGAGTCATTAAGGTTCTACTCCATATGAGGCCGATGGGATATTCAACATGAAGCATCCCCTCCAAACCGACAAATACTACATAAAGATAGAAAATCAATCTTCGTCCAGCAAAAGTGATAAAAATATATGTGAAGAATGCTACTTATAGGAAGATAGTGGCAACTGGCATGAATAAGCTAATGGTCAAGAAGCCAACAACCCCAACATTGAAAATTCACATCAAAATGGAAAACCAAGTCCTTAAATATAAAAATTCATGATGAAATGCTTGAATGAAAAATCCAATGAGAGCTAGCAACAAAGATAAATTACAACAATCTCCTTCCTATTTAGTCTTCCTATTTTAGTCATCTAAATAACAAACCAAAGACGTTAGATTTTCTCCCAACAGAAGGTGAATCTGAAAATGTTATCGAAATAAGCTTGCTCAAAAAGATAAATTCATAATTCTCAATTGTTCACATTACAAATAAAAAGAAAGCTACTACCTATATAGAGACTTAGGATTGTCAGATCATATGATAGTACACAATAATGCATTCCACAATCAATAGTTGCAAATGGATCACTATAAGTTCTAACATTCTCTCAAAATGCCTAATAGTTAACTCTATGCTTCTAGGGCCTAATATAAATTATAACTTACTTTAAATCAATAAACTAATTAAAGATGTAAATTATGTTGTTAATTTATCATCTAATCTTTGTCACATTCAAATTGAACTTGAAGTGGAAGACTAATAGCATAAAGATGTGTTCATGGCCCTAACTTTTAAACAAGAATCCCTTAAGGTGTGGTCACAAATAATGGATTATGCATCCACCAAGATTACCAATTCGAATTAAAAAAATATATTTCAAATAATGATAATAATGTTTAGCTTTAGCACTATCACCTAGACACCCAAACTTTACTTCCTTAAAAAAAATAATTCATTCTCTATTCATTGATAAAAAATTAAATATTTTAAGTATGACATTTGTCATCTTGCAAAATGTGCTCGTAGGTCCTGATCCCAATTAAACATAAAAATCATCCCAACATTTTGCTTTAGTTCACTATGATGCGTGGGGACTTGTGGGAACTATCTAGGATCCAAAAAGTCTCTAGAGCTAGATGTTTTATTTCCTTCATTGATGATCATGCTCGCCTCTCGGGCTTTATAATGAAAAAAAAAAAACTAACAAAGAAATCTTTTAAATACTTCAACACCATGATTCACACTAAATTAAAATCCAAAACCCCAATCATAAAACTAACAATGCCAAAGAATTCCTTGAATCAATATTAAGAAATTATCTCTTACATCACAGGATCAGTATCACAACACTTGTATTGACACTCTCAACAAAACAACATTGTTGAAAGAAAAAATAAATATATCTTATATGCAACTAAATTACTAATATTATCCATAAATGTTCATAAACATCTCTAGAAAGAAGCTATCATAATAGCTACATATATTATTAATAAAATTCCCTCAAAAATACTTAAATTTCAAACTTTTGTCCAAAACTTTATCTATTCATTTCATAACATCAAAACCATTTATTTTCTTCCTTCAAAAATCTTTGGGTGTTTAGTCTTTCATTCATATTCATTTTAGCATTAAAGTAAATTAAACATTAAATCTATTAAACCTATTTTTATTGGATACTCCCCAAATAAAAAAAAAAGAGTAAAAATGTTATTCCCCAACAATTAAAAATGAACAAGTTTATAGACATAACCTTATCTTGGTACAAGAGATAATGTCGATAATAGCCAAATCAGAAAGGCATCCCGATGAAAGAAAGTGAACTAGATGGATATAACTGACACTAGGAAAGTGTCAAAATGTGAGACATTCATTTGGTTGTCCACTTGGAGTACGGAAGCCTTGGAGAGCTAACTGTGTAGCATCTCCTTGAGACTATGCATACAAAAAAAAAAAAAAAAAAAATCACGTGCAATTCCCACAAGATAACGTAGAATAACAATTGGTCAAACAAAAAGTTATGGAACTCCATTTAAGTCCAAAAAAATGGTAATATTCTAGGGCTTTTATTAAGTAAAAATAAAAATTGCTAGTTGAATTCTAGGTGTATAAATACACTTTCAATAGTCAGAGCATCCATCCTCTAGCTAAGAATATCAAACAATTGAGGACATTAATCTCAGTGAAGATCCTATAATTTATGATGGACTGATAGATCAACATGCAAAACAATAACAAGAAAAGGCAACCAAATGGGTTCATAGAAAAGGTTACATTGGATAACTATAGACTGCAGATAAATCAAATAACTCCAATGAAAGCAATTTTCCAATCATCACATGCTAGTGCCTAAATCATAGAACAAGCATAATACATACAAAGCGTAAATTGTATTCAGGGGTTAACCAAACACCAGGTGAAAACATAACTTCAATCTTGGGGCATTGCCTATCATCATTAGATGATAAAGATAGTGAAGATTAGGATGAAAATGTTAATTTGTTCATAGGGGAAAATATGGGGAATTTCTTTAATACAATAAAAATATAACTCAAGCTCTACCAAATACTCTTGGTTGGATGATGATCATCAAGATAGTTTCAAAAATATGTTTATTGGCCCACCAATAGCAAAGTAATGGACTGGCATGGCTCCAGTAAGGTTAGGTCTTATTGACAACTGGAAACAACATTTAGATCCTAATTGATTTTCTTTTCATGTCTTTTAATTTTTTTTCCCTAATATGTAAAAATGATGTGGTGATACCCTAAATTTATTGTATAATAGGATTCAAAATTTGTAGAAGGTTGTAACATAATCGTTTTATTCCAAATTTTAGGAATAAACTTTTCAAATTGTTCTTCGATGAGCATGCATGTTCAAAAGTGAATTTGGAGTTAAATGCATACTATCTATATCATTTTATTGGAACTTCTCTTATTAATTCTTTCTTTTATGTGTGTGCATGAAAAAGTATGCTAATTTTTAATTTCCCTATAAAGAGTTAACCCATCCCCAAACTTTCTCTATTGCAATCATCATGCATGTTAAATTTAGATCCTTCAAGAAATTCAAATATATGCCAACATAATAAGTGCAAAAGCTTTAAGCATCATAAAACAAGTATCTATTTCATGTTGCTATATAAAATTTACCATAAATTTATACAACACCAAAATCTACAACACATTCAAAAATTTCATCATGGTTAACACGATTAAAATATTGAAACTATTTCATAAACTCCCTCTAAATTTTGTTTGATTTGCAAAGAATGTCATAAAGTTTCCAAACCATTTTCTAAAGTGATGGATTTCATGGCTAGTTGGGTGGACAAAGAGCAAGGGTAGAATTCATGCATGCCATGAAAAAAAATCACATTAGAATGGAGATAAGGAAGGGTGATCGCTAGGACAATGGTTTGTGGCAAGGGCATCAATAGGCAATAATAATAGGGATTGGTGTGCAACAATGACTAGGAAGGCTTTAAGAATTGGCTGGATGCATGCTGCAATTACTAGGTTTGATTAAGTAAATATTGAATGCTTAAAAGAGGGTGATAATGTGGAAAAGTTGTGTGATGGAGATGACATGATGTCATATAGCTAATGTTAAAGATTTTGGTGGAAGTATTTGAGAAAATTTGTTGATAATTAATTAGTGGCTTATTCATTGAGAAGATAGGAACATCTGAAGATGGAGATGCTTTAACAATGGAAAAAGGACTCAATCCTTCTTTGAAAGATAAAAATATTATCCTAAATCTTGGCATGGCTAAGGCCTTTGACCATGTCACAATGCTTTCGTGAAATTGTAGATTTGGCTTCGCTTCCTAACAAATTCAACAAATCTCGAATGTCATAACTATTGCCATAATCATTAATTCTTATCTAATTGATCATCTCTTATGCATGCTTCAAGTGATGTGATACCTTACCATCTTTGAACCTCTTATTTATGATAAAGTTATCATTTTACTAATTAAGGTATACATTATAATAGTATGCTTCTTTAGTTAAAATTTCCTAGTCAATAAGTTAATGAATCAAGCCAAATTTTCTTCCTTTATGCCTCTTATCTTATCTCAAGACATAATATAAAGCATAATATCAGCCATGACTTAACGCATAATCTTCCGCCTATTAAATGCCTTAGGTGTTCCCTATTCTATGTCGAAGGTCACTCTCATTTGTTTAATGGGATTCTTCTAATATTTAGTATTGAATTAACGGATGGATAGCAAAACTTCTCTCCAAGGTGATGAAACCACTCTCATCAAGTATGTCCTTAACAATGTTCTTATTTATCTATTGAGTATGTTATCCCTGTTAAGAAACTCCTCAAGCATATGAAATCTCTATTTTGTCACTTATTTTCCTCTAATCACAAGGATAGATTGCATTAGAAAAGTTTGGGATAAGATAAAAAATCTTCACTCTACCAATAGTCTTGGATTAAAGAAACTTGAGAACATCTCCTCTGCATCAAGTATTAAACTATGATGAAAAATTTGCATCTCTCACCAATAATGCTATGGAAACATCAACCCAATTATGAATAATTTAAGTAGCTACTCAATCTGGAATGTTGAGTTTAAGTTGAGATTCATTGTTGAATATAACATCAATTGACTCATCTCACATAATAATGCCTTTATTTGGTGAGATCGCTAGTTAAGTGAGGCTCTCTCCACAAATAATTTATTACTCTTAACTATTATCACTACATATTTAAGATCATTGAACATATATTCATGCCTTGAGATCTTAAGCTCATCCACTCCACATTCTCACAAGTCATTCCCAACTCTATCATCACTCTGAATATGAGCCCAATAATGGAGCAGCTAACTATCATTTTCACTTGTGGTTTCTTCTTTAATTCAAATCCCTCTTTTGGAGCTCATCTAAGACGTCACATTATTATAAATTCTGGTCTCAATTGTTCAAGTTGTATTTCCTTAATTCTAGCAACTGTGGTGCAATCCAAAGGAATTCTCCAAGAAGGCCCCATGCTCATGTTTAGTAACAACCTACCACTATTATGGGTCAGCTCTCCATACCACTTCAAATTATATTGTCCTAGTAGTAGGATTATAAATTCTAAATATCTTATTGGTCTCAAGCTTTCAAACACTAAATGGCGGGAGATCTAAATTGCTCAAAATAATGCAAAAAATGACAAGAAAAGATATACAATCCAAATTCAAACACCTACTTCATGAAATCACTTTGGGTCACCTTATCCACATGCCTTGGGATTTGTCAAAGCATGTTATTGCTTCTTTTTGGAAACCCCTCCCCTAATACAAGCAATAAAATAAAAAGAAAAAGAAATCGAATCCTTCAAAGAAACTTGATTCAAGTCTAAGTGGACTCCTCTACCCCTTGAGTTTACTCAAATTTAACATTAAGAGCTTATCTCTAATTCTTATGATAATGGCATTTGTGATAGGTTAATTTAGGACTACATTGGTTGCTTCATTACTGGCTTCTTCTCCTACAAACAACAATTGTCTATCCTTTATGCAAAGTTTGAGTTTCAAACAACTTGAAGGTTTGTTTCCAATTGAATGCATAATAAGACTCTCTCTTCCTTATTACCATGGTTCACAAAAGTAGTGCGGCCATGACTTCACTTTGCATTTAAAAAATTAATCAACATTCACGTATTTATCTACTCTACCTTTACAACCATTTACAGAAAGATTAACTTGCTTGCATACATAGGCTATTCCACAAGGTAAAATTTAACATTGTCTTCTCTAAATTACCTTTCTCTATCCTTGTTTAAAAAATTACATATAGGTTCTTCTCTCATATATACTAGAAGGCCACTCATAATTTGGGTACTATTTGGAACTTCTAAATCCTCTTTATTAAGAGTTTTAAATATACCCTTTGATAAAGAAAAATAGAAAGAGAAAATGGAATGAGAAAGGAGATAGTAGAGAAAGATTTTTCAGATGAAAAGCTTTTAAAACTCCATGCAGGACTTTTTTTCAGTATTCAAATGAGGAGGTTGCTACCCATATTTATTAGTGAACTTCATCTTCTTAGTTTTCTCTATACAATTCAAGAATATTCTACTACCTTCGATTATCTATAATTGCTAGAAGTTTTTAACATATTCTCTGTCATACGTGACTTCTAGAACCTTCTTAAGTAGCATGTAAATATTTCCAGGAGTCAATTAACAAGATTTTGGAAACATAAATGTAAATTCTCAACAAAAAAATCCAACACCTTGACTTAAAATGGCCGTTTGAAATGGACTTGCATCAATTTAAGAAAAAAAAACTGAATCAAGAAAAAAATTCAGCGAAACCAATCATGGAAAACAAAAGAATAATAAAGAACATGACAACAAAACAAGAGGAGAGAAGATAATTTAATATGCCAAGTTCATTTGACTGGACTAGCACAAATTCAAACTAGAGCTGCAATGGAAAAAAAAAATAGCAGAAATAACTAATGAAAAACCAAATAGCTGAAAAGGGACAGAAAATATCAGTAAAGACAATAATTAGCAGGCCGTGATACTGTATTTGATGTGATTTAGATCAGATCAAAAACGTTTTGCCATGAATATATGAAAAAAATACTTGGCGCATCATAACAGTTCCTTTCCTATTAAGTATTTTGACTCGATTAAAATATAAATATCCATTAACACCTCAAACAATAAAAAATTTAGTATAACTAGGTAACAAATTTATGAATAAGCAAAACCGCCAGCCCACAATGTCAATGGAGATTTGTAAGAAAAACATGAGGAACTTTTATAGTAAAACAAATGGAGAGGAAACAAATTCATTACAATGACATATTAAAAGAATACAATTCACCATCGGCCCATTGTCTCTAGCCAATAATTCACTTCCGATCACATTCAAACTATACAAATAAAATGCTAGTAAAAAGACTTACCCTTCATTGACCAGGTTCCAAGCCAAATTCAACAGAACAGTCTGCGATAGTCCTAACTTCTTAAAAACAGAATTAAGTGGAACATAGGGATGCTGCACCTCAAGTTCAAAATTTAGAGTTGTTAGAATCAATTGCTCAGCTTCAATAACTCGATCTCGTATAATTCAAACCAGTCCTGCAAAACATCAAATGGAGATCAGCAAATATGCACTTCCAGTCAACTCTAATCAGAAAATAGGTGATGGTTGATAGATAAACCACGGTGCAAAAAATTGGAAATCTAACAGCCAATTTGCAAATATAAATAACGGCATTTATAATTGAATCTTATTCCAGTAAAATTTTTTATTTTTAGCTCTTACTAGCACCAAACATTTGCATTAAGAATGATTTCAATGACTTTAAAGGTACTTACAGCATACAACAAATGTGGAAAGAAAGCAAAATTCTGTTTCTGACAAATTTCAAAGGAGGCCCTGAGCACAGAGTTCAATAGGCATGGTGTTTCTTCAGACTTTGCAGCTAAGAACAGAGCTGCTGTGGCTATTAACTGCAAAAAATAAATAATACTGAATTACAACGAACCGACCAAATTGAGAAAACATGCTGTCAAATTAAAACAATAAAAGAGACGATATATAATCCCATAAAAATTATAAACAAAAAAGGAGCATAACAGATATTCATTTCAGAAATTGAAGCAATATGCAATATTTGTATGGAGAGCTGAAATATATGTGTGTGTGTGTGTTACATGGTCCAGATAGACATTGTTTTATTTTGAAGAAACATAAGATGAACCTCATTTTACAGATTAGTGAGTTCACACAAAAACAAGTATAAGAGTCATTAACACAATAAAAGTTCCATTTTGCAGTACTCAATACTGTACAACACAAGGGCACAGTTTAATGGGCACCAAGTGGTGTCATCATCCAGGTAGTTGTTGGGACACACCAAATGGATCCTTAATATGAAAATATCATACGTTAGCCACTCAATGATTCATGAGTGTTTTAGTCAACAATATGTGAAAATTCCTCAGCCCCAAACTATGTACAAATCTTCTTTTACTTCAAGTATGCTCACTGTCTATATGCTTTCTTGATCCTCTGAAACTACCCTCCTGAAACTTGCAACACTTTACCCAAACAACAGATATCTGACTTTACTTTACCTGAACAGCACCAGATGAATTCAGTTTAATTTTTAAAATAAAGATAAGATGGAAACCAATAGTAAATAACAAAAGCAAATAGGAGTTGCAACACCAGAGTTGCTAATGGGCCTCAAAGTACTTGGCTAAGGAATAAAACAGATAAACACACCAGGGAAAATGGTTTTAAAAAAGGTGTGATGCACATAGAAAAGAGCAACAAGTCTTCATTGTTTTAAAGTGCAAAGCACAAAGTAACATGACATCACTTCCAGTAACATAAATTATGTTTTTTTTATTATTTTTAATATGTCAATGCTTCAGCTTGGATAACATTAAGCAATACAGGTGCATTCTAAAATGGATATTAAATAAGACTGCCTAGGAGTAACACTAAGGCGCATAGAGAAAGCATAATGTTAGGTAATTTGCTAACATATTCTGACTTTTTTGCTTTTTAGTCATTTTGATAGTCATGTCCTTCCATCCATTTCTCTTGGTATTTAAGGAAGAAAGAATCGCCTGGATCATAAATCTTTTTTGATTTATTGTAGGCATTCTTTTTAAACACTTTAACTCCTCATTACTCTTTCTCTGTCCCCCCTCCCTCTCTGTCTCTTGTGCTCACTAACTCTCTCCCATAGAGGAAAAACTGAGCCCTTCCTCTCTCCCACTTCTAGATTTTTACAATAAAACAAACTAACCTTCTCTACCACCTGTAGTTTTCTACAATGAAGCAATCTACCTCACCACTAACCTAATCCAAAGAAAGTGGATAAAATGAAAGTCAAAGGATGGAAGCTCTAGAAGGTCTTGGCCAAGCTTAGGAGGGCATAAGATAAAAATGAAAGGTGGCTTATACAATCATCATGACAGTTTAGCTATACATAACCATAAAACTTTAACAAATCATCATTATCATTGTGTTTATCTTGAGCACATTTATAACATCCATCACTTCACAATTAGCATATACATCATTATGATTGGAAACCTTAGACCCTAGTAATCTCTTGTGTAATCTGCTTGCAATTTTTTTAACCGCCTACTAAGGAAATCAATTTATTGGCATACACTTTGCTTTGGCTTGTGGAATCTTAAGCCTCAAACCTAAAAAGTGTAATAATTTACACATTAAAACTCAAAAACCTTTCTAAATTTGATCTCATTTAGTTGCAATGTGTGGATATGGATTAGTTGCCTGGTATTTAAAAATAAACAAGAACATTATTAACTAATACCCATATTTATCAAGTACCCATATAAATATAAATATAAATATAAATATATATATATATATATATATATATATATATATATATATTTATAATATGGATATCTTCAACCAAGAACTAAATACTTCAACAGAAAAAAAATGCATCAGAGACACTACAAAAATTAGAGTTAGGTTTTCCAAAGATTGAATTTATTGCACTTTATTGTGAAGCAAAGCATGCAATTGTGCTCTGCTCAAGTTTGTGTGCTCACTTGATTGAGTGAAGTTCAGAGTTTTTACTGACATGACAAAACATAAGCACGCCTTCTATGCCATTAACTCAATCAAAAAAAAAGGGACCTTTTGGCTATGAGTAGGATTTAATAAATCTAGTAAAACTAAAGTTTGTAAGTCTTGAGAGGATTTAAAACCTGAAAAATTGTTTAGCATTACTATTAAATCTTGTAGATTCCAATAAATTATTTGGCTATTTGTTTCGAGATTTAAATTTTGTGATAAGAGAAATCCTTAAATTAGTTATATCTTGTGAATGATGAGATTTAAAAAATTCTGGATTTAACCAATGACCAGGTTGAAATTGGATTTATAAAAACAATAATAGTATATGAAGTCCCCATAATTCATTTGGCCGGATTTAAGCTAAATCTTGCTTAAATCCTGCCTAAAATTGAAGAACAAACAGCCCCAAAGCGAGATATAAACATGTTACCATGAAAACTATCTGAAAGGAGAACATTTTCTAAATTCCGATCTTCTTTTCGGTGTCACCAAATCGATAAAAGCATAGTTTGATAAACTCACAAATCTATCATTAGAAGCATGAGATCGACGAAGCGGTGGCAAAGCACCATGGATGTACCAACAGTCATCTGAGGCCTGCAAATCAAAAGAATAACTCGATCGTGAGAATTTCCATAATAGTAGAAAGCTGGGTGTTGCAAAAGCTGAAAACATGTTAACGGCATACAGATCGAGTCTCATCCCAAGGCTCTGAAGATAAGCACAATAAGAGTAACGAAGACGGGTCTCCGTGTATTTATCTATACCATCCTTCTTCGATGGCGAGCATCTCTCGATCTCATCCCTTGACAAGACGGACACGTCAACATCTTCCGATTTCCTCTGAACAGAGACGCGATACCGGTGGAATCGCAGTTCAGCACACGGTGATGAGACATGGCGCACGTTCTACCGCCGGAGACCGCGTTCAGAGGCCAACTCCAACCATCTTCCCAGGAGGAAGCGGCCAGCTTCCTCCTCTTCGCTGAAGGCCCAACATCACCATCACCGGCAGAATCGTGAAGATAGTTATGCTTCCAGGTGTAAACTGGATAATAGGTGCGCCGTCCGCCGGAACGGCGCGGGATTGATGATGATCCCTTGAAAAGGGCATGTAAAACAGATCGTACGACGGGATTGAATGAAAAATTGGACGATTTTGTTGAGATTGGAGAGGGAAGTAACGATCGGATAGAGGGCTGCGATCTTGCGATCGATTGAGCGAGAAGAGGGAGAGTATTTGAGGAAGGTCACGGGCGTCAAATGCGTTGAAATGGATTATCCATATATATATATATAATTTAGTAAAATATTACTTCATGTGACTAATGATGCAAATTTGGGTTGTTTAGTTAATAAAATATATTTAAATTTTTTAATGATGGATGAACTATTATTACATTCAAACTTCATTGAACTCACAAGTCATTTAAAATTGATTTGAACTAATTTAAATTAGAGTTGATTAGATTTATTTCAAACCTATTTTGAATAAAGTTCAAAACTTGGATTGAATTTTAGATCTCTTCCTTACACTCATATTCGTTGTTCTCACAATGAAACACCCATCATAACTCATCTTCTTCTCATGTTATGGTCATATATATGCTTGCCTTCATCAACACCCATTATGAACTCTTCTTCATATATCATCTGTTCATTGATGTCAAACTCCTGCAACACTTGCTAAGAAATGCTATTCTCCTTAATTCATTGTCAGTCCACCAATGTCTACCCTCACCAATTTCACTACAATTATTATTTTTCACGTATTATCAATCGGTTGATACTTGCCCCTAATGGCTCCCCATCAAACTTATATTATCCTCCACACATCGCAAGTCCATTGATGCTAGTTCCTAGCAACACCCGCCATGAAATATTACTTTTCTAATTAACACATCATCAATTCGTGATGCCATTATTGGTTAGTCCATGCTTTGTCCCAGTGACTCTCATCACATACTCCTCTTATCTTTTGTACACAGCCTGCCTATCAATTACTATCCTCAATAGAGATATAAGTAAGCTGAGCTCACTCGAACTCAACTAGATAATGAGTTCCTAAGTTAGACTTATTAAGCCACAAGCTGAAGCTCAAGCATAACTAGACTTGGCAAATATCTTGGTTGCTTGGAGCAAAATCATGTGATAAAATGAGAGAGCTTTGCAACAAAAGATGATGATGCCAATAAATGAATCAAGTGAAGGGAGTTGATTTCAGCGTGAAAATTGGACATCATATTGCATATATTACTTCACCTAGATAAGAAAATTGTATAGTTCATCTTTAATAATATTGTAGATTTTTAAAATAATTGAATACAATTTTAGTGCTTTTTGAATCTCTTCAAAATGATGATACAACATACAAATTGCAAGAAAACTTCTATTTTATCTTAGATTTATCATTAAAAAAGTTGCATTTGTTTTGCATCAATCTATATATATATATATATATATATTGTTATGACCAAACTAAACTAGTCCGATCTAAGAAGATCGGATTGTTACAAATGTCGATCCCCTTGACCTCCTTCCTTCACGTGAGTTCCCATAACAGTTGCTAATCGCAATAATTTTGTTATTTTTGCATTCAAACGGGTTGCCTTTAGATTTAATTTAGGGGATAACACCTTTAGGGCATCTTCCGCCTTCATCCTACTCGTGCCTCCCTCTCGCTGTCATTAAACTTCAGACCCTTCATCGCCTCCAACTTCCTCTCCTTCTCAGCTGCTAATAGCGAGTTTCTCTTTTTCTTCTTCTTCTTTTTCTTCTTTTTGAAACTCTAGCTTCTTCCTCCTCACCTCACCTTTCGCTCAGTTCAATCTCTCCTTAGAGCTCCTGGGGCCACTTCCTTAACCAAACAAGAATCGTGAGTACTTGAGTATTTCTTTCATTCCTTTTCTTTTATCTTCACTTCATAGAAGATAATTAGTTTTCTTGATTTTTTTTAACTTAATACATTTTCATTTGGCGATTAATTCATGATCAAGATTTGTTAAATTTATAAATGTTTCCCAAGTTGATTTATAGTAGTAAGTTTTGAGTTGAATGTTATCTCTCACTTTAAGATCATTATTTGCATTCACTAATTACAATCTAGCTTATGTATTATTGTTGACCTCACTTTTGGAGTGAGCTGTCAATCTCCCCACCTGAGATTTAGGAGTCTTTTAGATACTAAGACTTCTTTAGTCATAAGACACTTCAAGTATTTAGATAAATACTTAACCTAGAGACTTAGAATTGTCATAGAGATGCCTTAGAACTTAAGAAAATTCACCAACCATCCAATCCTGCTTTCCCTCTCAAAACTAAATCTCAAATTTTCAAAATACCAAATTCAAATCCATAGCCAATTCCAAATCAAATCAAATCAATCTAAGCCCATGATTTTATCTTATGGACTAACCTTAGCCAAAGCCAAATCAATCCAAACTCAATTGATTTTCTCAAAGATCAATTTCAATTAATCAACCAAACTTACAATCAAATCCAATTCAAAATCGAATTTGCCAAAATCTACCTAAGCCCTAAACTAACCATGAGTTTAGTCAAATATTAACCTAAATTATTTCCAAATCAATTGATTTTTTCATGAATCAATTATTCCTTTAATTATATTCTCAAATATAAATTAAATCTATAATAAAATAATCAAAACTAAATTAAACTAAATCAAAAATCCAAACCTAAGCTATAGGAACCTACTCCATGAACTTAGCCAAGGTCCTATGTTCCAAGATCCAAATTCAATTAATTTTCTCATAAATCAATTATACCTTCAATCACCATTCCAAATATAAATGAAATCTACAATCATCAAGTCAAATCAAAATTAACCCAAGTCAAACCCAACTTAACCAATTTGACTTGAAATTTTCAAATATATATATTAAATCAAACTCAACCTAAAATCAAGTAAACCTGGTTCACTTGGCGCCAATTTGACCTACATGAACCAATATCTAATTCAATCCAAATTAAAGTGAATTAAGCAAATCCAAACTTCATGACATGATTGTTGATCATCATAGGTTGATCAATTATCATAAATTGGGTCAAACTAAGTATACCTTTAATCCATATGAACATGAACTAGCCAAATTACAAACTAAGCCAAATCTATTGAAACCCATGATTCATACCAACCTAAAATCAACAGTTAAACATGACTTGACCTTCAATTGAGCCAAAGCCTTAATTGAACCCAATTGGCCCTCTTGACCCAAGTTGACCCAAATTGACCTAAATGGCCAAGATGGGTCAAATCAAAATCTAAACCAAATTGATTGTAACTAATAACTCAAGTTCATTCTAAATTGACTATTGAACTTGACCAAAGCCTCAATTGAGCCTAATTGATCCACTAGACCCAAATGACCTATTGAACCCAACTTGACATAAAGGATCAAACCAACTTAAAGCCTAATAAAGTCTAAATTGAACTCAAGCTTCCCATTGATGATCAACCCAAACCATGACCCAAGCCAATTTGGCCAATTTGGTCAAATTAAGATCCATTTTAAATGAATTCAAATGAATCAAAGTGAAATCTAAACCAAATTAAATCAAACCAATGACATCCCATCATATGAACTTGACTCAACCTTGGTTTGAATTTGACCAATTGGTCAACCTAACCTGATTTGACCCAATTTGACCTAAATGGGTTAAATTGAGTCTAATTGAACATAATGAACTCAAAATGACTTGAAATTTGGCCCAACTCACTTTTGACTCATTTCAAATTCGGCCAAATCAAATCCAATGCCAAATAACCATTCTACCCTTAGGTCAAGGGTATCACATGAGCAAACCATCTATGTAAATGGTCATTTCTATTCCTTGGCCACTTGGCACCCTCCCAATGGTCCACCTAGGAATCTATGACACCACCCAACCTGACCCAAGAGGTGGTTGGGTTGGCCATGGCTCATGTGGAGGTGAATTCACCTCACCTCCCCCACTAGAGTATTTAAAACCCATATGACACCCACTAATCCCTCTTGGCAGCCACTTCCCAAGTTTTGACCAACCAAACCAAGCTACCTAGGATGTTTCTTTACCATTCCCAACCACCACCACCCATAGAATATCCACTAGGAGCCAAAAATCACCATTGGTGATGATTTTCGACCACCCTTATGAAGAGAAAAAGAGAGGCCTCCAAAGGACTTATTATGCTATTGCACACACTCCAGGGGCTCCTCCACGCAACAAGACCCATTTCCTCACTTCCTTTGGGCTAGAAGAACACCAAAATCGAGCGAATTCTGGTAAGGAGGCAGTAACTATTGGTGGATACAACATTTCAAGGGGAGGCAAAGGTCTAGATTCATCCCAAGGATTCATCTCGCATCTCAGAGTGTGCTCGAATCAACACATCCATCGAAAATCACCCCCGATGAGATAATTTTCAAATCCTTTAGCCGGCTGTAGGATCTCTTATTTGTGACAATGTTTGCATGAGTTTAGGAATTTTTATTATAAATCCCTTGCATATTTCATTTTACATGATCCCAATACAAAAATAGGAGTTTTTCGATCAGAATCATCAAAAAATCGAGCCAGCCTGTCTCGACTCTTTCATCCGTTTCTCTCATTCGATCCATCCATTTTCAGGGAAGAAAAGCAGCAGCTGTCCGATCCACTGTTAATAGGGACGGATGGCTATGATTAAAAGAGAAATTATGTTAATTTGAATCCTTAGATAACGTCATTCGATTTGGACCGTCTGATCGATCGAATGGGCCGTTTTCCCGCTTGTTTCTTAGCGTACCAACCGTTCCACCATGCACGCGTTAATATCATGGCCCAATCACGTGGTGATGCTTGAAACAATGATCCATCTTGCAACTCTAGTTTAAGTAAGAAATTAAGGATTTTCTACTTTTAAAAATTAATTAAAATCACTTGAAACTTAAAAAATTTATAGAAAATAAAATACTTAACAAAAAATTACAAATAAGGGCTCATTGGATTCATCTTTTCGAGGGGAATCTAACAAATCCAAAATCCTTAATTTTTTAGTAAATATTCAGAGCTTAATTTAGGTTTTAGGGAAAATGATTTCATTAATTAAACCAAAAATACACATCATATTGATCTAAAATTATTAGGGATTGAAATTGAAGTTAAAATATACCTACCATAAAAATTTTAAGTTAAAAGAATTTTCTGAAGCTCAAATAGTCTATTTTAGTAGAATAAATTAATAAAAGTTATAACAATTATGAAAAATTATTTAAATCTGCTGAAATTTTGCAAAATTATAACAAATCATAAAAATGCAAATAAATACTCATTTTAAAGGTAATTTAGAGAAGATTCAATTAAAATTGATTCCAATTAATTTTGAACAGTGATTATGGCTTAATTAAGATTTAAATAAAAATTTAATTAGCTTAATTAAGTTCTAATTACTTAAGTAATTAATCTCAAACTTTATGTGTTAGTTTAATGGTATGACCTCTGCCTCCCATAATTTTTTTGGGATTTATTGCTTGGATAATTAGTGGAATTGATCATTTAAGCCTAATCACTCACTTAATCCACTTAATGTCTAATTAACACCCAAAATAGTAACAAATTAATTAATTAAACTTATTAATCACTATCTAAATGAATGGACAAGGGAGTGGGGTTAGGACCTCTCTTCTTTCCTAAGTCCACTTCATTTCGAAAGAAAGTTAATTAATATGAAGATTAATTAAGGGTTAATTAATTAGTTAAGTGGCTTAACAAATCAAATTGAAATGTTAATCTCATCAGATAATTAACAATAAAATTAAGGGTACCTCTTTATATGTTTAATAACATAAAGATCCTTTAAGGAAATTATGATTAGCCTGTAAGTACGAAAAAATTATAAAAGTACTTAATTATGTTCTTTAATTTAATTAACCCTTAATTATGAGCCATTTGCATTAGGTCCTGTAGGAGCATTGCAATTTTATTTCCTCACATGTTCATGTCATTTGTGGCTCATAATTAAGTGGTTAATCAAACTAAAGTAGCATAGGTAAAGGTAATTAATTGATTTAATTAATGATCTAACTTAATTAATTCATAAAATTCACTTAATTACCTTTTCTTAAACCAAATCAAATTACCAATGTAAGGATGAGATTATAACAACAAATAATTCTTCTCCTCTTTAAACTTAATCAAAATCTTAAGTTATAAATTAACTAAGAAGCTTTAGTTTTCTTTAAATGAGTTTATTTAATGTGATCGTCCTTGGGAATTAGTTTAATTGAATGTAATCATGTGTTTATGTTCATTTATTCATTTTCAATCATATTAAATGTTGCATGTCATTTGAAATCATACATTCATCTTTTCAAAATTATTTAAATTAAACAGTTTTTCTTTATGTCAAGCTTGCATGTGTTGATCTAATCTAATATAGGTGTGGCTATTATCACTTTTAAATCCAAATTTATTTTTCAAGAGCTTATAAATGAGTAATAACACATGTTGTGATGCTATTTATAAATATATAAGAGATGTATATGATTATACCTTAAGTATATATATGGGAAGCTTTCTTTTCATATGGTTTATATGTATTTGAATGTTAATAAGTGTATACTGACATCCAGAAATACGAGACTTTAGTTATCCCCAAGGAGGTCATTTGATTACCTCACTTCCCTGGTTAACAACGACACATACTTATTTGATTTCATTTACATACATTTCTACATTATAATTTGGATAAAACTTTAATCTATATGCATAAATATTTTATTTAAATAAAAATGCAATCTTTATATGAATTTTCTTACTTTATTTATGTATACATCCATATATATTTGAGAAAAAAAAAGTGATTAATTTAGACATCCCTGAAATATGAGGCTTTAGTTAGCCCCAAGGAGGTCATTTAATTACCTCACTTCCCTGGTTAACAATATCATGTACAAGCTTATCTCTCTTATACATGTGTGTGTGTATTTAATTATGTGATTAGAACCCCTCTTTCTTTTATCAAAAATCCATGCATTCATGAGTGGCTAGGTTGTTGAATTAATTAGTTATGTAATTTGGAGCTCTCTTCATGTATTTTTGTATAAGAATTTGGATAGAGCTTTAAATTAATAAGGTTAAATAATTCATTCAAATGAAAAAAAAATATAAACTTCAGATGTACATGTTCACATCCATCATTTAAGTATGCTAAAATATATTGTATGTGTAGGTATACTTAGGGTTCATATCATATGCATGTTACATGTGATGGAAAGGAATGATTGAACATTTGTCAAGTGATAGTAATTCGATTAAGTTAATCTTATGATGTCTTTTATATTAAATGAGATTATTTAAGGTGAACTTAAATTTAGGATTAATTAAATCATTTAATAAGTCATTGACTAAAAAGAACTAAATCAAATTAATATGCTTTAGAAAGTGTCTTAAGGTAGGGATGAAAGAGGGCAATCCTTTTTCTTCACATTATAACACTTAGTTGCTAAGTATAATCATATGAAACAAAAGAAAACATAAATTAAAATTCTCAAATTAATTAAATAACTTTAAGTGAAACCAACATTTCATGTTAAATTGAACCTTTCCAAACTTAGAAAATACAACTCTAATGCTTAGTAAGACACACACAAATAACACACACATTAGAATTAAGTCACCACTTTCTCTATGTTAGTGTATGATGTGATTTGTGTTTTATTATGTGATGTAATATTTTAGATTGAATGTTAAGGTGTATGCTTTATAGATTGGATGATAAGCCGTGATTAGCCTAATCATATTTTTTGCAGGGGATTATACTTAAAGGGTTGCTTAAATATAAATGCTATATTTGCAGGTTGCTTAAGCCCTTAAGCATAATTCAAGTTAGGACAAGTGGGCTTGGTTATCCATGTGCAGGGTGCTAAGTCCAAATTATGATATAAGCTTTGATCATATGTTTTTAACCTCTATTTTCTGTGTAGTTAGATTTACTTTTTCTAATTTTAATATAATCTTGCATTAAGAATTAAGATTAGTGTTATGGGGGATTAGGATGAGCATTGAATAGAAGGCTTTGTCCTGGGGTGCCATGCGAAGCCTTGAAGTCCACCAAATCAAAGGAAAGAAATGAAGGAGACATGAAGACTTGAAGATATACATAGAATTTCTTCATTTATAAATTGTAATTATTCTTTCATATTTGGGTTATATAAGAGTAGAGCTTCTACCCATTGCCCAACACTAAACACTACCATTGGGTCCCCTGTGGATGCAAAAGTGGAGGGTTTTATTTTTAAATTTGTCGAAATAATCATGACATGAATCCTTTAAATCATGTAATGCTTGGGCGTCCCACAGGTGGCTTGTATGACTCTGATAAAAAAATGAGTGCATGTCTGCTGTTAAATAAATAAGGGTTCCCATTTTGGATCTGAGGCAAGAAGTTAGTCCATGAAACTAGAATTAGGTTAGGATCTTGGAATATAGGTACTCTTACAATTAAATTAATAGATTAGATATGGTTCATAGAAAGATAAATATTTTATGTGTTCAAGAAACTAAATGGGTTGGAGAAGGCCAAGAGATTGATAGTTTAGGTTTTAAACTTTGGTATTGACAAAAGTCAAACTAGAAATGGTGTAGGTGTGATTATAGATAAAAGTTTGAAGGATTATCTTATAAGTATTAATAGATGTGGAGATAGAATTATAGCTTTAAAGATTATTGTTGATACTTATCAATGTTATAATATACATGCTCCTCAAGTAGGTTTGGAGGTAAGCCGAAAAATTTTGGAATGAATTAGAGGATTAATGTATACCTCTTGAAGAAGAAAAGTATTTATTGGAGATTTAAATGGACATGTTAGTAGTAGAAGATTTTAAAAGTATTCATGGTGGCTATGGATTTGGAGTGACTAATGAAGAAGGTAAGACTATATTAGATTTTGCTTTAGCTTATGATTTTAGTTGCTAATACTTTATTTAAGAAAAGAGATGAACATATTATTACTTATAAAATGGATCTAGTAAAACAGATTGATTATTTTATAAGAAAAATAGATCGTTTAAATTGTAAAGATTGTAAGGTCATACCAAGTGAAATTTTAAGTACCCATATTTAGTTTTAGATTTTAAGATGAAAGGTTGTAAGAGAAAAATAAACTAAATTATTATCCTAGATTAGATGGGGACACTTAAAGAACACAAATAAAAATATTTTAAGAGCAAGCTACAAGATATTAGAATTTGGGGTGTTCATAAAGAAATAACATTATGTGGGAAAAATATCAAGTGAAATTAAAGCAAGTTGCTAAAGAAGTGCTTGGAGAATCAAAAGGAAAAGCTTCTTTTAATAAGAATAGTTGGTGGTGGAGTCAACGTGTGCAAGAAAAGATAAAAAATAAGAAGCATTGTTATAAAATTTGGTTTAGATATAAAAATTTGGAGAATTGGGAAAGATATAAAGTGGCCTGTAGAGATTCCAAGAAAGCAATATATAATGCAAAAAATTTAGCTTTTAGTGATTTATATAATAGATTAGATACCAAAGAAGGTGAAAGATGTATGTATAAGTTAGCTAAGCAAAGAGATAGGAGAAGTAAAGACATAGTTCAAGTGAGGAGTATTAAGGATGAAAATAATAAAGTGTTTTTCTTAGAAAAGATATTGAAAATAGGTGGATGAGATATTTTGATAAACTTTTCAATGAAGGATCTGAAAATGATTGATTTTAGCAACCTTAATACCTAAAAAAATAGAGAATTTCATTCTATCATCATTAGTAAATCGAAGTTAGTGAAGCTTTAAAGAAAATGAAATGTAAAGATGGGACGGATAATATTCCAATAGATGTGTGGAAATGTTTAGGAGATCAAGGAATTTCTTGGCTTACAAATCTTTTAATGTTATTTTAAAGACTAAAAGATGCGGATGAGTGGAGAAAGAGTCTATTGGTCCCTATATTTAAGAATAAAGGTGATGCACAAGAGTGTGCAAATTATAGAAATTAAGTTAATGTGCCATACATTAAAATTATGGGAGAAGAGTAGCATAGGTTACGATGAAATTTCTCTGTCAGTTTGGTTTCATGCCGTAGATCTACTATGGATGCTATACATTTGTTAAGAGGTTTGATAGAAGCATAGAAAGTAAGAAGGATCTACATATGATATTTATTGATTTAGAAAGCTTATGATAAAGTCTCAAGAGATGTTCTTTGGAGGTTCTAGAATAGAAAGGAGTTAATATTAGTTATATTCAAGTCATTAAGGATATGTATACTAGAGTTACTTGTGTCCAAACACAAGGAGGATTGATAAAATATTTTCCTATTTGATTTGGATTACATCAAGGATCAACATTAAGCCCTTATCTTTTACTTTAGTTTTGGATGTTCTTAGAGGCATTTACAAGAAGATGTACCTTGGTGTATGCTTTTTTCGATGACATTCTTCTTGTTGATAAGACTAGAGAGTCCAACGAAACTTGAATTATGGAGGTCAACTTTAGAGTCTAAAGTTTTGTTTAAGTAGATCTAAAAGCGAATATATGTGTAATTTTAGTTGTAGAAGTTTTAGTGATAGTGTTGTGACTTTAGGTGATCAAGTCATTAATAAGAGTGAGCGATTGAATATTTAGGCTCTATTGTTCAAAATGATGGTGAAATAGATGGAGATGTTATTAGTAGAATTCAAGTTGGATGGTTGAAGTGGAGGAATACATGCTATTATGTGATAGAAAAGTTCCACTTAAACTTAAGGAAAATTTTATAAGATGGTGGTAAGACACTGACTTATGGTGCGAATGTTGGCCAATAAAAGAAAGCATAAGACTAAGTTAAGTGTTACAGAGATGAGGATGCTTAGGTGGATGAGTGGCTTTACTAGAGATAGAATGCAAAATGAGTATGTTCGGAAAAAGTTGTAGCTC
Organism: Cymbidium sinense; assembly: GCA_021442155.1. Classification (NCBI taxonomy): domain Eukaryota; kingdom Viridiplantae; phylum Streptophyta; class Magnoliopsida; order Asparagales; family Orchidaceae; genus Cymbidium; species Cymbidium sinense. Next base: position 188,786,608 of record CM038217.1, read on the forward strand.
AGTGGTAGATAAGATTAGGGAGAATCTTATGGTTTGGCCACATAAAGCGTCGGGTGAAAATTGGAGAGTAGATGCATTAGATTTGCCTTATGTTAAGAAAGGTAGAGTAGACCTAAAAGACTTGGTTAAGATGTATAAAAAATGATCTTAGTATACTTGAATTAGATGAGAATTTGACACATAATAGGACACAATGGAGCAAGGATTCATGTAGACATAGTGGGATTAAGGCTTGTTTGTTGTTGTTGTTGTTTTGGTTGTTGTATTTAAGAGAACCTCTTATTCTTTTGCGTTACTTATAAAGTTTTGATGTTGTGTTTAGCCTGTGCATTAGAAATGGCACACCTTTTTCATAGTTTCTTCATGATTGATGTTTGAATGTGTGGCCTGGATGCGATTAGGCTCTTAGAAAAAAAATAAAATTTTCTATCCAACTAATAACTCATAACCAAAATTTTATACAACTAATAACCTCACATTAATGCCTAGGTTGTAAACCAAGATAAATAAAAGATTTAGCAACCTCTTAGCTGTATGTTCTATGTCTAATATCATGCATGCATATGTGGTGTTTATTTTTAAATATATGTATATGGGGGGTGGGGCTCAACACAGATCTGAGGGTGCATTTATTGAGGTGATTTGGTATGATATTAAGGAACAGTGCACTATCTCAAAAGATAGAAATCACTGCCCTATAATGGACCTAATCACTTAATAAGGACTCCTAAGGCATGATGGGTCTTTGAATATATTCAATATTTTCCTTTAATTTACATGGATGAATAATGTAGGGTTTATTTAAATCAGGTTCTAAAGTTCCATGGGCAAGCCCCATAGTTAATTACATCTTAATAAAGGTGAATTCTTTAGAATACTCTATTAAAGTAAGAAATTGCTATTTCCAAAGTTTCAAAGAATTATAAATAAATTGGCTATGTTTGAAAAATCAAGTGGGTAGATCAAAAGAGATTTATTATGAAGCCAAAAGAGATGAGTAGGGGATGCTCATGATACTAGGAAGCCTAGTGAGCATTCCAAACTATCCTATGGTTAGGCTTTATATATTTGAAATTGGAGAGAATTATATATTTGAGTTGAAATTTTATTAAAAAACTTGGACTTATAATCCCATAATACAAGATTGTGAAAATGCCTAAAAGGTGAGGATTTATGCTTGTAGCCTGAAAGAAAATAACAACCTTAGATCCTAAATCTAGGGAGCTTTAACGAGGACCAAAGCACATCCTATATCTAAGGCAAAAAATGGGTATATTATTTATGTCCACATGAGAGGGTAAACCACTCATCTTTGGACTTATAACCTTAGTGGCGCCTAACTCCTCCTACATTTTAAAATCATGTATTCAAGTCATATATTTTGTAAGATGGTTAGGTTTTTATTATTTAGAAAGAAACTAAAGTCCTTAAACCCACTCCCAAGGAGAGCATTGGGATGAATAATGACTTAGTATAATGCAAATTTTATCAAAATTTATTTGATTTTGGACTCTTCATTTTGACAAAGGCTATAAAATTTTATATGTCTAAATACATAATGAAATAGGGTTATTGGCTAAATAAGAGAGAAAGATGTATTTTTCACCACAAGGGAGACCCTCAAAGGTCAAGTCTTCCCTATCATGTAAGGATGGAAACCCTCTCTTAGTAAGAATGAAACAAGATGATATGTATGATATTGAACATACAACATTCAACAATGGGGATGCTAAATCTTTTAATTATCTTGATTTAAAATGAGGTTATGAGTTATTTAGAAAATTAGTTATGAGTTATAGTTGGGATAGAAAAATTAATTTTTTCCTATGAGCCTAATTAGATCCAGGCCACACATTAAATCATAATACATGAAGAAACTAGAAAAATACATGTCATTTCTATTACACAATTGCAGACAAAGCATCAAATAATTTATAAACTCAATGTAAAGGCATCACGCCTCCTGCCTTATACTCTGCTCATCCTAATTCTCATTAATCCTAATTCTAATTTAAAATTACATCAAAATAGAAAAAGTAAATCTAACTACACTGCAAGACAAGTGTTAACTAAACACATCATACAACCCAGTAATTATATGTATAATTTCGACTTAGCACCCTGTACATGAGTAACCAAGTCCACCTGTCTTAACTTAAATTATTCTTAGGGGTTAAGCAACTTGCAAAAGAGAGCATTCATATTTATTTTAAGCTCCCCCATCTCCTATAAAAAGATATAAATAGGCTAATCAAGGCTTAACATCCGTCTCAAACAACCTAACATCCAGGTCATATATACATCAAATAAACATACATCAAATTATGCACCACATAAAGCTAAAATGGTGACTTAAATCTAATGTGTGTGTATTAAGGCGTGTGGTATGTTCTAACTAGGCTTTAGAGTTATCATTCTCTAAGTATGAAGGACATTTAATTATAGAGGGTTGATTTTATTTTAAGTGGTTTAATTGACTTGTAAATTTTACCTAATATTTTTTTCATTTTACTTGATTTACACTAAACAACTAAATGTTATAAAGAGAAAGAAAGAGAGGATCACTCTCTTTCATCCCTATCTTAAGTCACATCTAAAGCCAATTAATTAAATGAATTCTATAATTAGATTATTACATATTTTAATTAGTCTTGGGTTTAGGTTCACTTTAAATAATCTCATTCAATATGAAAGGCATCTTAAGGTTAATTGAAATTAATTACTATCACATAACACATGCTTGTTCATTTTTTTCCATCATATATAGCATGCATATGATTAAGTCCTAAACATAACTATACATACAATTTATACTCTTTTGATGAATGTAAGGAAATGTACTTGGAATTGATGTTTCATTTGATTGAATTATTTTGCCATATTAATTTAAAGCTCTATCTAAATTCTTATACAAAAGAATAAGAAAAGAACTCTAAATCATATGACTAATCAATCCAACTACTTGAATAAAATATGAATGCATGTCTTTTTAATAGAAAGAGGGGGGTTTTCATTCATCAGCTAAATACACATTCAAATGTATGAAAGTTTTAAGCAAGTACGTCACCATTGTTATGCACCAGGGGAGTGAGGTAGGAACCTCCTTGGGGCTACTTAAAGCCGTGCATCCCCGAAATGTCTAGACTATTATACCTGTTATGCTTAAATACATATGAATGTATAAACAACTATAAGAATAGAAAAACTCATGCAAAAGTAGAATTTGATTTATTTAATTTATTTGTGTAAATGAATTAAAGCTCCATCCCAATTTTAATGTCAAGACGCATAAGAATGAAATCAAATAGGTATGTCACCATTGTTCACTGGGAGTGAGGTAGGAATCTCCTTGGGGCTACTTAAAACATGCTTCCTCGAATATCATAATATGACCATTAACATTCAAACTTATGCAAATCAACATATGAATGTAAGAAACAAACTTCACTTCATACACTAAGCTATATTCACATGCACCTCTTGTATATGTAATTAAAGTCATAATAAATTATTATTCATTAATAAGCTTTTAAAAATACATTTGAGATTTAATAGTGATAATGACCACATATTTCTAATTAAGTCAACACATGCAAATTTGACATAAAAAAATCATTTTATTTAATTAATTTTGAAAGAAATGAATGCATGACTACAAGTGTCATACAAAATTTTAACATGATTGGGAAGAAATAAAGCAACACAAGCATGTAATTTCATTCAATCCAACTAATTCTTAAGGACAATCACATTAAATAAGCTTATTTAAAATAAACCAAAGTTTCTTAAAGACATTTTTGATTTCAAGTTTGGTTTGAGTTAAGGGATGTGAAAGAGGTTTGCTAATCCTAATCCTCTTTCCCATATGTGTGAGTTAATTTGATTTAATGAAAAGCAATTAAATTAATTTTTATGGCTTAATTAGGTTGAGGTATGAAGTAAATCAATTAATTAAACCCTTACCTACATCACCTTAAGTTGATTAACTAAATAATGTTGAGCCAACAAGAGATGCAACCATATAGAAAAGTAAATTAATAATGCTCCTAAGAAATGAAAGGGGAATGTAGTTGGCTCATAACTAATAGTTAATTAAGCTTAAGAGAATTATTTAATTACTTTTATAATTTTCTCACATGTAAGCAAATTATAATTTCATTAAATTTCTTTAGACTATTAAACATCTAAAGAACTACCCAAAGTTGATTAATCAAAGTTAAGAATGAATTGGATTTTAAATTAATTAAGCCCTTAATTAGTTAATTAAATTCTTTGATTATATTTTAATTAGGATAATGAAGTTACCTTAGGAAAAGAGATCAAGGAAGAGGCCTCAATCTTAATCCCTAAGTCATTTCAAACAATCAATTAGGCTTTGAAATAATTAGACTCCCTTTTCTTTTAATTGATTAATTAAGTGACTAATTAATTACTTAAACTATAATTAATTTGAAATAAATGAAGAGGCTTAATGAAATGGTCATAAAGAGTAAAGATAAATCATTTTCCTAAGGCTTTTCACTTTATTAACATATGGCAATAAGCTTGATTAGTAGATTAATTTATTATTCATTTGCTTATTAATTATGAATTGAATTAAGGGTAATTAAGGTTTAATTAACCAATTTATCTCATAGCTTCCAATAAATTCCAAGAAAAATACAGGAGGCAGAGGACATCTACCTAAACATGCTTTGAAATTTTGGAGTTAATTAGATGCTTAATCAGAGAGTAGTTAAGCTAATTATTTTTTTAAAATTAAACTCTAATTAAGCTAAAATCATTATTAAATCACTTAATGACATTTTTAACATATTATCCTCTAAAATACCTTTAAAATGAGCACTCATTTATATTTTTTGATTTTCTATAATTAGTTTATAAATTTTGGAAGTTTTAAATTAAAGAATGGATTAATTGACCTAATTAAAGCTCTAATCCCATGGCATTAGTAGTGACGACTGACATGATGGGATTGGTTATTTAAAACATCGCATCCCACGACTGACTCGGATTGAGGCAGATGCAATTTTGCATGGGTCGTTCGATCCAAGATCGAATGATCATGATTAAATGCATGGAGTAACAGGATTAAATCGATGGATCTAACTTGATCAGATCAGGACCATCCATTCGATCACATGGAATGGATGACCTATGATCTATCTCCTTCGTGAATGGTGAAAGATGAATATCGTCCATATTTCTTGGTTCGATCAGCTCACAGCTTGAGTCAAATTGATCCCACACCATCGAGAAAGAAGGCAAACACATCCAACGGCCAAGATCGACCCACATGAAACTTTTCTTCACAAAAGCCCACAAAACATTTGCCTAAACTGCGATCTTGAGAAATTACCTCATTGGAACTAATATTGATGGTGGGATCACGAGGTAGCTTTAGTAGAGATGAAGTCCCATTAAGAAGCTTGAGTCTTAATTTGGTGTGAATAACGGTGGTGGTCCTCAATCTTTGATCTCCTATCTCTAGTGGCTTTGGAGCTTGGGAATGACTCCAATGGCTTTGATGACACATGAGGACAGTGTGTGCAAAAGGAATTGGATCTAGGTGAAGGTTGAGAGAGTGGGATCGGAGGTGGAGCTCCCCTATTTCAGTTTTACAAGGGAGAGGGAAATTTCGATCGTGAGAGCTCGGGGAGGCTTTGGGGAGGCTCTGAGGAGTTTCAAAAACACTCAGGGAACTCTCACAATGCGAATTGTTTTGTTTTCCACTCGAATTAAGGGGGTATACCCCTCAATTGAACTTGATGGGGAATCTCCATGATTTTCAGTTTCCACCGCCAGTGGGAGGTCATCAACTCCACGTGGCATGCCTAGAGTGGAGGAAGCTATGGCAGGTAGCCCAAGGCAAGAAATGAGGGGATTGAGTTTTCTTGGTTCTTTGGGTGCTCGGGTATAAAGGAAGGTGACTTAGTTCACCTTCCTTTGGTCCATGGTGAGTCCTAGTTGTTCTGGGGTGGGCTAGGAGGCTTAGGTGTGCTCCATACGGCAATTAGATGGCTTCCATGGTGATGGGAGAGTGGACTTTGCTTCTTATAGAGAGAATCCAATGCAAATGAGGTGTGTCCAATGGCTAATTCCCTTGGGTGGGGTCCACTTTGCTTTTGGGATGATTTTGGGCTAACCTATGGTTAATTTGGGATAGGTTTGGTCAGCCCTTAGGGTCCCATGGGTTGGTTTTGGGTGCTTTGGCTTCATTTGATCAAATGGGTTCATATGGGTTCATGTTGGGTTAGGTTGACCAATTGATAAAATTGGGTCAAACCAAGGATTGGGGTTTAAATGATGATTTAAAGAGTTTTGGTTCAAGTGATTTTGATTAATTTGGCTTAGATTTGATTTGGGCTCATTTGAAATCAAATAGGTCAAATGGGTCAAGTTGACAAAAAGGTTGGGTTAGGTGTTGTTCATGTTAAATTGGTTAATTAAAATGATTGTAGACTTTGGTTTTGTTTGATTTGGGTTTAATTTGGATTTTGGCTAATTTGACCTTTTAGTTCAATTTGGGCTAGGTTGGGTCAAGTTGAGCTCAATCATGGCATTGGTCAAGTCTAATAAATGATTTGAAATGAACTTGAGTAATTGGTTACAATCAAATTGAGTTAAATCATGATTTGACCCATTTTGGCTTATTAGGCCAATTTGTGCCAACTTAGGTCAAATTATCAATTGGACTTAGTTTGGCTCAATTAAAGGTTTGGTCATGTTCAATCATTGATTATGAATGAGTTTGAATCAATGGTTTCAATCAATTTAGTATAAGGTAGGTTTTGGCTAGTTTGGGTTTCATTTGGCCTAAAGGTTAGTTTTGGGTGCTTTGGCTTCATTTGGTCAAATGGGTTCATGTTGGGTTGGTTTACCAATTGGTCAAATTGGGTTAAACCAAGGCTTGGTTTAGGTTTAAATGATGGTTTAAAGAGTTTTTGTTCAAGTGGTTTTGATTAATTTGGCTTAAGTTTGATTTTGGCTCATTTGAAATCAAATGGGTCAAATGGGTCAAGTTGACCAATTTGACTAATTTAACTAATTTGACCAAATTGGGTTAGGTTAGGTGTTGGTTCATGTTCAATTGATTAATTGAAAATGATTGTAGGCTTTGGTTTGATTTTATTTGGGTTTAATTTGGATTTTGGCCAATTTGATCTTTTAGGTCAATTTGGGCTAGGTTGAGTCAAGTTGACTAATTGGTCAAATTGAGCTTAATCATAGCTTTGGTCAAGTTTAATAAATGATTTGGAATAAACTTGAGCAATTGGTTGCAATCAATTTGGGTTAAATCATGATTTGAGCCATTTTGACTTTTTAGGCCAATTTGGGCCAACATAGGTCAAATGGTCAATTGGACTTGGTTTGGTTCAATTAAGGGTTTGGTCATGTTTAATCATTGATTATGAATGGGTTCAAATCAATGGTTTCAATCAATTTGGCATATGGTGGGTTTTGGCTAGTTCGGGTTCATTTGGGCTAAATGTTCACTTGGTTTGATCCAATTTAAGGTAGTTGATCACCCTAGGATGATTGTTGATCATGATATGAGGTTTTGATGGCCTTGGTTCAATCTAATTTGGGTAGGATTAGAATTTAGCTCAATAAGGTCCTTTAGGTTACTTTGGGTCAAGTGGACCTAAATGGGAATTGATTGGTTTGGTTTTATGAGTTTGTTGAACTATTATGAACTTTATAGATATAAATCAACTACAATCAATTTGGATATAATAATAGATTTTGCTCATTTGAAGTTTTCAAGTCAGCTAACAGCTTGACTTGAGTTTTGGTTTGATATAGTTTATGTTTATATTTGGAAGTGATTGAAGGAATGAGATTCATGAAGAAATCCATGGGTTTTGAATTGATTTGGATAAGATTTGGCCAAGTTCAAGAAATTAGCTTAAAAGGCTAAAATTGGAAATTTGATTTGATTTGGGTTTGGTTTTGGCCATTTTGATTTATATTATAAATGATTCATGAGAAAATCACTTGAGTTTGGAGTGATTTGGAAGCAAATTTGACCAAGCTTGGGATGTAGGTCAAGGGCTAAAGTAGGAATTGATTTAGTTTGATTTATTTTTGGTCATTGGGTAAGTTTCATTTATATTTGTAAATATACATGGAGAATAATTGATTTAAAAGGAAATCAATTAAGTTTGGGTTAATTTGGGTTGAGATTAGATTAAGCTTGTGGTGATATGTCTATATGGCTTAAGAAAGCTCTTGATTTGGCTCATTTGAATTTGAATTTCATTTATATTTGTGGATATAAATGAAGGAATGATTGATTTATAAAGAAATCAACCAAGTTTGATTTGGTTTAAAGGGATTTTTGGCTAAGCATATGAAGGTGGTTCATATGGCTTGGGAAGAGATTTTGATTTGAATTTGATTTTGTTCTAGTCATTTGATTTAGAATTTGGGTTGATTCTAGATTGAATTAGTATTTGAGAAAATCAATTAATAGGTTGATTGAATTTCAAAGGCTAAGTCCATAAGATAAAATCAAAGGGCTTGGAAGGGTTTTGATTTGAATTTGATCATGGGTTTCAATCATTTGATTCAGAATGAGATTTATGATTTGGATTTGAATTTGAGGTTTAGTTTGAGGAAGAAAGCATGGGTAAAGCTATAGGTAGGCAAGTTTTTATAAGTCCTTAAGGCATGACCCATTCTTTTGGCTAATCCTTCTGGGTCTCTAGGTTTAGGTTAAGTGTTCACTCATAGAAGTGTCTTAAAGGAGCTCTTGGTGACAAGAGTCTGATCTATGATGAGGTTGAGAAATCACTCTAAAGTGGTTAATAGCATCTTAAGTCACTCTTGAAATGAGGGCCTTACACTCATAGAGATCCATGAGTAACCCCACTTACAGCTCATCTTTCTCTTTTTATTTGGCCAATAATCCATTTAATCATGGCATATAAAAAAAATCTTAAACCTTTATCCAAATGAAGTGTCAAAAATTAAATAAAATTTGAAAAGATTTTGCATTTATAGATTAAGTCATATGCTCTACCACTCATTAAATCTCTTAGGAGTGGGTTTAGAATTAGTCTCTTCTAAATAACAATAGCCCTATCTTACAAATCATATGGGAACCATAGTTTTAAAATCGTAAGGAGTTATCTACATTGTAAAATGCTGTGTTTATCCTCTCTTGTGGAGGTAAACCTTATGCCCATCTTCGCTTAGATTTAGGTCATACTTCAACTCTTCCTAAAGCTCCCAAGATTTATGATACAGCTGTTTCCTTAAGACTACAAGCATAAATTCTCACATCTTATGCATTTTCACAACCTTATGTTGGTGGATTATAAGCCCTAGCAATCTAATAAAATTCAACTCGAACATATAATTCTTGTACATTTAAAGACTCATTATGCCTTAGGAGTTCTTATTAGGTGATTAGGTCTATTGAAAGTGATGTCTCTATCTTTCAAGATAGTATATCATAACTCAATGTCATACCCAATCACTTCAATAAGTACCCATAAGATCTGCGTGGTGTCCCCATACATCCAAAAATAAACACCATAATTATATATTTGAACATAAAATTTAATTTGGTTGATTAAGTATGTGGATTGAAGTTGGGTAGATTAGCATTTAGATAATCAACTCGTCATTCGGATAAGTTATGAATAACCTTATATTTTAATTATTCTAAATTGTCTCATTTTCTTTATAGGGTCGTTTAGTTGTGTATCTTTTGATATTAACAATAAAATCTAAATCAAATTGCAGTTTAAAATCACTTATTTTAAGGTAAGTAACCTTTATTTATTAATGCATAAATGTACCCTTCATTGTTAGGAGCGTTAATCTTTCTATTTGTATTAGATTTTTTAGTATTCCATAGATTTGGTAGTCTTGCCATTAAGATTTTGTTACTTTTTATTCTAGATGTTATGAGACATTTACTTTTTATGCTCATAATAAATTTTATTAAAAGTTTATCTTGATTTATAGTTGCATAACTTCTTACACATTGAGGTGATTTTATACTTTGAGCATTTGTTGTCTATGCAAATTATATTTAGTTTAGATTTAATTCTTGCATCACATATCTCTATATAATTAATGTTGGTCATATTATTTAAATATTGTTAATAATCATTTATTGGTGATATGTGGAATAGAAGTAGAAGTAATATATAATATATGTCGGTATTAAAACCCTTTGTTAATGGCTAGGCGGACCGATGGTTCCTTGGAGAAATTATTGAATTTTCATGGGATTAATGCCTACCTTTTCTTATTCAAGGTGTCGTAGAAAATTGACTATATAGGTGCATAAATAACTATTATTGCATATGCTCACTGTTGACCTCACTTTTGGAGTGAGAATTCAATCTTCCCATCTTAGACTTATGAGTCTTCTAATACTAAGATTTTAGTCATGAACACTTCTAACAATTAGGTAAACACTTAACTTAAATGAGACTTGAAGGGTTAACCATAGATTAGGTTATGCCATGGGATTGGATAATCCACCCACCCTACAATCCAAATCCAATCCATGGTCACCTTCTCAAACCAAACCTCAAGTTTAATTTAAACATCATATTCAAATCCAAATCCAAGCCCAAATTCCAAAACCTAATGATTGAAGCCCACAATCAAATCCAAACTTGAAATGCTTCCTAAGTCTTTTGAATCAATTTCATGAACTTAGCCAACATCCCATCCAAATCAAGCCAAATTCAACTAATTTTTTCATGGATCAATCACATATCCAATCATCTATACAAATATAAATCAAATTCACAATCACATGACCAAAACTAAATCCAAACTAAATTAAAATCCAAACCTAAGCCACATGATCCAACTCCATGGACTTAGCCAAAATTAAATCAATCAAACTCAATTGATCTTTTCATAGATCAATTATTTCTCAATCAACTTCAAATATAAATTAAATTCACATTCAAATGATCAAAACTAAATATAACTAAATTAAATTATTAAAACCCTTCAAAATGAATCAATCCCTTGGGCTTGCCAAATCTTAATCCAAATCAATTGATTTTCTCATAATCAATTCATATCTTCAATCATCTTCACAAATATAAATGAAATATACATTTAAATCATCAAAACTAAATCAAACTAAATCAAAATCCAAACCTAAGCCACATTACCCAACTCCATGGGCTTAGGCAAATTCCTTCATTCCAAAACCCAAATTCAATTCATGAATCAATTATTCCTTCAATTATCATTCCAAATATAAATGAAATCTAGAATCATCAAGCCAAACCAAAATCAAGCTAAGTCAAACCCAACTTAACCCATTTAACTTGAAATATTCAAATGAACCAAAACTCATCCAAACTCAAATCAATTACAGTTGAATTTATATATCAATCCCAAATCCATATATAAATTCAACTAAATCAAACTCAGCCCAAAATTAAGACAACTAAACTCGATTGGTCCACTTGACCCAAAGTAGCCAATTTGACCTATTTGAGCCAAGTTCCAATCCTACCCAAATTGGATTGAATCAAGCCTACCTAAACCTCCCATCATGATTATGATCAGTTGATCAGTGTCACAATGGGTCAAACCAAGTCAACTAGGTCATTTGACCAAGTCAACCCCATAACTCATATGAACGAAAATTAGCCAAATTGCAACCTAAGCCAAATCCCTTGAAACTAATGATTCATACCAACTCAAAATCAACATTTCAACATGACTTGATCTTCAATTGAGCCAAACCAAATCCAATTGGCCCTCTTGACCCAAGTTGACCATAATTAATCTAAAAGACCAAATTGGGTCAAATCAAAATATAAACCAAATTGATTGCAACCAATGGCTCAAGTTCATTCTAAATTGATTGTTGAACTTGACCAAAGCCATGATTGGACCCAATTGACCTAATTGAACTAAATTGACCTACTTAACCCAAATTGACCTAAAGGGACAAGTTGGCCTAAATCAAAACCAAATCCAAATTTTGAAACCAAAGCCTACAATCATCTCCAATTTGTCCTTTCTAAACCAACTAAGTCAATTGACCAATTTGGTCAAATTGGTCAATAACCCATTTGACCCAAATGAACTCAAATGAGCCAAAATCAAATCTAAGCCAAACTAAATCAAACCAATTGAACCAAAATATCCCTGTTGACCTCACTTTTGGAGTGAGTTCTCAACTCCCTCATCATAGATCTAGGACTCTAGTAACCAAATCCTTGGTCAAGACACTTCTAGTGATTGGGTGAACACTTAACCAAGCTTAGACTTGAATGATTAGCCATGGGAATAGGTCATGCCTTGATTTAGGAAAACTTGCCTACCCTATGGCTCAAACCCAATCCATGCTTTCTTTCTTAAACTAAACCTTGAATCTAATGAAAATCCAAATCAGAAATTAAACTCCAAGCTAAATGATTGAAGCCCTTGATCAAATGCTTTCTATGCCCTTTGATTTCATCTTATGGACTTAGGCTTAAATAAATAAATACCAATTCAATTGATTTTCTCAAATATCAAATCAATCTTTCAATCAAACTATCAAATTTCAATTCAAATCTAACTTCAAATGATTCAATCCCATGATCAAATCCAAACTCAACCAAATTTCCTTCTAAGCCCTTTTGACCTACATCCATAAGCTTTGTCAAATTTGCTTATAAATCACTCCAAATCAAGTGATTTTCTCATGAATCATTTATATCTTCATTTATATTCCCAAATATAAATGAAATATAAATTTAAATAGCCAAAACCAAATCCAAAATCAAACCAAAATCTAATTTATACCCTTTAAGCCAATTCCCTGAGCTTGGCCAAATTCTATCCAAATCAAATCAAAACAAATGGATTTTCTCTTGAATCAATCATTCCTTCAATCATCTATCCAAATATAAATGAAATCTATAATCATCAAGCCAAATAAAAAGCAACTCAAGTCAAACCTAACCTAGCCCATTTAACTTGGAATATTCAAATGAGGCAAAACTCATTTGAACCCAAATCAATTATAATTGAATTTATATGTCAATCTAAAATCCATATATAAACTCAACTATATCAAACCCAACTAAAAATCAAGTCAACTGAACCCAATTGGCTCACTTGACCTAAAGTGGCCATTTTGATTTACATGAACCAAAATCCAATTCCATTCAAATCATAGTGAATTAAGCCAATCCAAACTTTATGTCATGATTGTTGATCATTCTAGGCTAATCAATTGTCATGAATTGGGTCAAACTAAGTCAATCTTGCCCGTTGACCAAGTCAACCCTTTAATCCATATGAACCCAAAACAAATTACAATAAATCAAATTTATTTTGATGGCTCAAGTTCATTCCAAATTGATTATTGAACTTGAACAAAATTAAAAGCCCAATTTAACCAATTGGTCAATAACCCCTAACCCAAATTGATCATAGGGTCAAATCAACCAAACCCAATCAAATCTAAATTGAACTTAATCAAAGTCTACAATATATTCCAAATGATCAACCAAACCAAACCAAACCATGATTCAAGCCAATTTGTCATTATTTATTCTCTTAGAATTGACCAAGGAATTGGGCCAAAATCCAAATTGAATCCAAATTAAATGAAATTGATTGAAACCAATTAAACCAAATGAATTTCACATGACATGAAATTTGGTCCAACTCACTTTTGACTCATTTTAAATTTACTAAAATTAAATTCAATGCCAAATGACATTCATTTAGAGCCAAAAATCAAAAATGAGAGGAGATTTTTGGTCACATTTGAAACCATAAATTAGAAAAAACTCCTCCTCCACTCTCATTTCCATCCATAGCTCAAATGTAATGATCATTTTTATTTTAGGTGAAAAATAACCAAGTGGATTTGAGTAAGTGGCACCACCTTGATACATCATTCCAGTGAAGGAAGGTCTAGGCTCATTCAAATTCTTCCCTACTCAGAGCGTGCTCAAATCATCATGCCAAAACCATCCCTAGTGAGGTAATCTTCAAAAACCCATAGCTAGCCTTAGGTTTTCTTATTTTTTTGATGTTTTTCATGCGATTTTAGGATTTTTCCTAAGAAATCTCTTGCATTCTTTATTTTATACAATCCTAATATGAAATAAAAGTTTTTCGATGTGAATCAGCATGAAAATGAGTCCATTCAGATGAAAATTTGGTTAGATTTTGCATTTTTCCCTTAGTTTGCTATTCTGCTAGCCGCGACGCACAACAATCGTCTGATCCTATGATTTACTGGATCGGATGGCTCAGATCATCATCAATCTTGCATTTTGGCCCGTTAGATCATGCATATTTAGATTATCATCCATGATCGATCATGCCAATCATGTGTTTCGCCTTTGGATAGACTGGTCACTATCTGATCAAACGACCTAAATCTATGGAGTTTTAGCACAAGCTAGAAGTATGACCTAAATCTAAGTGAAGAGTGGACATAATGGTTTACCTCCATAAAAGAGGGTAAATTCACCACTTACTTACACGGATGAAACACCTCTATGATTCAAAACCATGTAGTACAGTCTTATGAATTTCAAGATAGCTAGGGTAGTTGTTTAATTGGAAAGAGACTAAAGTCCTAAACCCACTCCTTGAGAGATTAGAGCATGAGTGGTATAAGCATATGACTTAGACTAAATGCAAAAATCTTTACAATTTTTATTCCATTTTTGACACATTCATTTGGATAAAGGCTTGGGATTTTTATGCTAAATGCATGCCAAAATTGAGTTATTGGCCAAATTAGAGAGAATGGGTGTTTTACAACACAAGAGATGCCCTCAAAGGTCAAGCATTCCCTTATCGTGTGTTGACCTCACTTTTGGAGTGAGCTTTCAACTTCTCCATCTTAGGCATAGGACTCCTCTAAACACTGAGAGTTCCTTTATCTTAAGACACTTCTAGTGATTAGGTGAATACTTAACCTAACCCTAGAGACTTAAAAGAGTTAGAGAATAGGTTATGCCTTAGGGTATTAGGAAGACTTGCTTCCCTACTTAAACCCAATCCTTGTCCTCCTTCAAAAATTTCAAATCATAAACCAATTCCAAATCAAATCTTAAATAAATTTCAACTCAATTGATTTTCTTAAATCATAAATCAATTCAAAAATTCAAATCATGAATCAAATCTCAAATGTTTAAACCCATGATCAATTCCAAATCCAAAATCTTTCCTAAGCCCATTTGATTTCATCTTATGGACTTAGCTCAAATCAAATCCAAATCATTCAAACTTAAAAGATTTTCTCATAACCCATTTATATTCTCATTTATATTCACAAATATAAATGAAATATAAATTCAAATAACCAAAATTGAATTCAAAATTCAATTCTAAATCGAAAATATTTCCTAAGCCCTTTTGATTTCATCATATGGACATAGCTCAAATCAATTCCAAATCACTTCAAACTCAAAAGATTTTCTCATAAGTCATTTATATTCTCATTTATATTCATAAATATAAATGAAATATAAATTCAAATAAGTAAAACTAAATTTAAAACTCAAATCCAACTTATATCCTTCAAGACAAATCCTTGAACTTAGCCAAATCATTCTCAAATCAATCCAAACCTTTGGATTTTCTCTCAAACAATCATTCCTTCAATCACATGCCCAAATATAAACATAAACTACAATCACCAAACCAAAATCAAACTAACCAAGTCAAACCCATGTTCACCCTTTGACAAATTATCAAATGAATCAAAACCCATTTGACTCCAAATCACTTGCAATTGGATTTATATTTCAATCATAAGTCCATATGTGAGTTCAACCAAACTTGAATCAAGCCTTGATCAAGCCAATTCCACTTAGGCTCACTTGACCCAAAGTGACCTAAAACCTTTTGAGCCAAATTTTTAATCCAACCAAATTGGATTGAACTAAGCCCATCTAAGCCTCACATGTGAGCAAAATCATCTAGGATGATCAATCACTCAAATTTGTCAAATTAAGTCAAACTAGCCTTTGACCAAGTCAACAGCCCAAATGAAACTAAAGAAAATCACTATAAGTCAAATTAATTAAAACCATTGATCTAAACCAATCCATAATCAATGATTGAACTGACCAAGCCATCAATTGCTAAACCTAATTGGCCACTTGACCTAAGTTGACACAAATTGACCTAAAAAGTCAAAATGAGTCAAATCTTGATCTAAGCCAATTTGATTGCAATCAATGGGTCAAATTCATTCTAAATTGACTTGACCAAAGCTTAAATTGGCCAACTAGACCTAGCCCTATGAATCAACTTGACTAAAAGGTCAAATCAACTTAAAATTAAACCAAAATTGATTGAAACCAAAGCTTGTAACATTTTAAATGATCAACTAAGCCTAAACCAACCCATGAACTAACCTAATTGGGTCAAATGGGTTAAATGGGTCAAATTGACCCATTTGACCTAAATGAATCTAAATGAATCAAAACTAAATATAAACCAAATTGAACCAAACCAATGATACCCATATGCTCCAAATGATCATTTGGACTTGACCTAACCCATGGTTTGCCCAATTTGACTAATTGGTCAACCTAACCCAATTTGACCCAATTTGACCTAAATAGGGCAAATTGAACCAATTCAAACCAAATTAACTCCAAATCACTTGAAATTTAGCCCAACCAACTTTGAAACATTTTAAATATGTTCAAATTAAAATCAAGACCAAATGACCACTTTACCCCTAGGTCAAAGGATATCTTTTGACCAAATTCACTTGGAATTTGGTCGTATTCTTTCTCAAGGCCACTTGACATCCTCTTAATGGTCCACTTGGACACCAAGGAGGATGGTGAACATGACCACCGGTGAGCAACCAAGCCCCCTAAATTGAGCCTTGGATCACCAATACACTCACCTAGCACATGGCCACTCACTCTCTTTTCCTTCACTACCTAAAATGAATCACATGAAGTGTCTAACAACCCAAATCGATCAATCAATCTCAGCAATTGAGCTAAAATGGCATTTCTTATCTTCACCATCTGATCCAAGGAGAGGGAGATATACTGCCCCTCATTCCCACTCAAATCACAAGCATTTAATTCGATTGAGCTCTAAAAATTGAAAGTAAGCTTCTCCAAGCCTTAGCAAGCATTCCTGAGCTCCCCCCATTTTCTCCTTCTCAGTTTTGCTCAAGCTGAATAGGGGAGATCCAAATCAATTCCAACTCATCCAATTCTTCACCAAATCCAAATTATACTTGCAAGCACCATCAAGGCACCTCATTGAGCTCAATCAAGTTGTTTCCCAAGGCACCAAGCCACGAGAAGGAGGACTTCGATCAACACGATTGCCATTGAAGGGGAGCTTGGTCAACTGGGCCATCCACTTCAAATCAAGGCTTGATACCTTCAACAGGGCTTCATCTCTACTAGATGAAGCTACCTCCTCCATTGGAAGTGCTGATGATAGCCTCCGATGAGGTATTTCTCAAAACCATAGCCATTGAAAAAATAGATCGATCCTTTTTGAAGAAAATTATAACCCCTTGAGATCTTGATCGTTGGATGTGCATCTCACTCCTTCCGAAGGTGTGGGATCATTTTGATCCCAATTTGAGCTCAGGTGTGCTCGAATTTAACGGGGAGAGACAAATAGTGTTCATCTCTCATCACTCAAGAAGGAGAAGGATCACCTTTCATCCATTTCATGTGATTGGTACGGACGATTATGATTAGATCACATGTTAGCCCCTATGATTTAAGCCTAAACTACGAGATTAATCTTGGCCATCCGATCTTAGATCGAATGACCCATAGAGAAAGCGTGTCCATCGCTAGCTGACTCGGTAGCAGATGTGACAACTTAAATAACCTATTTCATCGTGCCATGTGGAAAGCGCACCACGTCAGCCGTCACATGGCCCGACTGGATTAGGGGGTTAATTAGCTATAATTAATTAATTTTTATTGTTGAAACTTTCAAAAATAATAACTAATTATAAAAAATTTTAAAAATATAAACTCAACTTCATTTTAAAGATAATTCAAAAGAGATTAATATAAAACTGAAATTAATTGATTTTGAACAGTGACTTTCACTCAGTTTAGGTTTATTAGAAATGTAATTTGGTTAATTACTCCTTAATTACTTCAGCAATTAATTTCAAACTTCCTAGAGTTAATTAGTGGGATGACCTCTGCCTCTCATGATTTTCTTGGAATTTATTGTTGGAATAATTAGGGTAATTGCTCATTTCATCCTTAATCCCTCTCTTAACTAAATAAATGATTAATTAACCTATTAAATGTTGATTAATTTATTAATTAAGCTTGTTAATCATCTTGAGATAGTGAATGGACTTAGGGAATGAGATTAGATTTCTTTTCCAATCTTTTCTAAGTTTATTTCATTTGGATAAACAAGACTTAATTAATTTGCAAATTGATTAATGATTTAATCACTTAATTAAATGGCTTAATTAACTAAAATCAAAATAAAATCACTCTAGAACTTAATAATCTTAATCTTGGGTAGATTCTTAGGTGTTCAATAACCTAAGAGACTTTAAAAGAAATTATAATCAAACTACATGTGTAGGATGGTTATGAAAGTACTTAATTAAACCCTTTAGCTTAATTAATCAATAAATGTGAGCCAATTGCATTAGGCCCCTTTATTTCTTAGGTGCATTGCTAGTTTAAATTCCATGTGGTTGCATATCATATGTTGGTTCATAATTGTTTGGTTAATTATGTTAAAGTGGTGCATGTGAGGGGTAATTAATAGATTTAATTCACACCTTAACCTAAACAGCACATAAAATCAACCTAATTGTTCTAAAATTTAAACTAAATCAATTCACACATGTGGGAAATGGGTTAGGACCAGCAAACTCTTTTCACATTTCCTAAGTCAAATCAAATTCAAAAATAAAAATCTCCTTAAAGAATTTTGATTCACTTTAAATGATCTTATTTTATAGGATTATCTTTAGGAATTAATTAGGGTGAATGAAGTCATATGTTCACATCATTTTATTTCTTTCTAAGCATGCTAAATATTGTTTGCCATATGAAATCATGCATTCATATCTTTTGAAAAATCAATTAAATAAAATGTTTCCTTTTATGTCAAATTGCATGTTTTGGCTAAAGTTAAGAATATGAGTGATTATTATCACTATTAAATCAAAAATTATTTTCAAAACTTATAAATCAAAGATTATAAATGAAGTGATGCTACTTATAAGTACTTATAAGCTTGCATGTGATTATAACCTAAGATGTGTTTTTATGTTGTTTTATTCTCTTCTCTTAACATGGACTTGTATATAATTTGGAAAGTGAATAGTTCATTTGAAAAGAACACAACACTTGCTTAAATCTATTCCTATGCATTTCTATGCTATGAATTAAGAAGGATTTTACATTACACATGTAAATTATACAACCAAATAAAACACAAAAATCTTTTGCTGATTCTTCATCCATTTTTTCTTTCTGTACATTTACATATATTTAAGAAAAGTGGTATATTAGTCTAGACATCCTGGGTCAGAGGCTTTAAGTAGCAAGTAGGTCTTGTCTTACCCGATGTAGAAAATAATAAGCATACTCACTTATGTCCTTTATACATGTGGATGTGCATTATGTTAAAGGATGGAAAATCCCTCTTTTTCTACATAATAAAAACATGCATCAATGGAACATCCAAATTTTCAAGTCATATCTCTTAGCATTCATCATCAAAGTGTGCTAAAATTTGCATTGCATGTATAGTTATTCTTAGGATCATTCATATGCATGGTATACATAGTGGAAAGAAATAAATTATTGTGTGTCATATGATAGTAATCCACCTTAATTAATCTTAAGATATCTTTCTTATTGAATAGGACTATTTAGAGAAAATTAAACTTAGGATTAATTAAAGCACATAATAATAAAATATTCACTAAAGAAAAATCAAGCTACCTTAGAAATTATTTAAGGGAGGGATCAAAGAGAAGTTCTATTCTCTTTACAATATTTTGTAACTAAGTGTAGGTTCATTCAAACCAAATCAAATCATCAACTATAATTGACAAATCAACTAAATCACTTAAAATGAAACCACCCTCTAAATTGAATCCTTCACACTTAGAAAATCTCAACTTTAAAGCCTAGCCAAGACATGCCACATAAGCCTTAAATGGCACACACATTAGGCTAAGTCACAATTTCTAGCTCTATGTTAGGGTGATGCCTGTTTTGATGCTTGATTTTATTTTGTGATGTAATATTCTTAGACTGGATGTTAGAGTGCATATGCATAGACTAGATGATAAGATGATCTTACTCTAATAATATCTTCTTCAAGGGATTATGCTTAAGGGGCATTATAATAAAAATGTAAATGCTTTTGCTGTGCAGGTTGGCTATACCCCTAAGTATGATCCAAACTAGGACAGGTGGACTTTGTTACCCATGTGTGGGGTGCTAAGTCCAAATTATTCCTATAACTATTTGGGTTGTGTGGTATGTTTAGTTAATCTCTATTTTACAGGTTTAGTTAGATTTATCTTTCCCATTTTGATGTAAATTTTATAATTAAAATTTGGAATGAATGTTATGGGAGAATTAAGGTGAACATTGGTCATAATAGCATGTCATATGTACCATGTGAAGCCTTGAAGCAAACCACATCTTAAGACAAATCAAAAGTAAGAAAGGAGTGAAGAAAGAAAGAAATGAAGAAATAAAGAATGAAGAATGAAGACCCCCATAACATGAAGTCCTTTTAATTGTAATTATTAATTTGTTATCCAGATTATATAAGGGTAGAACTCGGCTACCCAGTTTTCTTTTCTGGTTTGTGCGGTGGAGCCCGACCACATTGGCCTCTTATTCTTTTATGCTAATTTTATAAATTGATTGATGTTTTGTTTATGATTTCGTAATTAGGCTGGCTTGATCTTCCTAGTTTCTTCGTTGTTTGATGAATGGCCTGGATGTGATTAGGCACTTAGGGAAAAATAAAATTTCTATCCAATTAATCAACTCAAAATTAAATTAAACAACTCATAATCTCACCTAAAGAGAAAGACATAAATCAAGATAATAAAAGATTTAACAACCCTTTAGCTAGATGTTTTATCTTACATCATGCATAAAATATATTGCTTCACTCTTGCTAATAGAGAGCTTCCACCTTTGCCAGAGAAAATGGCTTGAACTTTGAGAGCCATGGTGGAAACACACCTTCTTCTCTCTGATTTTGGCCCATAATCAAATTCTCATGCATTAGGCATATGAAATCCCATAGCCTGTGTCAAATAAAAATGTCCAAAAATTAAAATAAAACTTAATAAAATTTGCATTAGATTAAGTCATTATTCATGCCCTTCATGATCTAGTTTCTTAGGGAGTGTGTTTAAGAATTTAATCTCCTTTCTAAATAAATAATAGCCTAACTATCTTGCAAAGCATAAAACTTGCCTACATGTATTTAAAATCATAGGAGGAGTTAGTTGGTGGCCACCCCTAGGCGATTATAAGTCCAACTGTCAGGTGATTTATTCTTTCTTGTGGAGATAAACCATATACCCATTTTCACTTTAGGTTTAGGTCATGCTTTGGCCCTCTCCAAAGCTCTCTATATTTAGGATCTGAGGTCGCTTTTTTCTTTTGCGAGCTACAAGCATAAATCCTCATATTTTAGGCATTTTTACTATCTCGTGTTGTGGAATTGTAAGCCCTAGATTTCTAATAAAAATTCAACTCGAACATATAATTCTTCTCAAATTTCAAAAATATAAAGCCCAACCATAGGATAGTTTGGGATGCTTACTAGGTTTCCTAGTATCATAAGCATCCTCTACTCATCTCCTTCTGGTTTTGATAATAACTCCCTCCTTTAGATCAATTCCACTTGATTTGCCAAAAATAACTAATTTGTTGATAGTCCTATCTTTGAAATCTTTGGAGATAATGATCATTTACCTTAAGCGAGAGTATTCTTAAGGAATCTCATTTCTTAAAATGTAATTAACTGTGGGAGCTTGCCTCCATAAGGAACTTAATGAATCTGATTTAAAATAAACCCTACTTTACTTTTTCATGTAAAGTAGGGAAAGATCTCTGGTATATTCGAAGACCCATTATCCTTAGGAGTCCTTATTAGGTGATTAGGTCCATTATAGGATGGTGACTTCTGTCTCTCGAGATAGTACATCATTCCTCAATGTCACACTCGATCACCCTAATGAGTACATCTGCAGATCTTCATGGTGTCCCAACATACATTTTTCAAATTCCAATTTGAGAAATAAAAATAAACACCACATCGTGCAAAGATGGAAACCCCATATTTTTAAGAGAGAAATGATATGATATGCATGTTGTGAAACATTCAACCATTCAGCTATGGGGTTGCTAAATCTTTTAATTGTCTTAATTAATACTTAGGATTTATGGTGAGGATATGAGTTATTTAAAACTTTAATTTTGAGTTGTTAGTTGGATAGAAAATTTATTTTATCTTAAGAGCCTAACACATTTAGGCCACATATTCAAACATCAATCATAAAGAAAGTATAAAAAGTATGCCATTTCTAATGCGCAATCTAAACATAACATCAACCATACATGTATAAATTACGTAAAAGAATAAAAGGCATGTGCGATCGGGTTCTGCCGTACACCTCAAAGAGAGAAAAGATGGGTAGCTGAGCTCTACCCTTATACAACCCAGATTACAAAATAATACATGCTATGGGTGATCTTCTTTTCTTCATTTCTTCATGTCCTCATTTTCTTCCTTTTGATTTGATTTGCTCCAAAGGCATCACCGGGCACCCCAGGGACTAGGCCTTCTAGCCACTACTCATCCTAATCCCCCATAGCACTAATCCTAATTATGATTACAAAATTACACTTTATGTGAAAAAGTTAATCTTACCACACCTATAAAATAGAGGTTAGTTAAACATACATTCAATCCCAAGTAGTTATATTTATAATTTGGACTTAGCACCCTGTACATGAGTAACCAATCCCACCTGTCCTAACTTGGATTATGCTTAGGGGCATAAGCAACCTACAAGAAAAATATTTATATTTATTTTTATAGTGGCCCCTTAAGCACAATCCCTTGCATAAAATAATGTTAGACTATCAATGGCTTAACATCCAGTCTACGATCCACATTCCTAACATCTAGTCTATAACATTAGATCACAAAATAAAACACAACATCAACCATACAATGAACACATTGACCTAACTTAATTCTAGGGTCGATGACCTAATATTCTAGTGTGTGAAAAGAGAGCTTGTGTGACAAGACATTACTGGGCTTCTTTAGTTTAAGTTTCAATTTGGAGTTTGAATTTATTTAAATGTTACCTTTGGGTAGTTTCAATTCAAATGATTTAATGATTTATTTTTCATTTTTGTTTCACTTTTATTTGGTTAAAGTGATGTTTAGGTTTTTAAGAATGAAGAATAAAATGAATTCCATTTGTGGATGAAACTCACCCTATTTTACATCTTAATTCCTAAAGAGTCTAACTACGGTCTTTAAGTATCTTAATTAACCCATTTGAATTTATGTGATTGATTTGATTTGATTAATGTTTGTTTGATTTAATTTATTTTAAAATTTGAGTTTGTTTCATCTTCATATATTTTGGTTGATTAAAGTTGGATTAAATATTTTGATTTAATTAAAATTTAATAATTCAATATCCTTTAATTTAATAACTGATTTCTTTTCCAATTGGATTTTAATTTCATATAATTGATGCCATTTTGATGTTATTTAAATTCATTGATTTTTATTATTTCATTTAAGTTTGATTTATATTAGTGAATACATTCCAATTAACTTATGATTTGATTAAACTTTAATAGGATCTTTATTTGAATTTTAATTAAGGGTTTATTTTTTGATATCACTTTGGATATGATTTGATGACTTTAGAGTTTAGTTTTAATTTCTTGTTTAATTTGATTATGGTTCATTCATTTATAGTTCGATTGCATTAAATGAGTTGAACGTTAATTTTGATTTTAATTGAGTTTAATTATTTATGATTAGGATTTTATTTTAATATCATTCATTTATCATGTTTATTAGAGTTTGGTTTGTATTTGATTAGGAGTTTATGTTTCATTTAATTATTAGATTGGTACATTTAATAGTTGATTAACTCATCTTATTTAAGTAGGATGAATTAGATTTAATTTGATTAGGTATTAAATTGATCAGAGCATATCCTAATTTAATTTAATTTGATTTAATTTAGGTTATTTGTTTGTTAAGTTTTCTTAGGTTCAATGTGAGTATATAATTAGTTTAATTAAGAAGTGTGACTAAGTTAATTATTAAATTAAATAAAGATTTGTTTAATTTTTAATTTGGTTTCATATTTGTTTAGATTGATGATGTAATTAATGACTTAATGATTTAAGTTTAATTTATGATTTGATTGTCATTTAATTGGATTTTAATTAGGTTTAAATTTATGTTTGATTAAGCTTAGGTTTAATATGATTAATTTAATTAACTTAATTTTCTTATTTAAAGGTTTGATCAAATTAACTAGTAGATTAATTAAGTGTTTGATTTGAGTTTGATTTAAGAATTAATTTTAATGTGATTTATTTAAATTTTGGTTGATTAAGATGATTGATTACCATTAAGTTTGCATTAATTAGATTTTAATTAATTTGATTGATAACCAATTAAATTATTAGATTTATTAAATATTTATTAATTAGAAATTAATGATTTAATTGCCCATATTTGAGAGATTTGATTTAATATGTTTAATTAAGTGTTTTACTTGAATTTGATTTGATTAAAGGATTATTATTATTATTGTTGTTGTTTGATTAGATTACGTGAAGTAATTGTTTATTTTTATTTTAATTAACTTTGATTATTTATGATTGAGTTTTATTTGATTTCATTCATTTATTATGTTTATTTAACTTCATTTAATACTTTAATTATGAATTTATCTTTAATTTAGTTATTATGTTCATGCATTTATTAGTTAATTAGTTATCTTATTTCTAATGGATTGAATTAGGTTTGATTTAGTTATATATTAACTTGATTAAGTTTGGCTTAATTTTATTTAGTTTAATTTGATTAATATGAAGTAATTTAGCTAAGATGAATTAGATTATTAATCAATTTGATTTTTAGTTTATTTAATGATTAATTAATGTTCAATTTATTTTAATTTATTAAGTGGTTTCAAGTGATTAAGATTCAATGCTGGGGTTTGATTCATATCAAAGATTCATTGGTTTGTTTAATTTTTGAGTTTAATTTGAAATTTTATCATTTAATTGAGTTTCATTAATTTAATTAGGTTTAAGTTCATGTTTAATTTATTTTCATTAGAAGATTATGTGATATTTTTTTGATTTGAGGTTTGATTAACAATCATTTAAGTGTTATGTTATTTCTGAATTTTGATTTAATATTTAAATTATTATAAGTTTATGTTTTAATTAATTCCTTAATTGATTTAATCTTAATCCTAAGTGTTTATTTTAGGTTTATTAAGCTTCAAAAGATCATATCATTTTTCCAAGGATCTTAGATGTTAACTGAAGTGATTTAAACTATTTTGAAGATTTTTATTTGATTTATTTTATTAAAAATAGATAATCTAAACTTCAAAATTTAATATCTCCCAATCCAGAAGTCCTTTTGACTTGAAGTTTTTATGGTGGGTGTGTTTTAACTTTATTTCAATCCCCAAAAATATCAAATCAATCTGATGTGTATTTTTTTGGTTTAATTGATGAATTTTAATTTTCACTAATAGCTAAATTAAGCTCAAAATACCCAATAGAAATTGGGGATTTTGGACTGGTTGCATTCATCTCGGAAAGATGAATACAACGACCCCTTATTTGTCATTTTTTGTTGAGTATTTTATTTTTTATAATTTTTTTGAAATTTCAAGCAATTTAATTAATTTTTAAAATAAGAAAACAACTGATTTTCTTACTTAACCCAAGCATCACGCTAGAGGGGCCATTCCACGCGGCCACATAGGCGTCTCCACATGGAAGCCTTTGATTGGTTAGTGTGGTACTAACAAGATGAATGATCGGGAATGTGAAACATTCGATTGGATCATCTGGTCGCAGATCAGAACGTCCAGATCAAACAAAGCGATCTAAGGGCCAAAATCAGCGGCTATCAGAGTACATTTCGAATGGAAGATTGGATGATGGCAAGATTTTCTTCCTCACAAGTGATGAAAATGAACAATGAACAGTATTTTCACAAGAATTTATGGGATTTTTGTGAAACTAAATGGAATTTTATCCGATCAGGCTCAATTTCACGTCGATTCTCACAGAAAAATTTCTATTTTAGCATTAGGATCATATAAAATGAAATATATAAGGGATATCTAAAGGAAATTCCTAAAATCAAGTAAACATTCTGATAAACAAGCAATCCTATGTCCGACTACGAGATTTGAAAATTATTTCACTGGGGATGATATTTGGTGGCAGAGATAATTCAAATATAGTCCTAGATGTTAGATGAAGCTTTGGAATGGATTTAGACTCTCGCCTTGCTTCAGATCATCGTAATCAAGAACCTCCACTACACTTCACCAGAATTTGCTCAAATTTGATGATTTTTCTTTGAAGGGAAGTGGGAAAGGGTTGCTCTTGCTTGCTGGAGTTCCTAGAGCTTCTTTAATGCAAAAATCAAATCCTCTTCATGCCTCTATCCTCCCTCCCTTAATGGTGGATGAAAATCACCATTAATGGTGATGGGGAGATGGTTGGGTGGCCATGGCTGATTGGGGATTTTGGATTTTAGCTCCCAAAGCCCACTCTTGTGGCTGTGAGGTCAGTCTTAATCAGTATAAGATTGGATGAAGGGATTTTGCAAGATTTGGTTTTCCCTCCCTTTCTCTCTCTTCTCTTCTCTCTCTCTCTCTCTCTCTCTCTCTCTCTCTCTCTCTCTCTCTTGGTTTCACCGAGCCATAAAAGTTTGATTTTAACTTTTTACATGATGCTTTAATTCTTATTATCAAATTTGGGGTTAATTTGGGATTGGGTCAAGTCATGTTGACCCAAATGAGTTAAGCTAGGTTCAAGCAACCCGATTTAACTCATTGGCCTTGGATTTGCTTTAATTATATTTAATTGATAATTTATAATGGTTTTCTGATTAATTTTGTTTAATTTGGATTAATTTTGAATTTGACCCAAGTTTGACCAATTTTGACCAAGGTTTGACCAATTTTGACCAAAATTGGTTAAGTTGATTTATGTGATTCAATTTGTCATTTTATGTTTAGATTATGTTTCAATTATGTTTTATGAATTATTTGGAATGTTGTTGATCAATTATTTGGGTTAATTTGGGTTGGATTTGGATTTGACCCATTTTGAGTTTAAATGGTTCAAATTGGGTTCATTTGAGTTAAATATTTTGTTTGACTCAATGAAGATGTGTTTAAGGTCTAATCATGTTTGATTAAGTGATCATTATGATTTAGAATAGTTGGTTTCATTTGATTTAATGTTAATTTTGATTTGAATATGTTTTAATTCAAATTGAGCTTAATGGGCTGAATGATCAAATTAACCCATTTGAGATCTTATTTAATTTTGATTTGTTCAGTTTTATGTTTAAATATGTTCATTTGATGATTTTGGACCTTCAGAGTGATTTAATTTGGATAATTTTTGGTTTGTTGCCTTCTGACTTAATAGGGCCCACACGGGTAAACTGTAGGTCAAATGACCTATTTGTTAGTTTGAACCTCATTTGGATTTATCTTTGGGTTCATTTGTGTTTATGTATTGATTATGTGCTTTTGATTTGATTTAATTTGGCTTAATTTTGATTTAATTTAATTTTATTTGGAATTAGGTGATTTTGAGCTCAAAAGGGTTAATTGAGTTAATCAACCTAATTAGCTCAATTAGATTTAGATTTTAATTTAAATATGTTTGATTTAGATTTTTGTTGAGTTTCATTAAATTTGGATTTTATTTGGGTTTTGGCTAAGGAGGTAGGCATAAGCTGATTTAGGCCATAGGATGGCTGAGTCACTTTGGGTCTTAAGGCTTAGCCTAATCTTATGACAAACCCTTCTAAAATCTCTAGGTTTGGGTTAAGTGTTCTCATGGCCACTAGAAGTATCTTATGACTAAAGTGTTCTTAGTGTTTAGAAGAGTCATAGACCAATGATGGGAAGATTGAATCCTCACTCCAAAAGTGAGGTTAAAAAAGGACCCCCAATAGGTGTGGTGTAACTAACAGGGCACATTGCACGTATTGGAGTTGACCGAGATGATCAACAATGTACAAAGGAATGTAAGCGCTAATAGAGACCATGTACTCCTAAACCAAGAGATAGATAAAATCATGATCTTAGTGCAATGTAACTCATCTTATGCTCAAGACATAAGAGAGGCAAGAAGATTTGGTTTGAATTGATTTTCATGTCAAGGACATGAAGAGAGATCCGTTAGAGAATTGCATATGAATTTGATTTGATTTGAGATAGATTTATGCCAAGGGCATAAAAGTAGGGGAAATTCACTAGGGATTGAGATTTGATTGATACATTTAAGTTATTTGGGAGGAAGATTCATTGGGGATGAAGATTTGATTTAATTTATTTGAATTTGCTTGATTTAGTTTATGAGTGGGGGATCCATTGGTATACAAGTTTGAGTTTATTTAATTTGTTTTATTAATTTAATTTGGGGCCTATCTGCTGGGGATATGAGCTTGAATCCATTAGGGATCAAGACTGGATTGATTTTGATTTGATTTATTTTGGTTTGGCTCCACTAAGGGAGATTGATTTGGTTGATTTGATGTTTGATTTAGTGGCATATCTGCTAGGGATATAAGCCTGGTTGAATTTATTTGATTTAAATTTTGATTGGCTCCACTGAGGGAGATTGATTTGGTTTACTTTATTTTAACTTGGGCTCCATTGAGGGAGGAGTGTGATTTGACTCCAACAAGGAGATTTAAATTGGATTTGATTCGTTTGAGGGTCTATCCATTAGGGATATGAGCTTGATTAAGTTTATTTGATTTTAATTTGATATATGGACCCAGTCGATGTGCGATGGACCCACTAAAAAGGAGCCATAGGGGCCTTAGCCTATCTTAGATTTACAAATCTAAAGGGGTAGTCTACCTGCCATAAGGTAGAGCTATCCAACCTAAGGGTTTCCTTTCAGTGTGCAATGATTATGCTAGGGAGAAAGCATAGCAGACTTACATCTTCCAAAGTGAGGAACAACTGCTGGGATGACCCATTGGTAGCACAACAAGTCAAACCTGACTTAGGGAAACTAATGAGTGAGCACTATTAGGGATCTTACCTCAACTCAAGAGTAGTCCAGATGATTAATATTATTTATTTTAATTTGATGGACCTTGTCAGTGTGCGATGGATCCACTAAGAAACAGCCACATGAGCTTTGGCCTATCTTAGATTTATAAATCCAAAAGGGTAGTCTACCCGCCATAAAATAAGGCTATCCAACCTAAGGGTTGCCTTCCGATGTGCAATGACTGTGCTAGGGAGAAAGTGTAACAGACTTACATCTTTCAAAGTAAGGAACAACTACTGGGGTGACCTATCGATGGCACAATAAATCAAACCTGACCTAAGGTGACTAATGAGTGATTGCGCTGGGTACTTATGTCAGGTCAGAAGTAGTCAATATTAATTTCACTTTAATTTGATTAATTTAATATGATTTAATTTGGTTTGTTATGTTGTGGACCTTGTTGGTGTGTGATGGACCCACTAAGAAGGGGCTATGTCGGCCTTGACCTATCTCAGATTTACAAGTCTAAAGGGATAGTTTACAAGCCACAAGGTAGGACTGTCTGACCTAAGGGGTGTCTTTCGGTGTGCAACGGCTATGCTAAGAAGAAAGCGTAGTAGACTTATATCTTCCAAAGCGAGGAGGAATAACTGTTGGGGTGACCTGTTGATGAAACAACAAATCCAACTCGACCTAAGGTGACTAATGAGTGAATGCCATTGGGTACTTATGTCAGCTCAAAAGTAGTCAAGATTAATTTCACTTTAATTTTATTTGATTTAATATGATTTAATATGATTTAATTTAATTTGGTTTGTTATGTTGTGGACCTTATCGGTGTGCGATGGACTCACTGAGAAGGGGCTATGTCGGCCTTGACCTATCTCAGATTTACAAGTCCAAAGGGATAGTCTATAAGCCACAAGGTAGACCTATCTGACCTAAGGGGTGCCTTTTAGTGTACAATGGTTGTGCTAAGGAGAAAGCATAGCAGACTTACATCTTCCAAAGCAGGGAACGACCATTGGGGTGACCTGTTGATGGCACAAAAAATCAAACCCGACTCGAGGCGACTACTGAGTGAATGTCACTGGGGACTTATGTCAGCTCAAGAGTAGTCAGAATTAATTTCATTTTAATTTGATGGACCCTATCGATGTGCAATAGATCACACTGAGAATGAGCTATGTCGACCTTAGCCTATCTTAGATTTACCAATCCAAAGGGGTAGTCTACCAGCCGTAAGGTAGGACTATCCGACCTAAGGGGTGCCTTTCGTTGTGCAATAGCTGTGCTAGGAAGAAAGCATAGTAGACTTACATCTTCTTAAGTAGGCACTAACCCTAGGGGTGACTCATTGATGTACAATAGATCGAACCTGACCTAGGGATGCCCATCGGTATGTAGCAGTCGTGCTGAAAAAATGTGTAGCAGACTTACATCTTCCAAAGAAAGGATGACCGCCGTTGTGACCTATTTGTGGCACAATAAGTCAAACCCGACCTAAGGGTGACTACTGAGAGAGTGTCATTAGGGATTTATCTTAACTCAAAAGTAGTCAGGCGATTCCTTTACAAAGTTTTGCTGACTCCGCCCTAAAGATAGTATGCCTGCTTTGGAAAAGTGTCACTGGGGGCAATTCTTCTAATTCACAAGCGAATATATATTTTGTTTGTTTATTATTGTGGATCATGTTAGGACCACTGAGAAGGAGCTATATGCGCCTTGACCTATCTCGATTCTTGGACCAAGGGAGATCAGCATCCGAATAAAATCTCCATTCACGTGGTTTAGGAAAGGGGATCAACAAAATAACCCATGTATTATCTAAATGGGGTCACAAATAATGTGATCCAAATAGAATGCCACAGAGGAGGTGCCACTAGTGGAGTTATTATGATCCTTGAAGAAAATAATGCCTGTAGGTATACGGTGGCCAACTCAAGGAGAAATCATAGCGGACTTATATCTGCCATGAGTACTGTATCTGCCATGAGTGCTGTATCCACCGGGTGGGTCGTTGTTAGCATAGCGAACACCAACCAACCTAAGGTGCCCGTTAGTGTGTGATGATCAATCTAGGAAGAGGGCGTGTAGACTTACATCTCCTTAAAGCAGAACTGATCATCGGGATAGTCTATCAGGCTTAAAAGCATCACTGCTGCTACCGGTGTGTGTAGTCGTGTTAGGAAAGAATGCATAGTAGATTCATATCTTCCAAAGCAGGAACAACTGCTGGGGTGACCCATTGTTGTCATAACAAGTTGACCCGACCTAAGGGCGATTACAAAGTAGGGAGTCATGAAGAAAGATTGAACCCAGACTTGAAGTAGTCAGGAGGAATGGAGCCACTGGGGGACTCAAATATATTCAACCAAGTTAGTGCATGATGGCTAGTTTAAGAAGAAAGCATAGCAGACCTACATCCTCTTAAATGAAGCCATCATGATGGCAGCTTACCAACCACATAGTAAGGCCTGCCATGCTAACAAGGCGCTCGTCAGCGTGCAATGGTCAAATTAAAAAATAAAGCATAGCAGACTTACATCCTCTTAAATAAGGGACCAGCGATGTAATAGCATGTCAGATCTAGAGTACGAAAAGTGCCATTAGGGCATTATCCCAACTCAAAGTAGCCTGAGATAAAAGATATATGTTTGTGTTGTGTTGATGAATGATAGGATGCCGCTTGGGTTTTCTTACACCAACCCTAAATATGTCATGGGTAATTCATGAACAAAATGTTTTCAGTTTGAAAGTGATTGAATTTGAAATAGAATTTCATTGATGATAATTATTTTTAAACATGATATCATGAATAATATTTCTTTAAATAAAGCCTGTTGATTGGAAGCATCAGGCACTCTCGCTTATGATTAATAAGTTGATAAGATCCTCCTTGGTAGGCCTTCTCTATGGAAAAAGGGCCTTCCCAAGTGGGTTCAAACTTACCTCCCATCTTGTGACAGGAAATAATTAGTCTCCTTAGTAATAAAATAAGCTCTCCTACTCAAAAAGCTTTAAGGCAGACCAACTTGTTGTGAGCTTGAATCATTTTGCTTTTGTAGAACTTGAGGTTCTAGCATGCTCGTAAGCATCTCTTCTCCAAACCTTCGAGCTCTTCTAACCGCAATTTGGCTTTCTGCTCTATTGTGATCTTGCTATCCACCGTTATCCTTAGTGATGGGAGCTGGACTTCTAATGGTAGGATGACTTCATACCCATAGACTAAGGAGAAAGGGGTAGACAGAGTTGGAGTTCTATAGGTGGTGCGGTATGGCCATAAGGTTTCAACCAACTGCTCATGCCACTGCTGCTTATTATCATCGAGAGTCTTCTTCAATATTTGGATGAGAGTTTTATTAAAGTCTTATGTCAAGCCATTTTCCCTTAGTTAGTAGATGGTAGAGTATATCCAATCTATGTTATGTCTCTGGGCAAAGTTGTTGATCTTGGTGCTCTTGAAAGCAGTACCATTATCAGATATAATTTGTCGACACACCCCGAGCCTATATATGATATGGTTCTTAAGAAATTGAAGCACATCGTGTGACCTCGAGTGGGATTGCCTCACCCATTTGAAAAAAGTAGTGATGAATTGATGACTCTTAGAAGGAGGGTCAATAATTGGACTATATGCATTCTAACATTTGAATGGCCATGAGGCCAATGTTGGGTGTAGAATGTTGGGTGACTGGTGTAGGATCACATCGTGTACCTGACATTGGTGACATCACATAGCTACATCCATGAAATCTATGATCATCAACGACCAGTAATATCCTAGTTTCTTGATCTTGTCTTTCATCTTTGGGCCAGATTGGTGCACTCTGCATAACCCTGAGTATACCTTGGTCACAATCTTATAGGCTTCATGTTTGTCTAGACAATGTAATCACATATGATCGGAGGACTGTCAGTACATGGTGCCATCCACATGAGTGTAAGAAAGTGCTCTCTACTTCATCTAATGGGCTTGAGACTTTTATTGAGATAGTATGCCTTTAGTTAGATAATTAATGAATGGTTACCTCCAATCCAACTCCTCGTCCTTTTTATTAACGACAACCTCCCCTTCAAGAGAGTATTTTTTGATGAGTTTAGTATCAATAAGGGATAATATTTGTCTATTTTGATCCCTTATTGATATGGATTCATCTTCCAGACATGCTAACTCCTTGGTAAGTTTGGCTAAAGCAATCGCTATAGGGTTCTCTCCTCAAGGAATCTTTTAATTGGTAACCTTTGGGATTTGGGCCAACAACTCCATAGTGTACTTATGGTAGTGATGGATTTTAGGCTTTAGAACCTTGTAGGACCCAACAATCTGATTGATGAATAATTAAGAATCCTCGAAGATGTTGATGTTTTGGATGCTTAGAGTAATAGCTAACTCCAGATCAACAATCAAAGCCTCATATTCAGCTTCATTGTTAGTGCAAGGATTGGACAGATGATATCAGAATCTAATCACATATGGTCCAAAGTTAGGAGAACTACTCCTACCCCTGCTTTTCTTGAAGGATAGATTGTGGTTCTTCTCCTCTTTGAGAGGAAGCTGCACCATCAAAGTACATCTCCCAACAGTGAATGTTAGTGTCCCTTAAGTTCATAATTTATTCATCGGGGAGGTCATCACTAAGCGGAGAGTCAGCATGAAGTGAGTGTGTTGCTAAGAAATTCACTAGTGCTTGTCCTTTCACTGCACGGAGGGGTATGAAAGTAATATCAAACTATGATAAAATCATAGACCATCATGCCAACCGTTCGGATAGCTTCAGCCATGTCATGAGATATTATAGTGGATTGATCCTAGAGATCAAGTTGACTTTATGAGAAAGCATATAATATTGTAGCTTTTGAGATGCAAAGATTAAAGCTTGGCAATGCTTCTCAATAGGTGGATAGTTTTCTTCAGTAGGGATTAGATGAGGGCTGAGATAGTAGAGTGCACTATCTTTCCCTTCATCGTTGGCTTGGGCCAACAAAGCCCTGAGGGAGTTGTCTAATGCAGGAGTGTAGAGAATTAAAGGCTTGCCCAAGATAAGGCTGCTAGAGGTGGCGACATCATCAGATACTGCTTGATGTCTTCAAAAGCATATTGGCACTTATCATCTCACTTAAACTTAGCAACTTTCTTGATAAGTTCTAAGAATGGTTGGCATCTTCATGATAGGTTAGATATAAAGCATCTTAGATACACCAACCTCCCTTAAAATGATCTGAGTTGAGTTAGACTTTTAGGGGGTGGCATTTCTATTATTGCTTTAATATTCTCCGGATCGATTTTGTTTCCATGGAGTCAAACAACAAACCCAAGAAGTTTACCTGAAGCTACTCTGAATGCACACTTCAAGGGATTCATTTTGAGATTGTATTGTCTTAGCCATTCGAAAACTACTCTCAAGTCAAAGAGACGGTCTTCCATTTTTTACTTTGATTATGAGATCATCAACATAACATTCGACTTGATGGTAAATGAGTTCATTGAGGATTCAAGTCATAGCTTGTTGGTATGTAGCATCAGTATTTTTAAGATCGAAAGGCATGACCATATAACAATAGATTCTAATCGAGGTTCAAAAAGTAATACTTTTCTCATCTTCATCAGCCATCTTTATTTAGTTGTATCCAGATGAGCCATCCATGAACGAGAAGACTACATGAGATGAGGCAATATCCACCATTAGTTTTGGTATTGGTAGTAGAAATTCATCTTTTGGACATGCCTTATTTAAGTCCCTAAAATCGACACATATACAAATTTGGCCATTCTTCTTCTTAACTGGGATGATACTGGCCAACCAGGTAGTGTATTTTTCTTCTTGGATGAAACCAACATCGATCAGTTTCTTGACTTCATAAATGACCTATTGTTCAATGTCTAATCGCATGCATTTAGGTGCTTGCTTGATAGGGTTAGCACTAGGCTCTATTGCTAGTTTGTGAACTGTTAAGTCAGGAGATAAACCAGGCATCTTTTCATAATTCCATGTGAAGTAGTCCTTGAACTCAGTCAATAGCCTAACTAAGTTATTAGTTTTAGCTTCATTCAACAAGAAACTAATGTATGTTAGGCATGAATTATCTTTAATTCCTAAGTTGATTTCTTTGAGTTCATCAATGGTTGATTTGATTTCTTCTTCAAAATTTGGCGGTGCATCTTTGACTTGGAAATAATCTAGGTCATCTGAAGTTTCTAAGCACACCTCCTCATATAAGTCAATGTGATTTGAAAAGAACCTATCAAATTCCAAATGATTGGTGATGACTAAGCAGTAATCATCATCATCAATCGGGCCTACTGTGCTGAAGCTTAATCCTAATTTTGATTGAGAATTCTTGCATTTGTTGTTCCATAACCTTTCAAAGTAATCTGACCTGTGCTTGGACCATGTACGTGGAATTAATCCTTTCTTTGCTAAATTTAGAATACAAGGCGTGTACCAATCAAAAGGTAATTCTATTAAGTCTTTATATGAATCATCCTCAAGTTCTACATCAACTTCTTGACTTGAGGATGATGTTCCCATAAAGAATCTCTAAGTCTTCACATCTGTGGATGACTTAGGGGCATCTTTAACTACCAAACCCTCAACTTTTTATGAGGAAAGGGGGTTAGAGCTAAGGTTCCCAACTGATAGAGACTTGGATATAATTATGCTTTGCTTTGGAACCTGATCTTCATCGCTATCCAGCTCAAGGGTCACATCCAAATGGATATGCTATTGAGAAGAGCTGGCTGGCGTGGTAACCATATAAGACTCATACTTTAAACTAGATTCTAAGTCTATAAGGATAACATATGTACTCCTGGTAACTAAGACATACCTCTTTTTGGGTGCCAATAAGGAGATTTTCCACCCCTAGGATGGCCTCTGAACTAGCCTCTTCCTCTTCCTAGTGGGGGTTAGGCCATCCTACCCATATGTTCAAATGGAGTAATGAACTGTGGGTGGAATCTAATGTCAAGCTCCACTTCCTCCTCAAACTCTATTTCTTGCTCCCTTTTATTTTCTTTTCTTTTTCTTTTTCTTTCTCTTTCACTTTCTTTTTTTTTCTTTTTTTTGAACTCTGACCAAGTTCGCAAGAGTAGACTTGCTGATTTTGAGGGAGGTAGTAGGCCGCATCCTCATATATGCCAACCTTGTGAACTTAAAATGGCTTGAGATCTCCTTTGACACAATAGGCGGTCCCACCTCTCACAAACTTCATACATTGATGTAGAGAGGATGTGACCGTGTTGTTTTCATGTATCCATGGTGTCCCAAGCAAAGCATTAAAAGATGTATCTAAGTCTATAATGTGAAACTTGGCTTCATTCTTCTAATCATCTATCTCCAATGGAAACACTATGGAGCCTAAGGCCCTCTCGCCTTATTCATTGAATCCTCGTAACATCATCCTTTCTTTTTGGAGTTTGGAGATGTCGATCTTTAAGTAGTCAAGGGTTCTTAGACTCATAATGTTGACTGATGCATTTGGATCAACCAACACTCTTGATAGCTTGTATTTGCCAACATCCACTATAATGTAAAGGGGGTGGTTGTGCTCTGTCATCCTTAGAAGTAAGTCTTCATGGTTGAAAGTAACTCTCAAGGTGTCCTTTGAGTGGCATGCCTCCTCTTCAGTAGTGGTCAGCTAAGCCAATCATATCTCTGGATCAAGTAAGGTCTTGATTAGAGATTCCCTCATCTCTTTGGATAGGACAAGAGCATTGTATATGCTTAGCTTAGCTGATAAAATACTATTTTGTATTACTACTTGTTGTTTAGCATATTTTAGTCTGTTATAGATGTAGTAGAGTTTGTACTGGTATAATTCATAAAAACACTAATTTATTGGCAGAGATGATGGGATTTGGCCAAATTTATGGTAAGCTTTAGGGAACATCATTGGGGTGTGCTATGGTGTGTCATTTAATCAAAAATTGGAATTTTACATCCAAAAGGAATGTTCATTTTTCAATCAAATTTTATAAAATTTTTGCTTAAAGTGATTCGTTTTAAGGTGTAATATAAGATAATATATTATATGAAAGCATATTAAAATATAATGTACATTAGAATATAACTTCACATATGTATGAATGTGGTGGTGTATTACTAAATGTTATTGTACATTTTAGTATGTTTTACTTTTGTTATAACACATTGGGTCAAAACTCACAAAATGTTAATTTGAAGGTTGAGATGGAAGAATTTGGCCAAATTCATGGCACACCCAAAAGCAACATAAAATTATCCTATGTTGCACCATTTCTATTAGAAAAATAATAATTTTACATCCAAAATGAACATTATTCATATTTTGAGAAAATTTTATTATTTGTTCCTTTTAAGTGATTCTAATGAGATGTAATGTTAGACAATATATTATATTATACAAATTATAATATAACATCATATATAATAATAAAATATAGTGTGTTAATTCACACTATAATGTTTTAGCATGATATTGTATAGTTAGTTTGAACTAACACAAATCATAAAATGTTGATTATATTATTAAGATGATGTAATCCAATGAATACATTGTTAGGATTTTGATTGAAGTATTAAAGGTATGCATAAGAGAAGAAATATGATTTGTTGAGATTTCCATGTCAAGGAAATGGAAAGAGATCTGCTAGGGGATCACACATGCATTAGACATGACATGTGAGGGGTCTATGTTGAGGGCATAGAAGAAGAAATCTGTTGGGAATAAAGTTTAAATTTGATTTGATTATATGATTTGTGGAAAGAAGATCCACTAGGGATAAGAATCTATAATACACCAGGGATTAAGATTGAATCAACTTTAATTTATTTGGTTTTAATTAATATGGAGGCACATCTGTTAGAGATAAGGGCTCGAGTCTGCTGGGGATTGGGTATATGAACCTTCCACTTGGGAAGCAGGTTCAGGCAATTGGCTAGGGTTTGGGATTTGAGTTTGATTTCATAGATTTATTTAGGGATGTATCTACTGGGGATAAGAGTTTGGTTGGATTTCTTCTATTTAGACTATACTAGGGAAGTTAATTTAATTTGGTTCCACTGGGGAGGTTAGTTTTAAATTTGTTTGTTTGCTTGACTTGTTTATATATGATTTGGGGCTCCAGTAGGGAGAAGGGTGTGATTTAACTCCATTGGGAAAAATTAGATTGCATTTAATTTAATTTGAGTTAATGTATGGACCCTGTCAGTGTGCGATGGACCCACTAAGAAGGGGCTATATCAGGATTGACCTACCTCGGTTTACAACCAAAGGGATAGTCTACCTGGTAGAGCTAGCCAACCTAAGAGGTTAGCTTTTGTGAAATGGTTGTGGTGAAGACTGCAGACTTACATCTTCTAAAGCAAGAAACAACCACTGGGGTGACTTATTAGATGTAGAACAAATCAAACCTGACTTAGGGCGACTACTAAGTGAATGCTGTTGGGGACTTATGTCAACTCAAAAGTAGTCAGGATTAAGTTTATCTTAATTTCATTTGATTTGATATGATTTATTTGGTTTAGTTTGATTTTGAATTGAGTGCATATCGACTAGGGATGTAAGCTCGAACAAATTTGATAAATTTAATTTATGGACCATGTCGATGTGCGATGGACCCACTGAGAAGGGGCTTGTTATGAAAAATATTCTTGCCTTCATCTATCCTCTTTTTTTGATGAGGATAAATGAGATCAGAAATATTATGCCTGTTGGTTAGGATGCCGCACAGATTCACAGATGTGCTTATTCAAGTGATCGGGTACGTCATCAAGGAATAGTGTACTACCTTGGGAGATAGAAGTCACTACCCTTTAATGGACCTAATCACCTTAATAAGGACTCCTAAGGAAGATGGGTCTACATATGTACTAGAGATTCTTCCCCTACTTTACATGAAAAAGTAAAGCAAGGTTTATTTTAAATTGGGTTCGTTAAGTTCCCTACAAGGGTAAGCTCACATAGTTAATTACATCCTAAGGGATGGAATCCCTTAGGAATACTCTCAATTAAGGTAAATGATTGTTGTCTTCAAATATTTCAATAGTAAAGGACTATCAATCGATTAGCTCATTTTTGAAGATCAAATGGGATTGACCAAAGAGAGGGAGTTATTATCGAAGCCAAAAGGAGGATAAGTAGGAGATGCCCACGATGCTAGGAAAACCTATCGAGCAACTTAAACTATCCTATGATTAGGATTTACATTTTTGAAATTTATTTAATTTATTTAAGTTGTATTTTTTATTAGAAATTTAGGGCTTATGATTCCATAACACAAGATTATGAAAATGCCTAAGAGGTGAGGAATTATGCTTATGGCTTACAATGGAGAGAAGCAACCTCAGAACCTAAATTTAGGGAGCTTTGACGAGGGCCGAAAGCACAACCTAAATCTATGGAAAAAATGGGTAATTTGTTTGTATCATCAAAAGAGGATAAATCACCTGACTGCTTGGACTTACAACTGCCTGGGGTTGGCCGCCAACTAACTCCTCCTACGATTTTTAAATTTATGTAGGTAAGTCTTACACATATGAAAGATAGTTAGGCTATTATTTATTTAGAAATAGACTAAGTCCTTAAACTCACTCCCTAAAAAGACTAGATCATGTAAGGGCATGCGTCAAATGGCCTAAATCTAATGCAATTCAAATTTTATTTTATTTTCATTTTTTTGGATAATTATTTTTGACTCTCGCTAATAGGATTCATATGCCTAATGCATGAGAAATAAAGTTATTGGCCAAAATCAGAAGGGAGGAGGTGTTTTTCACCTTGGCTCTCAAAGGTCAAGCCAAGTTTCTATAACAAAACCTCCAATCAAGAGTGAAATAAGATGCATTTGTGCATGATATTATAAAATAAATACTCATCCAGCTAAGGGGTTGCTAATTCTTTTATTTTGATTTTAAACCTAGCCTTTAGGTGAGGTTATGAATTCTTTATTTTTAGTTTTGATTTGTTATGTTTGGTAAAAGCTTTATTTTTCTCTAAGAGCCTAATCCACATCTAGGCCATGCATAAAGTAAGGAAGAAATTAGGAAAAGATGTCACTTAATGCACAAGCTAAACAAATCATCAATTAATTTATAAAGCTAATCGTAAAAAGAATAAGAGGTCGTTATGGTCGGGTACCACCACACAAACCCAAAAAACAAATTCAGTAGCTAAGCTCTACCCTTTTACAACCTGAATTACAAAATGAATTAAATTACAAATAAGAAAGTAATTCATTATTATGGAGGTCTTTAAGCTTCATTCTTCATTCTTCTTTTCTTCTTTCTTCTCTTCTTTCTTCTTTGGTTTCTTCTTTTAGATGGTTGGAAGGTGGATGCTCCAAGGCTTCACATGGTGCATAAGATGAAATCATAGGACCAATGTTCATCCTAATCCCTATAACAATCATTCCAAAATCCTAATTGCACAAATGTACATGAAAAGGAAAAGAATGGAAATCTAACTAACACCTATAAAATAGAGATTAGCTAAAATAAACCACATAAATCCTAAGCATGTATATTGGACTTATCACCCCACATATGGGTGATTAAGTCCACCTAGCCTATTGGATTATGCTTAGGTGTATAAGCACCTGCAAGCAAAAGAATTTATATAATTATTTATTAGAGTTCCCCTTAAGCATAATCCCCTACAGAAAATAATGATTAGACTAAGATCAGCCCACCATTCATTCTACGCACATACATCCTAACATCCAGTCTAAAACATATATCACAAAATAAAACAAGCATCAAACCATGCACCAACCTAACCTAAAGCTAGAAGTGGTGAGTTAGGCTAATGTGTGCTTTGAAGGTTTGTGTGGTATGCTTATTAAGTTTTAAGTTAGAATTTTCTAAGTGTGAGAAAAGTTCAACTTAGAGGAGGGTTTCATTTAAGTTGTTTAATTATTTTGGATTGATTTTATTTCATGTTTTTATTAGGTTCAAGTGAATCCTACAATTAATTACTAAGTTATAAAGAGAGGAATGAGAAGGAACTTCTCTTCCTTCCCTAACATAAGTAATTTCTAAGGTAGACATTTTAGTTTTTTAGTGAATGTTTTGATTAATTATTTTAATTAATCCTAAGTTTAGATGAACTCTAAACAAACCCATTCAAAAAGAAAGGCATTTTAAGATTAAATAAAATGAACTAAATCCATAAAAAAATGTACATAACTTCATTTCTTTCCCAACATGTGCATGCATATGAATGAGTCCTAAGCATATCTATACACACAAATGAGAATATTTAACACGCTTTATGAATTTTAAGAGAGTAATTAGGAAATACATTTGCAATTTCTCTAACTAAGCATTCAATAAATCCCAATAAAATTAGGAGAGGCGGAAGTCATCCCCCAAAACATACCCAAGAAATTTGGGATTAATCAAAAGATTAATTAAGAGGTAATTAGCAAAATAAGATTTCCATTAAAACCCAAAATTAGAGGAAAATATAATTCAAAATCTATAGAAATTATTTTTTGAATATTCTATATTAAATTATCTATCCATAGAAATTTACCTCATATTTTTCTAAATTTTATTGAGGGAGATATGAATTTTTAGGTATTAATTAAAAATAATTAAATCCCTAATTAATCCCTTAGCTCATAGCATGACACGCGTGCGACGCTTCACGCACGGGTTACTTAAATGTTGCATCACGAGGCGTATGGCGATGAGGTTTGATCTCCATGATCAAGGATCGAATGACCGTGATCACCCATGGTTTTAAAGAGATAAATGATTTATAAAATGTGTGTTTAATCTCGGACGTCCATCCAAAATGCGTGGATGGACTAGATTATCCCAATTTTTCCCGAGGATCAATGGAGACCATCCATGATCTAAGGAAGACTCAATTGAGCTCATTGAGACAAGATTTTACCCACACCATCTTATGTTAATGGCAAGCCTATCCAATTGTGGAATTCTCATGCCATGATAATTTCTTTCACAAAGGACCAATACCTCCTAAGCCTAGTGGTCAAAAGATGTCATACCTTGTTGGAGATGATCACCGGCACTCGAGTTTGATGAGGTAGCTTTGTCTAGTGGAGACGAAGCCCTGTTGAAAGTTTCAAGCCTTCAGGTTGAGTAGATCTTTCTATGGACCAACACCTCTTCCTCTTACTTGCAGCTTTGATTAAATTCAACCTCTCCTTGCTTTGGGAACTTGAATGAGAGCTTGGGTGCATTCAAATTGATCCCCTGAGGGATTGTGCAAAGAGAATTGAAGTGATTTTGAGTGAAGAGGAAGTTAGGAAATGAGAGGAGCTCCTCTATTTTCTAAGGAAGAAAACTGAGAAAGCTTGATTTCAATTCCTTCCTAGGAAGCTTTAGAATGCTCTATGATTGCTCCTAATACTCTCTAGGACTCAATCGATAATGAGGGTGTTGAATTCAAATGGAATTAGGGGGAGCATATCTCCCCTTATGGATATTGGACGGCAGAAGCTTGGGTTGCCATTTTGATCAATTGACCATATGAAAAGGGTTGGTTGGGTTATTTGAAGTTGGCACATGGTGAGTTTGATCTCTTGGGTGGATTGGTAACTTCCCATGTGCTTCAAATCAAGTGGAGGGAGGTTTTTGAATTAGCCAATTTGAGTTAGGGGGTCAGTTTTGGCATTGGGTCCATTTGGGCTGAACCAACCCCATTGTGAATATAAATGAGAATATAAATGGGTTATGAGAAAATCCCATGATTTGAATTGACTTGAACAAGATTTTAGCTAAGTCCATGAAGGAAAAATTAAAGGACTTAGGAATTTCATGAATTGATTTTGAATTTTGAGATTAGTTTGATTGGTTTGAATTTATATTTCATTTATATATGGGAGTATATAAATGAGAATATAAATTGATCATGAGAAAATCTCATGAGTTTGATTTGGTTTAGATCATGATCTAGGCTAAGTCCATTAAAATGAAATTAAGGACTTAAGAAGGATTTTAAATTGGAATTTAATTTTTGGATTTGATTTGATTGATTTATATAAATATTTCATTTATATATGTGAATATAAATGAGAATATAAATGATTTATGAGAAAATCCCATGAGTTTGAATTGATTTAGAGTTGATTTTGGATAAGTCCTTAAGAAGGGAATTAAGGGACTTAGGAAATTTTATGAATTGATTTTGAATTTTGAGATTAGTTTGATTGGTTTGAATTTATATTTCATTTATATATGTGAATACAAATTAGAATATAAATAAATTATGAGAAAATCTCAGAGTTTTATTTGGTTTAGATCATGATTTAAAGTCCTTAAGAGAAGATTAAGGACTTAAGAAAGATTTGGAGTTAGAATTTCATTCATGGGTTTCAATCATGGATTTCAATTATGAATTTCAATCACATGGAGTTTATTTGAGTTTGGAGAAAATCAAATAAGATTGATTTGGAGTTTGAATTGAAGGAAGGAAAGTGAGGAATGGTTCAAGCTAAGGGTAGGAAAATTTTCCTAACACCACTAAGGCATGACCTATTCCTATGGCTAACTCTTCTAAATCGCTAGATTTAGGTTGAGTGTCAACCTAATCACTAGATGTGTCTTAAGACTATGAAACTCTTAAAGTCTAAGAGAAGTCCTATGTCTAAGATGGAGGGGCTGAGAGCACATCCTAAAAATGAGCTCAATAAAGATATATCAGACTTATCCTTTCTCAGATTTACAAATCCAAATGGATAGTATATTGGCCATGGGATAGAGCTAGCAAACCTAAGGGGTTGCCTTTCGGTGTGCAACAGTTATGCTAGGAAGAAGGCATAGTAGCCTTACATCTTCTAAAGCAGGGAACAACCGCTAGGGTGATCTGTTAGTAGCACAATAAATATAACCTGTCATAAGGGTGACTACTGAGTGAATGCTACTAGGGATTTATATCAACTCAAGAGTAGTATGATGA
Organism: Cymbidium sinense; assembly: GCA_021442155.1. NCBI lineage: Eukaryota > Viridiplantae > Streptophyta > Magnoliopsida > Asparagales > Orchidaceae > Cymbidium > Cymbidium sinense. The sequence goes on from CM038217.1 coordinate 188,830,815, forward strand.
TTCCTATAGGGAGTTTTATTGACACTCCCATAAAGATAGGATGCCTGCATAGGAAAATGTACCACTAGGGGTGTCCTCCTAATCCATAAATGAATATATATTTTATTTATATGTTTATATAGACCCTTTTGAAGTGTGAGGGACCACACTAAGAAAGGGATATGTCGACCTTGACCTATCACTGATTTACTGAACCAAGGGAGAATCTGCACATCCACAGGATGGATTCTCCAAGCACAGGGTGGCTAATAGGAAAGGGAAACTATCCAATATGATAGTAACCCAAGTAGTGTCTAAATGGGGTTGCAAAGGATGTGATCCAGATATAGTGCCCACAGGGGAGGTGCTACTAGGGGTATTATCCTAAGCCCAGGAAAAGAAAGCCTATTGATATATAGCGGCCAACTCAAGGAGAAAGCGTAGCAAACTTACATTTTCCATGAGTGGTGTCTCCTAAGGTGCAAGAACCAACCAACCTAAGGTGTATCCATTAGCATCAGTGGTGTATCCATTAGCATAGTGAGAACTAACCAACCTAAGGTGCTTCTCAGTGTGCAACGATCAATCTGGAAAGAAAGGATGTAGGTTACAACTTTCCAAGAAGAACTTCATCGGATAATCTATCGACGGACATATGCTATCCGACCTAGAGGACACTGCAGGAGCCCCGAGGAAGGAATTGACCCAGACTTGAAGAAGTCAGCAGGGAAGGACCCGCTAAGGGACTTATCCTAAACCTCAAATATACTCAACCCAGTCAATGCATGAAGGCTAATTCAAGAAGAAAGCATAGCAAACTCACTTCATCTTAAACGAAGCCAACATGATATAGCTTACCAGCCATGCAGTAATGCTTACAAAACTAAAAAAATGCTCTTCGATGTGCAGTGGCCAAGTAAGGAAAAAAAGCAAAGCATACTTACATCTTCCAAAGCAAGAATACCACAAGAGTGACAAACTAGTAGGGTAGCATGTCAGCCCGACCTAGAGGACCTACTGAGTGAGTGCCAGTGGGGGTGTTATCTCAACTCAAAGTAGCCCAAGGAAAAATATATGTATTTGTTTTATATGTTTGTGTGTAGTTTTTGTTTGTGTTGTCAATGAAGGATGCCACTCGGTTCCTTACACCTACCCTAAACACATCATGGCAGATTCATAAAGAATACTTTCAACATGGAAGAGATTGAATGAAATGGAATTTTCATTGATGATAATTATTTTTAAACATGATTTATAATATTTCTTTAAGTATCATACATTGATTGGAAGCATTGGGCACTCCCACTTATGATTAATAAGCTGATAAAAGCCTCCTTGCTATGGCAAAAAGGCCTTCCCAAGTCGGTTCAAACTTGCCACCCATGTTATGATGGGCGACAATGGATCTCCTTATAACTAAAATAAGCTCTCCTACTTGAAAAGCTCTAGGATGGACCAACTTCTTATGAACTTGAATCATTTTAGCTTTGTACAACTCAACGTTTTGGCATGCCCGTAGGCATCTCTCCTCCAAACCTTTAAGTTCTTCTAACCACAACTTGGCGTTTTGCTCTATTATGATCTTGCTACCCACAACTATCCTTAGTGATGGGAGTTGGACTTCTAATGGTAGAATGACTTTGAACCCATACACTAAGGAGAAATGAGTAGACTAAGTTGGAGTTCTATATGTGGTGTGGTAGACCCACAAAGCTTCAACTAATTGCTCATGCCACTATTGCCTGTTGTTGTCGAGTGTCTTCTTCATTATTTGGATTAGAGTTTTGTTGAAGGCTTCTACTGAGCCGTTTGCCCTCGGGTAGTTGATGGTAGAATATATCCAATCTATATTGTGTCTCTAGGCAAAGTTGTTGATCTCGGTGCTCTTGAATGCTGTACTATTATCAGATATAATTCATGAAGGAACTCTGAACCTATATACGATATGGTTCCTAAAAATTTGGAGCACATGCTGAGCTATGATCTCTCTGAGTGAAATTTCCTTCACCCATTTGGGAAAGTACTCAGCAGAATCTAAGATGATCCAATGACCTTTGGGAGAAAGAGGATTAATCAGACCCACTATGTCGGTACCCCAACACTCGAATGACCATGAAGTCAACATAGGATGCAGAATATTGGATGGTTGGTGTAGGACCACACCGTGTATTTGACATTGGTGGCATCGCCTAGTCGTATCCATGTAATCTTTGATCATCGATGACCAGTAGTATCCTAGTCTCTTGATCTTGGCTTTCATCTTCAGACTGGATTGGTTGGCTTCACATAATCCTGAGTGTACCTTAATTTATCATCGCTTTATGCTTGTGTAAATAATAACCACATATGATCAAAAGATCACTGTACAAGTCACACCATAAGAGTGTGAAAGTTCTCTACTTCATCTGATGGGCTTGGGACTTCTCTTGAGGTAGTTTACCTTTATTTAGTTAATCCATGAACGGTTTCCTCCAAATAGAACTCCTCATCCTTCTTGGTAATGAAAACCTCCCCTTCAACAGAGTACTTTTTAACGAGTTCAATATTAATAAAGGATAAGACTTGTCTATTTTAGACCTTTATTGATATGGACATCCTCCGAACATGCCAACTCTGTGGCAAGTTTGGCTAAAGCATACGCTACAGCATTCTCTCCTCGAGGAATCTTATAAGTGGTAACCTCTGGGATTTGGGCCAACAACTCCATGGTGTACTTATAGTAGTGATGGAGCTTGGGCTTTCTAACCTTATAGGACCCAGAGATTTGGTTAATAACTAGAGAATCCTCAAAGATGTTGATGTTATGGATGCTTAGAGTAAAACTCTAGACTAAAATGAGCCTCATATTTGACTTTATAAAGATTGGACAGTAATATGAGAATCTCATCATCACGCCTGGAGTTAAGAGAACTACCCTACCGCTTTTTTTAGAATAGTAGATTATGGTTCTTCTCTTTGAGAGGAAGCCACCATCAAAGTACATCTCCGGATGAATTCTAGTATCCCCTAAGTTCATGATTTATTCATCAGGGAGATCATCATTAAGCAAAGAGTCAATAGGATGTGGGTGTGCTGCTAAGAAATCTGTTAGCACTTGTGCTTTCACTGCATGGAGCATACAAAGGTAATGTTAAATTGCAAGAGGATCATGGATCGTCGTGCCAACCACCCCAATAGCATCGACCATGTCACGAGTTACTGTAGTGGATTAATCCTAGAGATAAAGTTCACCTTATGAGGAAGCATGTAATGTTGTAGCTTTAGGGATGCAAAGATTAAAGCTAGGCAATGCTTCTCAATGGGTGGATAATTATCCTCAGCAGGGATTAGAAAATGACTGAGATAGTAGAGTACATTTTCCTTCCCTTCATCATTGGCTTAAGCCAACAAAGCACCAAGAGATTCATCTAACGTAATAGTGTAAAGCATGAGCAGCTTGCACAGGATAGGGGCTGCTAGAACTAGCGACATCATCAAGTAGTGCTTGATGTCTTCGAGGGCATGCTCACACTTGGCATCCCACTTGAACTTGGCATATATTTTGATAAGTGCTAAGAATGGCTGACATCTTCCTGATATGTTGGATATAAAGTTTCTTAGATACTCCAACCACCCTTGAAATGATCTGAGTTGAGTTAAACTTTTAGGGGGTGGCATTTCTAATATTGCCTTGATCTTCTTTAGATTGATTTTGATTCCCTAGTGTTGGACAACAAACCCAAAGAATTTTCCTGAAGCTACTTTGAATGCATACTTTAGGGGGTTCATTTTGAGGTTAAATTATCATATCTGCTTGAAAATTACTCTTAAGTGAAAGAGATGGTCTTCTTTTTCTCTATTTTTGACCACAAGATCACCGACATAGCTCTTGACTTGATGATGAATGAGTTCATCGAAGATTTGAGTCATAGCCTGCTGGTTTGTAGCACCGACATTTTTAAGGCTGAAAAGCTTGACCTTATAGTAAAAGATTCAGATCAGGTGTTCTAAAAGTAGTGTTTCTTTCAACTTCAGGGTCATCTTTATTTGGTTATATCTGGATGAGCCATCCATGAAAGAGAAGACTACATGAGATGAGGCACTATCCACCATCAACTCTGAGACTGATAGTGGAAATTTTTCTTTTGGATATGCCTTATTTAAATCTCTAAAATTGAACAATATGTGAATTTGGCCATTCTTTTTTTTTAAATGGCATGACGCTGGCTAACCAAGTAGGGTATTTTTCTTCCTAGATGAAGCTAGCATCGATCAATTTCTTGACTTCATAAATGTCCTGTTGTTCTATGTTTATTCGCATCCGTCTAGGAGCTTACTTGATAGGGTTAGTAGTAGGCTCTATTGCTAGTTTATGGACTGCTACGTCATGAGCCAATCCAGGAATCTCTTCACAACTCCATGCAAAGTAGTCCTTAAATTAAGGCAATAGCCTAATTAAGTCATTGGTTTCAATTTCATTCAATAAAGAACTGATCCATGTTAAGCATGGATCTTCTTCAGTTCCTAAGTTGATTTTCTTAAGCTCGTTGATGGTTGACTTGATCTCTTCTTCAAACTTCGGTGGTGCATCATTGACTTTAAAATCATTTGGATCATCTGAAGTTTCTAAGAATAGCTCCTCATATGAGTTAATGTGATTTGAAAAGAACCTATCAGATTCAAAATGATTGGTGATGACTAAGCAGTAATCATCATCATTGATTGGACCCACTATGTTGAAACCCAATCTTGATCCTGATTGAGAGTTTTTGCATTCATTCTTCCATATTCTTTCAAAGTAGTCTGACTTGTGCTTTGACCAAGTATGTGGGATTAACCCTTTCTTTGCTAAATTATGAATATAAGGCAAGTACCAATTGAAAAGTAATTCTATCAAATCTTTATATGAATCATCCTCAAGCTCTACATCAACTTCTTGACTTGAGGTTGATGCTCCCAGAAGGAACCTCTGAGTCTTCACACCCGTGGATGACTTAGGGGCTTCATTAACAACCAAACCTTCAACTTTTTGAGAGGAAAGTGGGGTCAGAGCTAAGATTCTCAACTGATGCCTAACTGTTTCACATATAACTTGGAAATACTTATGCTTTGCTTTGGAGCCCGATCTTCATCACTATCTGGCTCAACCATCACCTCCAAGGGAATCTACTACTGAGAAGAGCTAGTTAGTCTGCGAACCATATAAGACTCATCCTATGAATTAGATTCTAAGTCTATATGGATAGCAGGTGTACTCTGGCGGGTCATCTTTATTGGGTGGCTAATAAAGAGGTTTTATCCATCGCCAAGTGGCCTCTTCCTCTGCCTGGTGGAGGTCAGATCATCCTACCCATATGTTTGAATGGAGTATTGAAGTGTGGGTGGAATTTAATATCAGGCTCCACTTCCTCCTCCAAGTCTATTTCCACCCCCTTTTATTTTCTTTTTCATTTTCTCTTTTCTTTTCTTTTTCTTTTTCTGTTTCCTTTTCTTTTTCTTTTTCTTTTATTTTTAAACTTTGGCCCAGTTTGCAAGAATAGACTTGTTGATTTTGTGGGAAGTAGTAAGCCGCATCCTCATATATGCCTACCTCGTGAACTATAAATTTCTTGAGATCTCCTTTAACATCCCACCTCTCATGAACTTCATAAACTGATGTAGAGAGGATGGAATTATGTTGTTCTCATGTATCCAGGGTCTCCCAAGCAGAGCATTGAAAGATGTATTCAAGTCTATAATGTGAAACTTGGCTTAGGTCTTCCAAATCATCTATCTCCAAGAGAACTGGACTTGAAGGCTGTGACCTCGCTTTGGCGATTAAATCTTCCCATCTTAGACTATGGATTCTTCTAGACACTAAGACTTCCCTAGTCATAAGACACTTCTAATAATTAGGTAAACACTTAACCTAAGCCAAAAGACATAGAAGGGTTAACCATAGGATTAGGTTATGCCTTAGGGATTAGGATAATAAAGAAGCTTGGTTTGCTTTGGTTTGCTTCAAATCCAAAACTTAATTAATAAAGAAGCTTTGGTTTGCTTTAAATAATCTTATTTGATTTGATTGTCCTTAAGAACTAGTTTGGTTGAATGAATCACATGTTTATATTTGATTATCCTCTTTCCAATCATGTTAAATTTGGTATGTCATTTGAATTCATACATCCATCTTTTCAAAATCAAGTAAAATAAAATGGATTTCCTTTATGTAAGCTTGCATGTGTTGATTTAATTTAATATAAGTGTGGCTATTATCACTATTAAATCCAAATGTATTTTTCAAAAGCTTATAAATGATCAATAATATGTGTTATGATGCTAGTTATGAATACATAAGAATTGCATGCGCTTATAGCTTAAGTGTATGAATGGTGAGTTCTCATTCCTCTATTCAGGTATTGATTTATATAAGATTGAATTGTAGTGGGTATATAGTCTGAACATCCTGGGAACATGAGGCTTTAGCTAGCCCCAAGGAGGCCATTTGATTACCTCACTTTCATGGTTTAACAATGGCACATACCCATTTGATTTCATTCTTACATATTTCAACATTAGAATTTTGATAAAGCTTTAATTCATATATATAAATGATTCAATTAAAAAAATATACAATCTTTGCATGGTTTTCTTTCCCTCATTTATGTATACATCCATGTGTGTCCAAGAAAAGAAAGTATAAAGTATGGACATCCCGGGAATACGAGGCTTTAGTTATCCCCAAGGAAGTCATTTGATTACCTAACTTCCCTGGTTTATCAATGACACATGCTTGCCTATATCTTTGTACATGTATATGTATATGTGATTAGTGAATTAAAATTCCATTTTACATTAAAATTGCTTGCATTCATAATTGACTAAGTGGTTGAATTAATTAGCCATATGATTTGGAGATTACTTCCTATGTTGATGTACACGAATTTACATGTTTGAATGCAAATGGGTATATAGTCTGGACATCCCGAGAATACGAGGCTTTAGCTAGCTCTAAGGAGGTCATTTGATTACCTCACTTCACTGGTTTAACAACAGCAGATGCGTGTTTAATTTCCTTCTAAATTCCTTTTTGTGTAAGAATTTGGATAAAGTTTTAAATTAATATGTTTAAATAATTCAATCAAATATAATATAAATTATAAACATATACATGCATTCATCATTTAAGTGTGCTAAAATATGTTGGATGTATAGATACAATTAGGATTAAATCATATGAATGTTACATGTGATGGAAAGGAATGATTTAATATATGTCATGTGGTAGTAATTCAATTAAATTAATCTTAAGATGCCTTTCATTTTGAATGGGATTATTTAAAGTGAACCTAAACTTATGATTAATTAAATTATTTAATAAGCCATTCACTAAAGAGAACTAAATCAAATTAATATACTTTAGAAAATTATATGAAAGAGGGAAATCCTCTTTTCCTCTCTTTATAACACCTAGTTGCTAAGTGCAATCAAATGAAATAAAAGAAAATACAAATTAAAATTCTCAAATCAATTAAACTACTTCAAGTGAAATCAACCTTTCATGATAAATTGAATCCTACCACACTTAGAAAATACAACACTAATGCCTAACAAGATCTCACATGCAAGCCTTAATACACAAGCTTAGATTAAGTCACCACTTCTAGCTCTAAGTTAGAATGATGAATGATATGATATATTTTGTTTTGTGATGTATTATTTTTTTGATTAGATGATAGTATGCTTTGTATAATGATAGGCCAAATTAGCTAATCATGTTTTTTGCATGGGATTATGCTTAATGGATGCTTAAAATAAATGTGAATACTCTTTTTAGGTTGTAAATCCTTAAGCATAATCCAAGTTAATAACATATGGGCTTAATTACCCATGTGTAGTGCTAAGTCTAAATTATAAAATTTACTTGGGATTATATGTATATTTAGCTAACCTCTATTTTACAGGTATAGTTAGATTTACTTTTCCCTCATAAATGCAATTTTTGTAATGAGAATTAGGATTTGTGCTATGGGGGATTAGGATGATCAGTGGCCAGAAGGTTTTGTCATGGAGTGCCCTATGATGCCTTTGAAGCAAGCATCATCCAAATCAAAGAAGGAACTAAATAAAAAATGGATATATGAAGAAAGAAGACCACCATAACATTTAATACAATTATAATTATTCTTTCATATTCTAAGTTGTATAAGGTTAGTGCTCAGCAACCCATCTTTTCTCTCTTCAGGTAGTATGGCAGTTCCTAGCCGCACCGGCCTTTTATTCTTTTACGATAGTTTATATAATTGTTAGACGTTATGTTTACATTGTGCATTAGAATGACATGCTTTTCATAATTTCTAAAATGATTGGTGCTTTAATGGGTGGCTTGGATATGATTAGGCTCTTAGAATAAAATTAACTTTTCTACCCAACTAATCACTCATAACCTCATCATAAAGCCTAAGACATAAATAAGTTAATTAAAAGATTTAGCAACCCCAAGTTGTATGGTTGTATGTTGCATCATGCATGCATATTCTTTTCTCAACATGAAGGATCTCCATCCTTGCACGATAAAGGAATGCTTAACCTGTGAAGGCATCCCATGTGGTGGAGAATACCGTCTTCTAGCTGATTTCACCCATAACCTATTTCATCATGCATTTAGGCATAAGAAATCCTAAAGCCTCTGTTAAAATGATGTGTCTAAAATGAAATAAAATATGAAAAGATTTTGCATCTATAGATTAAGTCATATACTCATACCACTCATGCTTTAGTCTCTTAGGTAGTGTGTTTAGGACTTTAGTCTCTTTCTAATTAACTAACTACCCTAGCTATCATGCAATTCTTAGGATAGAACTATATAGTTTTAAAATCAGAGGAGGAGTTAGCTAGCAGCCACTCCAGGCTGTTATAAGTCTAGAAGTCGGACACCTTCAATGTCTTGGGCCTAGATGATTGGTCAGGAAAGGGCAACTATTTGGCTTCCTCTTATAGGATAGTCGCCTTGTTGATCAATTTCTCAAATATTTTAATGGTAAAGTCCTTAAGCATGAAAGTGACCGAGCCATGGATATTCTTGAGTAGAATCTGATAATCTGCTATTGAGTTGTGGTTCGCCTTTCATGCTCATGTTGCACCTAATCAACAAGGGACTCATTGAGTTTTTGTTTCTTTACAATGAGGTCACCTATCACCTCTGGAGCTCCAAGAAACTTATTAATGAAGAGGTACTCCAACTCTAAGTCTTCACTTGAACCATTGGGAAGTTCATCAATCAAATGCAACACGACAACTACAAAGGAAGAGGAGTGCGTTACTACCACCGGTGTTACAACAGACGACTCTAAAGTATTGAATGTGCTATCTTGAGTTCCCCTGCCATCAAAGATCTTGAAGGATGGTGGCACAAAAACATAAATAAATAAAAACTAAATAAAAACCTAAACCTAAAAATAAACCTAAAAATAAATAAAAAATTAAAACCTAAACCCTACACTAAAAAAAACCTAAACCTAAAATAAACAAAATAAATATAAACATAAACCTAAACTAAAATAAACTCAACTAAAATAAATAAAACCTAAGCCTAAACCCTAAACTAAAAAAAATAAAATTAACTAAAATAAACCTAACTAACAAAAAAACTTAAAAATAAACCTAAAATAAAACCTATACCCTAAACCTAAAAAAGAAATAAAACCTAAAAATATACCTAAAATAAAAAAATAAAACCTAAACCTAAAAAAAATAAAATAAAAATAAAACTAAACTAAAAAGCAAAACATAAACCTAAACTAAAAAAATAAATAAATAAATTAAACTAAATAAAATAAAAATAAACCTAAATAAAATATAAATAAATAAAATAAATAAATACTAAAACTAAACCTGTTGGTTTGTTAATTTTAAAGAAAACCCTCCTTACCCTCTTTTCCCTAAATCCAAAACATGTCCTCCCTACCATAACAAACTACCATCCTTCACCCTCCTGATATTCACTGACCATATAAAACCCATTAACCCTACCTGACCTCCTCTTCCTCTACTATCAACTCCTCCACTCTAAAACCCTACTAAAGGACACTCATACTCTACCCTATTATTACTGACCTACCCTCCTGACCTACTCAAACTAATCTGATTACTGGGCCACCCTAAAAAAATCCTAATTGAGGCTGAGCCTACTTCTCTACCCTATTATACCAATGACCCTACCTTACCTGACTAACCCTCTTACTCTATCATAAACCCTCCCAAACCCTCCTAACCAACCTAAAACTCCTAAACTAAAAATGAATAAATAAATAAAACCTTATATATATAAAATAAATAAAATAAACCTACTAAATCCTAAATTAAATAAAATAAATATAAAAAACTAAATCTAAAATATAAAACCTAAACTAATTTAAAATAAAATAAACCTAAGAATAAAACCTAAATAAAATAAAACAAACATAAAATAAAAATAAAATAAACCTAAAATAAAATAAAAAAATAAAAACTAAAACTAAAAAATAATAAAATAAACCAAATACTAAAAATTAATCCTAAAATAAAAAATAAAAAAATAAAAATTAAAAAACCTAAACTAAAATACAATAAAATAAATTAAACCTAAACTAAACCCTAAACTAAAAAAAATAAAATAACTAAATATAAACCTAAACTAAACTAAAAAATAAAACTAAAATAAACCTAAAAAAACCTAAAACATAAACCTAAACCTAAACCTTAAAAGCTTAAAACCTAAACCTAAACTACATAAAACCTAAAATAAAATAAATATAAAAACTTGTGGTGAAAGAATATTCATATTTCTACCTTCATCTATCCCCTTTTGGAAAGAGGATAAATGAAAATAGAAATACAACACCTTGTTGGGACACCACATAGATCCGTAGATGTACTTATTAGGGTGATTGTGTATAGTATTGAGGAAAGGTGTACTATCTTGAAAGATAGATGTCACCACCCTGCAATGGACCTAATCACCTTAATAAGGACTCAGGACTATGGGTCTTAATGTACTAGAGATTCTTCCTACTTTACATAAAAAAAAGCGGTTTATTTTAAACTAGGTTGTTAAGTTCCTTAAGGCAAGCCTCATAGTTAATTACATCCCAAGGAATTCCTCAGAATACTCGATTAAGGTAAATGATCATTATCTCCAAAGATTTTGAAGGTAGGACTATCAAACGATTGGTTTAGTTTTAGAAAGTCAAGTGGGATTGATCGCAAGGAGGGAGTTCTTATGGAAGCTAAATTAAGATAAGTAGGGGATGTTTTGGATACTAGGAAGCCTAGTAAGCATCCCAAACTATCCTATGGTTGGGCTTTACATTTTTGAAATTGAATTGATTTGTTTTAGTTGAATTTTTATTAGAATGTTAGGACTTACAATTCCATGATACAAGGCCATTGAAATGCCTAAGATGTGAGAATTTATGCTTGTAGCCCATAAAAGGAAGTAGCAACCTCTGAACCTAAATTTAGGGAGCTTTAGGGAGGACCAAAAGCATGACCTAAATCTAAGGTGAAAATGGGTATTTGGTTTACCTCAAAGGAGAAGATAAACCACCTATTATCTTGGGGTGGCCTCAACTAACTCCTCCTACAATTTTAAAAAACATGTAGCAAGTCAAATGCTTTTGCAAGATAGCTAAGTTGTTTATTTAGAAGAGACTAAGTCTTTTCACACTCTCTAAGAGACTAGATCATGCGGGGATTTAATGACTTAAATCTAATGCTAATTTTGTTACATTTTATTTTCATTTTGTACAATCAATTTTACAATTTATGATTCATATGCTAATGCATGAGAAATTAGATTATGGTCCAAAATTATAGCAAGATAAGGGTGTGTTTCCACCATAGCTCTCAAAGGTCAAGCCAAGTTCTCAAAGGTGGAAGCCTCCAATCAAGAGTGAAAAGAATATACTTTTTTATGCATGATGTGAAAGAAAATATAACATTCAGCTAAGGGGTTGCTAATTCTTTTATCTTGTTTATAACTTAGACTTTAGTGAGGTTATGAGTTATTTTATTTTAGTTTGAATTGATTAGTTGGATAGAAAATTTATTTTCCTAAGAGCCTAATCATCATCCAGGTTATACATCAAAGTAAGGAATAAACTAGGAAAAGATGTCATCTTAATGCACAAGCTAAACAAACATCAATCAATTTATAAAGCTAGCACAAAAGAATAAGAGGTCATTTGTGGTCGGGCTCCACCACACAAACCCGAAAACAAATTTGGTAGCCGAGCTCTACCCTTATATACCCATTATAAATGAATTAAATACAATCAAGGAATTCATTATTATGGGGTCTTCATTCTTCATTTCTTCATTTCTTCTTTCTTTCTTCTTTCTTCTTCTTTCTTCTTTCTTCTTTCTTCTTTCTTCTTAGTTGGAATGATGGTTGCTCCAAAGGCTTCACATGGTACATAAAGCATAATAACCAATGTTCATCCTAATACCCCATAACAATCATTCCAAAATCTAATTATAAAATTACATGAAAATGGGAAAAAGGAAATCTAACTAAAACCTAAAATAGATTAGCTAAACCAAACAATCCCAAGAATTTATATTTATATGTTGGACTTAGCACCCTCACATAAAAACAAACTCCACCTAACCTATTTTGATTATGTTTAGGTATAAACCGCACAAAAATTATATTTTATTATCTTAAGCACAATCCCTTCTACAATGGTTAGACTAAGATCACTACCATTCAATATGCCACCTAACATCCATACAAAATAATACATCACAAAATAAAGCAAACATCAAATAAAACCTAAAGCTAGAAGTGGTGAGTTAGCGTAAAGTGTGTGCTATTTAAGGTTTGTGTGGTATACTTAGCTAAGCTTTAAGGTTGAAGTTTTGTAAGTATGAAAATGTTCAACTTAGAGGCTGGTTTTATTTAAGTGACTTAGTTGATTTGGTTGATTTTTTATGTTATGATTTATTAGGTTTGAATGAACCTACAATTACTAAGTTGAAGAGGAAAGAGAAGAGAACTTCTCTTTCCTCCCTACCTAAGTAATTTCTAAGGTAGATTCATATTTGATTTTTGTTTAGTGAATGTTTATTATGTTTTAATTAATCCTAAGTTTAGATTTTCCTAAACCTATTCAAAAAAGGCATTTTAAGATTAAGTAAAATGAAATACTATCACAAAACACACACTTCATTTCTTTCCCAACATGTGTAACATGCATATGGATGAACCCTAAGCATATCTATAAGTGTAAATGGAAGTGTTTAGCATACCTAATGATGAATTCTAAGGGATGTTACTTAAGAAAATTTAGATGCTTCATGATGCATGATTTTATTAAATAGAAAAGAGTGATTCTTTTATCCATTTTTCATATGCACATTTACAAGTATAAAGACATAAGTGAGTGCAGTGCCATTATTAGCACTAGTAATAGGACCTACATGGGCTACTTAAAGCCCGCAACCAGGGGTTGTCCTAATATACCACTTTTCTTAAATACATGTGCATGTACAAAAGAAATGCATGGAAGAGAATCATGCAAAAGTTTATGTTTATTTGATTTTGGTTTGATTGTTTAGTTTATATGTGTGATGTGGAATTCCTTCTTAAGTCATGACATAAGAGTATATTGGAATAGATTTGAGCAAGTGTTATGTCCTTTTCAAATGGACTATACACTGTAAATCCTATACAATTCTATGATAAGAAAGTGAGGAGAATCACATAACACATTTTACTATTCATGCAAACTCATAAATAATCCTAAGTAGCATACCTTTCGGTTATGATATTTGATTTATAAGTTTTGAAAATAATTTTGATTTAATAGTGATAATAGCCATTCACAATCTTACTTTAGCCAAAATATGCAATTTTACATAAAGGAAACATTTCATTTTAATTTGATTTTAAAAGGCATGAATGTATGATTTTCATGTGACATACACATTTAGCATGCTAGGAAAGAAATAAAGTGATGAAAGCATGTAAATTCATTCACCTAATTAATTTATAAAGATAATCCTATAGAATAAGATTATTTAAAGAGAAATCAAAATTATTTTAAAGTGATCTTTATTTTATTTTGAGTTTGATTTAAATTTAAGAAATGTAAAAAGGGTTGCTGGTCCTAACCCATTTCCCACATGTGTATGATGTTTTAGTTTATTTTTAGAACCATTAAATGATTTTTATATTTTATTTAGGTTAAGGTGTGAATTAAGTCCATTAATTACCCTTACCTACACCACTTTAACATATTTAATTAAATAATTTAGCCAATGTATGACATAAAACCACAAAGAATTTAAATTACATACCTATAAAAGAAAGGCCTGCAATTGGCTCACAATTAATGATTAATTAAGCTAAAGATTTAATTTAAGTACATTCATAACCCTTCCCACACATGTGGGTTGGATTTTGATTTCCTTAAGTTACTTAGGTTATTGAACACCTAAGAACCTACCCAAGATGAATTGGTTAAGTTCTGTAATGTTTTGAAAATTTTATCAAGTTAATTAAGTACGTGATTAGTGAATTAGCCCTTAATTAAGTTTAGATTAAGAAAGGGGTTTAAGGAATATCTTAAAATATCCCAAAATTATTCCATAAACCTCTTCACTTTAAAAGCTTAATTAATATAAAGGATTAAACCATTGTTCACATGTTTAATTAAGCTTAATTACATTAAGAGAATGATTAAGGATTCATTAATTGATTTTCCTAATTAGCTCATCAATAAATCCCAAAAAAATTAGAGGAGGCAGAGATCATCCCACTAAATGCATCTGGGCAATTTGAAATGAATTAATGAAGTAATTTGGGAGTAATTAGAGTTATTAAGTTTTAACTAAAACCTAATTAAGGGAATGCACTATCCAAAATACAATAAAATTAATTTTATGAATTCCTTACTAAATTATCTTCAGAATGCATTTTATTTTGTATTTTTTTATATTTCTACATTTAGTTATGAATATTTAAGATTGTGATTAAGGAATTAATTAAACCCCTAATTATATAATTAATCGCCGATGGATGCGTGCTTTCCACATGTGTGATGATTTGTACTTAAGTTATCACTTAATGCGCATCGTGGCGGCCTACACTTTCTCTGGATAGTATGATCAAAGATCAGACCATTGAGATCAATCCCATGATTTCTAAAGGTTAATCAGATCTAAGTGGATTAATGACCGTCCATCCAAAATATGGATGGGTCCATGATTGTCTTGAGCTTTACATGAGAGGGCATACGTCCACTCCTATGGCAAGATATGATCTCTATTAAGCTTAAATTGAGCTCAAACTTTACCCACACCATGTAGGAGTAATCACAAGTAGATCTAACGACCAATTTTACTTGAGGTGAAAATTCTCTACATAAAGGACAAGACACTCTCTATTCTAGGTTTGGTTTGAAGGCATACCTCATGGGAGGCTATCAGGTGCTCCCAACCATGAGGAGCTTATAGTAGAGAAGCCATTGAAGGTTTGAGGGTTAAGGTTGAGTGGATCTTCCTATGGACCAAGCTCCTCTTCAAATGCTCATGACCTTGGTCCAGCACACCTCCCTTTCTTTGAAGCTTAAAGAAGCTTTGGATGAGTTGATTAGGCCCTCAGGATGCTTGAAGGAGGAATTGGATTGGAATTGGGTATTGGCTAAGTTGGAATTTCCCTTAGCCTCTCTATTTTGGCTCAAAGAAATTGAGAAGGAGAATGGGAAATGCTTGGGAATTGCACGAGGAAGCTTGGATTGCTAGCTCTGGTCTCTCGCTCAATCAGTGTGTGTCTTGGATTCAAGTGAAATGAGGGGAGTATATCTCCCCTTGAAGGATCGGATGAGAGCAAGGCTTTATTATTTTGATCAAATTCACCCCTTCAATGGGTTATTTTTATAAGGGTTGTACATGGTTCGTTTATAGCAGAGGGGGCAGTGGAGAAGTGCCATGTGCTGATTTTGGGTGGAGTGATTGATATGTGCTTTCAATGAAGGGAGTGGTTGAATTTGGCCTTAGGTTGGGTTTGGCTAACCCAAACCCATTGGGTCATGTGCACCATGATAACTAGTGTCCACTTTGGTCCACTAAGAGGGTGCCAAGTGGTCATGAGAGGATTTGACCAAATTCCAAGTGAATTTGGCCAAGAATTATCCACCTAGGGGTAAAATGATCATTTGGCTTGGATTTTAATTTGAATATGTTTGGCATGATAGAAAATGAGTTGTGCCAAGTTTAAATGAATTTGGAGTTGATTTGATATGATTTGGCTCATGTTGACCTATTTAGGTCAAAATGGGTCAACTTAGTCAAGTTGACCAATTGGTCAAATTGGGTCAATCAAGGGTTAGGTCAAGTTCAAATGATCATATGAATTGATTTGTATATTTTGTTTCCAATCAATTTGGTTTATATTTGGATTTGGTTCATTTGATTTCATTTAGATAAAATGGGTCAAGTTGACCAATTTGACCCATTTGACCTATTTAGGATTGGTCATGGGTTGGTTTAGGTTTCATTGGTCATTTGAAATGTATTGGTATCTTTGTTTCCAATCAATTTTGGTTTAATTTGATTTTGGCTCAATTTGACCTTTTAGGTCAAGTTGGGTTCATGGTCAATTGGGCTAGGTTGGGTCTAGTTGGCAAATGGGGCTTTGGTCAAGTTCAACAAGTGATTTGGAATGAACTTGACCCATTGGTTTTAATCAATTTGGCTTAGATCAAGTTTTGACCCATTTTGACTTTTAGGTCAAGTTGGGTCAACTTGGGTCAAGTGGCCAATTGGCTAGGTTAGGCTCAAATGATGATTTGGTCAAGTTCAAACATTGATCATGAATGAGTTTTGATCAATGGTTTCAATCAATTTGTCTATGGTGGATTTTGGCTAATTTAGGTTGCATTTTTAGTGTTGACTTGGTCTTAGGTTTGACTTGGTTTTTGACCCAATTTGAGTGATTTGTCATCTCATGAAGATTGTTTTCTTGCAATGTGAGGCTTAGGTGGGCTTAGTTCAATCCAATTTGGGTAGGATTAGAATTTGGCTCAAAAGGTACTTTAGATCACTTTGGGTCAAGTGAGCCTAAGTGGTCAATTGACTTGATCAATCAAGTTTGGATGAACTCACATATGGACTTATGATTGAAATATAAATCCATTTGCAAGTGATTTGGAGTCAAATGGGTTTTGATTCATTTGACAATTTCAAGTTCAAAGGGTGAACATGAGTTTTATTTGGGTTTGATTTTTGAATTTGGTTTTGGTTTGATAATTGAAGTTTGTGTTTATATTTAGATTCATGATTGAAGGATTGATTGAATCATGAAGAAAAATCAAGGGTTTTGCTTGATTTGAATTTGATTTGGCTAAGTTCAAGAATTTGACTTGAAAGGCTTAGGTTGAATTTAGGTTGAATTTGGATTTAATTTTTTGAATTGATTTTGGATATTTGAATTTATTTTTCATTTATTTATGAATATAAATGAGAATATAAATGGGTTATGAAAATTTCTTGAATTTAAATTGATTTGATTTGATTTAGGCTAAGTCCATAAGATAGAATCAAAGTGACTTAGGAAAGATTTTTGGAATTAGATTTCATTCATGGGCTTCAACCATTTGGAATTGATTTGAGTTTTAAGAAAATTAATTAAGTTGGAATTTATTTGAGTTTGACTTGAAAGGAGGAAGTGAGGATTTGGTTCAATCTATGGGGTAGGCATGACCTATTCATATGGTTAACTCTTCTAAGTCTCTAGGGCTAGGTTGAGTGTCCACCTAATCACTAGATGTGTCTTAAGACTAAGGAAACTCTTAGTGTCTAGAGAAGTCCTATGTCTAGGATGGAGGGGTTGAGAGCTCATTCTAAAATGAGGTCAACAAAGGGGCAATAGCCTTACATCTTCCAAAGAAATGACTATGTGGTAACATGCTTGTGGAAAAATAGACTAAGGGAGACTGAGTGAGTGATTTATCTCAACTCAAGGGCAATTCCTATAGGAGTTCTAACTGCCTAAAGATATGATGCTTGCTTGGGAAAAGGGGCCCTTTGGGGGCTTGAATTCCAAATCCACAAGCAAAAAATTTTGTTTGTTTGTTTAGTTTATTTTATTGTGAACTCTGTTAGTTTGTGATGGATTAAACTAAGAAGGAGATTATATAAGCCTAGACCTATCTTAGATTTACTGAACCAAGGGAGAATCTACTCATCCACTGAATAAATTCTCCAACCACAGTGGTGGCTAATATGAAAGGGGAACTTATTCAATCCAAAAGTAACAGTAGTGTCTAAATGGTGCAAGGGCGTGATCCAAATAGAGTGCATGAGGAGAGGCCACTAAGGTTGATCCAAAACCACAAAGATAATATCATAAGTATTGGGCCAACTCATGGAGAAAGCATGGGGACTCACACCAAGAGTATCCACTAGGTGAGTCATAGCGACATAACCCTAAGGTGCCCATCAATTTGTAACAATGCCTAGGAAGAAAGCTGAGACTCACATCCTCCTATAGTGGGATTGCTGGGATAATCATCTTTTAGCGATGGTGCCATCGACCTAGGATGACTCGTGAATGCCACTTGGGGACTTATATCAACTCAAATGTAGTCAAGAGGAAAGGAGCCTTTGGGGACTTACCCTAAACCTCAAATATACTTGACCTAGTCAATGCATGATGATCAGTTTAAGAAGAAAGCTTGAGAACTCATATCCTCTTAAAGAAAATTAACATGAGGCAGCTTACTAGCTGGACAGTGAAGATAACTAAACTAACAAGGTGCTCGTTGGTTTGTAATGATCAAGTTAGGAAGAAAGCAGGGACTCACATCTTCCAAAATAAGGAACCACTGGGGTGACATACTAGCGAGGTAGCATGTAGACTTGACACGAGCAACTAATGAGTGAGTGCTTCTGAGCTCCACATCAAAATAGCGAGATAAAAGATATGTGTTTATGCTTGAGGAATAGGATGCCTCTAGGGGACTCTTACACCTAGACCTCAAGGATACTGACCTAGTGGGTGCATGATAGCTAGTTCAAGAAGAAAGTCTGGGACTCACATCTTCTTAAACAAAGTCAACATGAGGTAGTTCTTGGCTTAGCAGTGAAGACTATGAAACTAACACGATGCGCATTGGTTTGCAATGGCCAAGTTAGAAAGAAAGTGCGGGGACTCACATCCTCCAACAAATGACCACTGGGGTGACATACTAGCAAGGTAGCATATAAATTTGACCTAGAGCAGCTAATGAGTGAGTGCCATAAGGGGCTTGCTCCCACATCAAAATAGCTTGAGATAAAAAAATGTGTTTATTTTTATACTATGTTAAAGGGAATAGGATGCTTCTTGGGTTCTCTCACACCTACCCTAAACACACTTGGGGAATTGGATAAAATGGTGCCATGGATGGCAACCACAGAAAGGATGTCGTGTGGGTTCTCACACCTAACTTAGTTGTGTCAAATAGGATGCCTCTTGGGTTATCTTACACCTATTCTAATACCGAGATTGTGTTTATGTCATGAAAGAGGGATGATGCCTCTTGGGTTCTCTTACACCTATCCTAAACATGCCATGATTCAAGACATGCAAACAACACTTCGAAAGAAGAGAATATTTTGATGAAATGGAATCAAATTTTTGTTCTTTTGTTGATAATTAATTTCAAACATGTTTTATGCATAATATTTCTTCAAATAGATCCCATTAATTGGAAGCATAGGGTGTTCCCCTTTACAATCAATGACCATAAGATCCTCTTTTTGTAGGCCTTCTCTATGACATAGGGGCCTTCCTAAGTGGGTTCAAACTTGCCTCCCATCTTTCGATGGGCAACAATTGGTCTCCTTAGGACTAACACAAGTTTTTCTACTTCGAAAGACCTTGTGCAGACCAGCTTGTTATGCGCTTAAATCATTTTGGGTTTGTACAACTTGAGGTTTTGGCGCATCCTTAGGCGATCTCCTCCAAACCTTCGAGCTCTTCTAACAGCAACTTTGCATTTTGTTCTATAGTGATCTTGCTACCCAATGCTATCCTTAGTGATGGGAGTTGAACTTCTAAAGGTAGAACAGTTTTGGACCCATACACTAAAGAAAATAAGCTAGAATGAGTTGGGGTTCTGTATGTGGTGCGGTAGGCCCACAAGGCTTCAACCAACTGCTTATTCCACTATCACTTGCTATCATCAAGTGTCTTCTTTAGTATTTGTATGAGAGTTTTGTTGAATTCTTTTGCTAAGCCATTTGCTCTAGGGTAGTAGATGGTAAAGTATCTCCAATCTATACCATGTATTTTGGTGAAGCTATTGATCTTGGTGCTTTCGAATGCAGTACCATTATCGATATAATTCATCAAGGCACCTCAAACCTATACAATATAGTTCTAAAAATTGAAGCACATCTTTGTGACTTCTCAGTGGAATTTCCTTCGCCCACTTGGAAAAGTAATCGATGGCAGCTAGGATGAACCACCCTTGAAAGAAATGGAATTGATAGGACCCACAATGTCGATACCCCAATACTCAAATGGTCTTCAAGCTAATGTAGGGTGTAGAATGTTGGGTGGTTGATGTAGGACCACACATGTACGACAGCGATGGTATCTCTAGCTACATCCATGTACTAATCATCAAAGGCTACTAGTATCCTAGTCTCTTGATCTTCATCTTCATCTTTCAACCGATTGATGCACTCACATAGACACGAATGTACCCTCGTCATGATCCTACATGTTTTGTGTGTTTGCAAATAAGTAACCATATTTGATCGAAAGATCGTTTACAAGGTGCCATCAGAGCATAGAGAACTTTTGTTTTCAGGCTTGTGACTTTTCTTGAGGTAGTTGATGGTGTTCAAATAGTCTATGAATGGTTGCCTCCAATCATCGTCATCCATTTTGGCAACAAAACCTCCCTTCAGAAAGTTTCTCGATGAGTTCAACATCAATAAGGGATAGGACTTGTCTATTTTGGACTCTTATTGGAATGGACTCATCTTCTAGACATCTAATTTCTTAGTTTATCCAAAGCATCTACTAGCATTCTCTGCTTGGAACCTTGTAGATGGTGACTTGAGGATTTGGGCCAACATAGTATACTCATGGTAATGATGAAGCTTAGGTTTGAGAACCTTGTGGGCGCAATCGGTTGATAACCAAGAATCCCCATAGATGTTGATGCTCTTGACACTTGTGATGGCTAACTCAAAGCCTCATACTCGCTTCATTATTGGTGCGGATTGGAGGGTAGTATGAGAATCTCATCACATCGTGGAGTTAAGAGAACTAATCCCCTACCCTACCTTTCCTAGAAGAGTAGATTGTGGTGCTTCTCCTTTATGAAAGGAAGTCGCACCATCAAAATACATCTCCCATTGGCGGTTATCAACCTCCCCTAAGTTCATGATTTGTTCATTGGGAGATCGTCACTAAGGGGAATCGGTGTGGGTGTGGTGCAGAATTGCTGTCAAACATCCGATAGCGTTGGCGTGTCATGAGATAGTGGATTGGTTGAAATCAAGTTCACCTTATGAGAAAGCATATAGTGCCATAGCTTTTGGGATGCAAAGATCAAAGCTAGCAATACTCAATAGGTGGGTAGTTGAATCAAACAATGGCTGAGGTAGTAGAGAGCACTCTCCTTCCCTTCATCGTTAGCTTAGGCCAACAAAGCACTGAGAGAGTCATCTAATGTAGCAGTGTAGAGGATGAGTGGCCTGCCCAGGAAAGGGGCTGCTAGAACTGGTAGCTTCACCAAATATTGCTTGATATCTTCAAAGGCATGCTGGCCTTTGTCATCCCACTTGAACTTGTCATCCTTTTGACAAGTCTAGCCCTATCATCCCGATAGGTTAGAAATAAAGCATCTTAGATATGCCAACCTTCCTGGGAAAGATCTGAGTTGAGTTGAACTTTTAGGATGTGGAATTTTTAAGATAGCTTTGATCTTTTCTAAATCTATTTCTATTCCTCGATGTCATAAACCCAAGGAATTTCCACGCTACTCAATGCACACTTGGGGTTTCATTTTGAGGTTATATTATCTTAACCTTTCAAAACTACTCTCAAGTCAAAGAGATGGTCTTCCTTTTCTTTCTCTTGACTACTAGATCATCAATGTAGCACTCAACGATGATGGATGAGTTCATTGAAGATCAGTCATAAGTTGGTATGTAGCACCGGCATTTTAAGAAGAAAGGCATGACACTATAATAATAGATTCCAATTGGGGTTTGAAAAGTAGTGTTTCTTTCATCCTCAGGGGCCATCTTGATATGGTTGTAGCCAGATGACCCATCAATGAAGGAGAAAACTACATGAGATGAGGCGATGTCCACCATTAATTCTAGTATAAGAAGAGGAAACTCATCCTTAGGGCATGCCTTGTTTAAGTCCCTCAAATCAATGCATATGCAAATTTGGCCATCCTTCTACTTAACTGGTATGACACTGGCTAACCAGGTAGGGTATTTTTCTTCCCTGATGAAACCAGCATCGATCAATTTCTTGACTTCAAAAATGACCTATTGTTCAATTTCTAATCGCATGTGTCTAGAAGCTTGCTTGATAGGGTTAGTGCTAGGATCTATTGCTAGTTTGTGGACTGCTATGTCAGGAGATAATTTGGGTATTTTTGCATAACTCTATGCAAAGGTCTTTAAACTCAATAGCTAACTAAGTCATTGGTTTTTTTTCATTCAGAATGAATGTATATGTCGGTGGATTTTCTTCTGTTGTTCTCTAAGCTTGTCGATTGTTGAATGGATCTCCTCTTCAAATTCTGGTGATGCATGTTTGATTTAGAGATCATCTAGATCCTTTGAAGTTTCTAAGCACACATCCTCATAAGGTTTGGTGTTGTGTGAAAAGAACCTATCAAACTCCAAATGATTGGTGACAACTAAACATTAATCATCATCATCGAATGGACCCATTGTATCGAATCATAATCCTAATCTTGATTTTGCATCCCTTCCTGTGTTGTTCCACAACTTTTTGAAGTACTCTGACCTGTGCTTAAACTATGTATAAGGAATCAAACCCTTCTTTGCAAGATTAAGAACACAAAGCGTACCAATCAAAATGCAATTCCATTAATTCTTTGTTTGAAATATCCTCAAATCCTACATCGGTTTTTTTGGACTTGAGGATAATGATCAAAAAAAAAATCTCTTTAGCTTGACATCTCTAAAGACGAGGGGCTTCTTAACTACTAAACCTTCAACTTTTTGAGATGAAAGTGAGGTTAGAGCTAAGGTTCCTAACTACTCCGTGATAGTTTCACATATATTTGATTCGAATACATTCATGCTTTGTCTGGAGGCCTGGTCTTCATCGTTGTCTGGCTCATGTGTCACCTCTAATGAAACTCGCTGAGAGGGGTTGGTTGGTATACTAATCACATTAGATTCATCCTCTGGATTCCAAGTCTATGTTAATAGTAGTACTCTATGAACTAGAACATAACCCTGTGGTGATGGCCAGGAGGGTCTTCCACCTCTAGAACTGCGTCTATTTCTACCTCTGCCTCTGCCTGGCAGAGGTTGAGTCATCTTATCCACATATCTATATGATGGAATGAACTATGGCAAAAATCTGATATGCGGCTTTACTTCTTCTTCAATTTCCCTTTCTTGTTCACTTGGATTTTCCTTTTTCTTTTTCTTTTTCTTTATCTTCTTTTTCTTTTGAATTTGAATTTTGTCCAAGTTCACGAGAAAGTGTGTTTTGAAAGATAGTAGGTAGCATCCTCATATATCTCAACCTCTTCTAAGTGAAAATGGCTTTTCATCTCTTTTGACATAGTACTCAATCCCATCCTTCCTGAACTTGATGCACTGATGGAGGGAAAATGGAATCATCTTATTCTGATGTATCCAAAACCTATTGAGCAAAGCGGTGAATGAAGTACTGGAATCAATGATATAAAACTTGGCTTCATTCTTCCGGTCATCTATCTTCAAAGGTAACACTATGGAACCTAAAGCACTATGGCCTTGTTCATTGAATCCTCTCAACATCATCCGATCTCCTCGGAGTGTGAAGATGTCGATCCTCAAATAGGAAAGGGTCTTTAGACTCATAATGTTCACTGATGCTCTTGGATCGATGAGAACTTTGGTGTCCATGTCCATTGTAATGTAGAGGGGACGGTTGTGCTCCATGTCCCCCAGAAGTAGGTCTTTATCTGTGAAAGTGATTCCTTGAGCTTCTGAATAATGTGCCTCCTCTCCAATAGCGATCAACTGAGCTAAGAATATCTCTAGATTAAGGAGAGCCTTGATTAATGATTCCCTCATCTCTTTGGATAAGATAAGGGCATCATATATGCTTAGCTTAGATGGAAACTTTCTTAGGTGAGAGAGGGCATTGTAGTCCACCTTGGGCTGATCCTCCACAAGCATATCCAGGAGTGGAGCATCCTATGGAGGGGCTTCTCGATCCTCTGAACCAATGACTTGTTTCCCCTTATATGGAGGTGCTTCCCTAGGAGGTAGAACCTTGCCACTACGGAGGTTGACTTCGGTGATCTCTTGTGGCAGGGTAATGGAAGATTCTACCTGCATGTTAGGCTCACCTACAACTTCTCCTATGGGACCCTCAGAATCGGATGATTCCAAGTCTATCTCAAGAGCCAAACCAATAGTATTTAGAGTAGGAAAGTCCAACTCTAAATTAGAAATAGGAAGATCGAAGTTGTTATAGTTGTTGTTTAGACTTGAAGATTTTTCATTAGGAGTAGATTTAGACAACCATCAGTGACACAAATATAATTCAAACTTTATTCTTCAATTTCTTGATTTTGATAGAGGTACAAAGTAAAAAATCGTAAAGTAAGAGTGGGGATTTGATGCCCTCATCCACCGATACAAGATGTATACTAGAAGAAGAGCTAGCTAAAATAGAAGTAGTCATGATGTAGCGCAATGTGATGGAGGCTGGACTGACCTGGT
Source organism: Cymbidium sinense (assembly GCA_021442155.1). NCBI lineage: Eukaryota > Viridiplantae > Streptophyta > Magnoliopsida > Asparagales > Orchidaceae > Cymbidium > Cymbidium sinense. The sequence goes on from CM038217.1 coordinate 188,855,727, forward strand.
TGCTACTTGGCTATCTCGGTGGTATAGAAGCTCCCCTTTCCCCGAGTTGGCTTTTGCAACTTGCAAACCTTCCTTGATGTTGGGTTTGAGCTATCTTAGGCACAAGGAAAGTTTCTTGATTTTGGAGATAATTTTCTTAGAGGTATGGATAAGGAGATATCCCAACCTTCTTTAGTTTTGGTAGATCACAAGTTTCCCAAGGATTACCCTAATGGAACTAGATGGTTGTTCCACAAGGTATTCCTTGGGATAACTATAGCACTCTTGAAGCTATGCTTAAGCCACTTGAATGAAAAGCAATCTTCCAAAACATGACCTAACATGTGGTAGGGGGAAAGTTGGATCATTGCTTTTGACCACTTCCTCCGCCTCTAGGTTCGAGTAGCATAAAATCAAGCTTCTTTATGAGATTCTTAAAGATCTTTATGATTACCTCACTCTTAGATGAATAAGGCTTATTAAGTTTATCCGAAAGGGTAGGTGGACCATAGCTAGGCGGGTATGTGTGTACCTACATGATAACATGGCTAAGGAGGAGGGTGTGCCATGGAGGCGGTGGTAGCTAGTAGGGCTGCCTTGGTGGTGGTAGAAGAGGTGGATGTGATGGCTGTGGAGCATGAGGTCCCTCAAGCTTCTCTCTGGCCGGTTATTTTCCCTTGTATACTACTATCACTTCCCCAGGCTTCTTCTCAAAATCTTTTTGTGGATTCTACTTTATTGATTGGTCTAGAAATGGTGACTATTTGGCTTTGTTAAGCTTGCCTTGTTAATTAGCTTTTCAAATTTTTGATGGTGAAACCCATGAGAAGATCAGCCATGGATATTCTTAAGCATCTCGATGTTATTCAGATAGATGGTTCATTTCATACTCAAATTATGCCATGAGAATGTAATCAATGAGGACTCATCGGGTTTTGTTGAGCCATGATGAGATCACCTACAATCACCCTTGTTGAGCTCCAAAGAAACCTCTTGATGAAGAGTTGCTCTAACTCAAAATCTTCACGAACTTTGGGAAGTTCAGTTAATCAAAGGCAATGCCTACTAAGCTACACAAAGAAATGGAAGAGTAAAGTGTCACTACCACCAACATTGTAATAAGTGATCAAATGCAATATGCTACTTGAGTTCCCACTTCCATGAAGCTTTTGAAAGAAGGTGGCATAAACCCTTAGGATATTGGATGGCATCAAATTCTGGTAGGGTCTACCCTTTGAACCGATGATCCTCCTGGCTTGAGCCAACACTTCTCTCACCTACTACTATCATGGTTTTGATATCTTTTCTATGGAGGTACTATCCACCTCCCATATAGGCTAGTGCTACCCTACTCTACTAGAGGTAAAGTCAATCTAAGACATGCACCAACTTTGGCCTAACTAGTCTCATATAGAACTTTGCTTATTTTTGAAGTGCTAACTCCGCTAATAAGTCCTCGAGCTTCCCCATCCTATCTATTTGTTCATCTTTCTATTTTAATAAGGTGTTCGAAGTGTGTCTTCTGCCGACCTCAACACCTTCCATAGTCTCACCATGGAGGAGAACCCTAGGTATCTACCATGTGTACCCCCTAACACTAACAAGTCATCTTCATTCAGATCAAAGTCACCTTTTCATCTTCTAAATTAGACCGCATATATCCTAAGATTTCCTTCTTTTCCACTACCGAGCTACTATGTCATCTGATTGGTCCAACTACACAAGCATGAAAGATCGGGTCCGACTAATGGGATCACATGAGATAAGCACCTAATCACCTTGCTGATAATCTGGATCAGGCTCACTCAAAAGATACTCCATTATGGATGGGGAGTAGCACTCCTAGGAGGATCTATGGCCATAAGGGTGATTGAACCGCTCTCCTCCTCAAGCTATGACCATCTCCATAGCCTGCTGTGGTGGTGGTGGTGAAGGGATGACTATTATACTTTGAGGTTGCCATTCCTTCCACACCATGACTGGGGTAGAAGGTTGAGAGAGAGCTCACCTCATCATATCAAGATGTAGATGGGATGATCTCTGGCCATACGATCACTATCTCTTTCTCCCCTGATGCATCCTTCATGGCCTTAGCTAGAACAATAGATGCTGGGACATGTACAGGAGACGGCGGGAGCATAAAAGAGTGGTGTGATGGAGGCACCACCGACTCTTTTAAGATAGGAGCTCTTTATGATGTGTCCCCATCAATAAGATATTATCAGATGGTCGCATGTAGATGCCGAGCGAAAGTCCACAAGTGTGGAGGCTATAGACTATCACCTATACCTCCTGTGCTGAAGTGAGTGAATGCAAATGGTCCTCTCTAGCCTCTTGCTATGCCCACATTATGGGGAATAATTGATCTCAAGTAAAATTGAGCCTTAGACTCAAATCATCCATGGCTCCTCTTGGCATAAAATTGATCGTTTGCACACCTCCTCCTCACCAATAGGTGAAATGATCAATGGGAGGTGAAGCAAAATCCCTAGCATCCTCTCAATCGCACCAAGAGAGGGTGGAACTAGTTTTATGTAACGGGGAAACCAACCTAGGTAACTTCTATTTGATTGAGTGGTCCTCCAACTCCTAGAATTACAAGTGTGATACTACTTGATTGATTTTTGTTTTTTGTTGTCTAGATTATAGTGAACTAGACCCAACCTCAAAAGTAGGGAAGACAATTTGAATTGGGAGCCTTTTTGGAGCCATGAAAATGGGTACTCAAATTTAGGGAAAAATGGGAACAATCAAAGATTACACTAGCATTGATACTACTATTGTGGGAACATCCACATCCTTCCTCTTCAGTGAGGGAATCTTGAATGGCATGTCATGATGAATGTGGACCATGCTAATCAGGGGGTTCTCACATGTAATCATGGATTTACCAAATTGGATGAGGTGGGATAGTGATCATGGAATTGATTAGTGAATCCATTTGAGAAAATGTGAACACATACTTTGTGATTACAATCATAAATGGAATCAAATGACTCTAATGAAAGCAAGTTGAAAACAAACTGAATTAGATCTATTTTGTTGATTTTTAAAATAGATTTAGAATTTAAAACACTCAACAACTTGAAAGTAATGGGTTCAAATGATTTATAAGAGATTTTGAGATTGATTGGAAAGAGGATTTTTGAATGTAGATTCACTTTCAACAAATTTGGGTGAAAAATGGGTTCAAGTATTTTTGAAGAGATACTCCAGTTCATGTTTTTAATTTTTGATTTTTGATTTTGAGGATTTATTTAGCAAATTTGAGTATGTTAAAGTAAATCAATTGATTTTGTTTTTTGATTTGAGAATGGAATTTCTACTTAGCAAATTTGGTATGCTAAGAGGTGTTTGAAAATAATTTCTTCTTTTTATTTGTTTGTTTTATTTTGTGAATCATTTGTGATTTTGAAAATGGAATTTTTAGCAAATTTGGGTATGCTAAATGAAGTTCCAAATGTGTTTTGTTTTTTTTTTAAATTTTGAAAATGGATTCTCAAAAATTTGGGTTTGCTAAGGAAATTCCATTTCTTTTGTTTTTGGTTTTGAAAAATGGATTCTTTGCAAATTTAGGTATGCTAAGGAAATTCAATGTGTTTTATTTTTTGTTGAAGATTTGGAGATTCTTAGCAAATTTGGGTATGAGGAAATCATAATGTGTTTTTTATTTTGGATTTTGTTTTTTTTGAGACTTCACTTCAAATGTGGTATAAAATGGTTCAATGTGTTTCATTTTGAATGGAGATTTCACTTTTTGAGTATGCTAAATGAAATTCCAAAATGTTTTCAAATTGATTTTGAAATGGAGACTTCACTTCAAATGTGGTATGCTAAAAATAAAGTTCCAAATGTGTTTTGAATTTTTGAAATGGAGATTTTACTTAGCAAATTTGAGTATGAAATGAAATTTCAAAATGTGTTTCAAATTTTATTTTAAAAAATGGAACGCCATTTTCAAATGTGGTATCTAAAATAAAGATGAAAATGTGTTTCAAATTTTATTTTGAATGAGATTCATTTAGCAAATGTGGTATGCTAAAGGAAGTTACAAATGTATTTTGAATTTTGTTTAAATGGAGACTTTTAAAAATGAAGTATTAAAATGAAAATAAATGTGTTTTAAATTTATGTTTTATTGATTTTATGAAAGAGAGATTTCATTTAACAAATTTGGGTATGTAAGATGGAAATCATTTAAAATTTTTCAAAAATGTAGTTTTGTGTGATTTTTTTTAAAAAGAGGAAATTCCAACCTAATATATATGAAATAGTATGGGATTTCAAAATAGTGTCATTTTATTTGGAATAAAATCTTCATTCAATAAATTTGGGATATTGAATGGAGATGTTCATATGTGCTTTTGAATTTTTTCATGATTTTGATTAGAATGAAACAAAAATAAATGTTATAAATGGAGAGGTTTCATATGTGCTTTTGAAAATTGATTTTGATTTTATTAAATGAAACCACCAATAAATGGGTATATTGAATGGAGAGGTTTCATATGTGATTTTAAAAGGTGAAAATTCTAACTTAAAAAGATGTGGAATGTTGAGTGAATTTCAAAGTTGTGATTTTGCTTGAAGATGTAACATCCATCCAACACATTTGGATGTATTAAATGAAAAGGCATCTTAAAATTTTATGTTTTTTTTTTAAACATGATTGTTGGTTTTATTTGAAGTTCCATGTAACAATTATGAAAATTGTTAGATGAAAATTATTTTATTAAATGCTTTTGAAAATGAAGACTTTTATGAAGGATTTATTGTCTATTTTGAATGAATATTTTACCATGGTGGAGGAAGTCTTTAATTATATTTTAATTTCACCCATGGGAATTCAATAGGGTTTTAAGACCAACAGGTAAAATCCTAAAACCTAAAGATGTTAGCTACCTAACTAAGGATAAAATATGCTAAGTACCAATGGAAAAGAAATATAGTCTTGATTTATAACAAAGCCACTAAGCTTGGAGACAATGATCTTATAGATGGAGACAGAACCATCTAAGAGAGTTAAAAAAATTTGTGGTGAAAGAATATTCATTTTGTTCATCTATTTTTGGAAAGAGGATAAATGAAAACAAAATATAAATTGTTGGGACAATGTAGATCTAGGATTCTTATTAAGGGACAAATTAGGAAAGGTGTACATCTCAAAAGATGAAGTCATACCCTAAATGGACCAATCATTAATAAGAACTCAACTATGGGTCTTCAAAATGTAATTCTTTATTTTAAAAAGTATAACAATGTTTATTTTAAACTAAGTTAGAAGTTATTAAGCCTATAGTTAATTGATTTAAGGAATAGATTACTAGGAATACTCTCAATTAATAAATGATCATTGTCTAAAGATTTTGAAGGTAGCTATCAATCAATTGGTTTATTTTAGAAAGTCAAGTGGATATCAGGAAGTTCTTATCAAAAGCCAAACAAAGATAAGTAATGCTTAATATTAGAAGAAAAGCATAAACTATCTATTTTCTTCATTTTTTTTTATTTCTTTTGTTGAATTTTTATTAGAAAGTCTGGCTTACAATGATATAAGGCCATAAATGCCAAGATTATTTAAGCTTGTAGACCAAAAAGTAGCAATCTCTAAACCTAAATCAATTTTAGCTACAAAAGCATGACCTAAATCAAAGGTAAAATATTATTTATCCAAAATAAATCCCAATGTTGGACTTACAAATGGGGATGCCACCAACTAACCCTTACATTTTAAAATGTAAAAGTCAAATACTTTGCAAGATAGCTGTTGTTATTTATTAAAGAGACTATTTTTAAACACACTCTCTAAGAGACTAAATCATGTAGTATATTTAATGACTTAAATCTAAGATTGTTACATTTTATTTTCATTTTGGATAATCAATACACCTAATTCATCCTAATAACATAAAATTAGATTATCTAAAATTAGCAAGATAAAGATTTAACCATCTCTCAAAAAGTCCCAAGATCTAAAGGTAGAATCAAGGTGAAATAATATGCTTTTTAATATGTAGAAAGAAAATACAACTGTAAGTTGTTAATTCTTTTATCTTATTTATAGTGATTTTAGGTGATTTGAGTAATTTTTTTAGTTTGAATTGATTGTTGATGATTTATTTTAAGAGAATCATCATATACTAAAAGAAGGAAAAGAGAAGAGAACTTCTCTTTCCCTACCATAAGTAATCTATAAAGTAGACAAAAGAATAAGATTATTTAGTGAATGTTTTTAACAAACCTAAATTTAGAAGCATTTTACAACCCAAATAAAATGAATTAAATAAATCAAGAAAATTTATTGTTTATGTCTTATTCTTCATTTCTTCATTTCTTTCTTCTTTCTTCTTTTCTTCATGATTGAATGTGGATTGATCTTTATGACATAAGGATACTTAGACAATTTTTAGAAAATCATTCCAAAAAATTCTTTTATCCATTTTTTCATGTGCACATTTACAAGTATAAAAGACATAAGTGAGTACGATGCCATTGTTAGCATTAGGGGTGTAAGGTACAAGACTTACTTGGGGCTGGGTTGTCTAGATTAATATACCACTTTTCTTAAATACATGTGCATGTACAAAAAGAAATGCATGGAAAGAGAATCATGTAAAAAGTTTATGTTTATTTGATTTTGGTTTGATTGTTTTATTTATATGTGTGATGTGGAATTCCTTCTTAAGTCATGACATAATAGTGTATTGGAATAGATTTGAGCAAGTTTTATGTCCTTTTCAAATGGACTATACACTTTGCAAATCTTATACAATTCTATGTTAAGAAAGAGAGGAGAATCACATAACACATTTTATACTATTGATATGCAAACTCATAAATAATCATAAGTAGCATACCTTTCAGTTAGATATTTGGTTTATAAGTTTTGAAATTAATTTTGGATTTAATAGTGATAATCCATTCATATTCTTACTTTAGCTAAAACATGCAATTGACATAAAGGAAACATTTCATTTTAATTTGATTTTTAAAAGGCATGAATGTATGATTTTCATATGACATACACTTTAGCATGCTAGAAAGAAATAAAGTGATGAATGTATGTAAATTCATTCACCCTAATTAATTCCTAAAGACAATCCTATAGAATAAGATTATTTAAAGAGAAATTAAAATTATTTCAAAGAGATTTTTGTTTTGTTTTGAGTTTGATTTGAATTTAAAAAATGTGAAAAGGTTTGTTGGTCCTAACCCATTTCCCACATGTGTATGATATTTTAGTTTATTTTTAAAGCCATTAGATGATTTTAATATTTTGTCTAGGTTAAGGTGTGAATAAAGTGAATCAAATACCCCTTACCTACACCAGTTTAACATATTTAATCAAATAATTATAAGCCAATGTATGACATAAAATCACACAAGGAATTTAAATCAGCAATGCACCTAGAAAGAAAGGGCCCAATGCAATTGGCTCACAATTAATGATTAATTAAGCTAAAAGGTTTAATTTAAGTACTTTCATAACCCTTCCCACACATGTGGGTTGGATTTTCATTTCCTTAAGTTACTTAGGTTATTGAACACCTAAGCACCTACCCAAGATGAATTGGTTAAGTTTTGGAATGTTTTTAAAATTTTATCAAGTTAATTAAGTAGGTGATTAGTGGATTAGCCCTTAATTAAGTTTAGATGAAGGAAGAAAGGGGGTTTAAGGAATAGCTTAAGGAAAATATCCTAAAATTATTCCATAAACCTCTTGTTCACTTAAGCGAAGCTTCATTAACTTAATAAAGGGATTAAACCACTATTCACATGTTTAATTAAGCTTAATTATATTAAGAGAGTGATTAAGTATTAATTAATTTATTTACCTAATTAACTCATCAAAAAATCTCAAGAAAATTAGGGGAGGTAGAGGTGATTCCACTAAATGCATATGAGAAATTTAAAATGAATTAATAAATTAATTATGGAGTAATTAAAGTTATTAAGTTTTGACTAAAACCCTAATTAAGGGAAATGCACTATTCAAAATCAATTAGAAATAATTTTAGTAAATTTATTACTAATTATTTCATAATGCATTTTATTTGTATTTTTTTAATTTTCTAGATGCCATGAATATTTGAAGATTCAGTGATTAAGGATTAATTAAAACCCTAATTATATCCATCTCGTTTGACATGGACCACCGACGCGGGCATGTGATTTAATGTAGGATGGGATTCATCACTTAAGTTGTCATCCTAATGCCACGCCCCTACAAGCAAGTATGTGTACTTTCTCTGATTGTCCTATCAAAGATCAAACAATCAGCCCCTAGGGTTAAATATGATCCTATGTGATGATCGTGACCGGCCCATCCAAATGCATGGAGATGGAGTCTGATCCTCTTGAAGCTCTCATGGGAGAGGGAGTCCGCCCACTGCTTGGAGGAGATTGCTTAGAATTGTGCTAATCTTACCCCCCAAAGAGGGAAAGTAGAATCTAATGAATTCTACATGAGGTGAAAAATTCTCTTTCACAAAGGAGTATACCTCTATTCTAGGCTTGGGTCAAGTTGACCAATTGGTTGCACATGTTATTTTTTCTATTAAGGTTGCACATGGTTTGTTTTTGGCAGAGGGGGGTAGTGGACAAGTGCCATGTGCTGATTTTGAGTGGAGGAGTGATTGCCACATGCTTGAAATGAAGGGAGTGATCAATTTTGGCCTTGGGTTGGGTTTGGTTGACCCAAACCCATTGGGTCATGTGCACCATGATCACTAGTGTCCACTTGGTCAACTAAGAGGGTGCCAAGTGGCCATGAAGAAGATTTGACCAAATTCTAAGTGAATTTGGCCAAGAATTACCCTTTGACCTAGGGGTAAAATGGTCATTTGGCTTGGATTTTAGTTTGAATATGTTTAGTATGATTAAAAAATGGGTTGGGCCAAGTTTCAATGAATTTGGTGTTGATTTGATATGATTTGGCTCATGTTGACCCATTTAGGTCAAAATGGGTCAACTTGGGTCAAGTTGACCAATTGGTCAAATTGGGTCAAACCAAGGGTTGGGTCAAGTTCAAATGATCATATAAATTGATTTGGTATCTTTGTTTCCAATCAATTTGGTTTATATTTAGTTCATTTCATTTAGGTCAAATGGGTCAAGTTGACCAATTTGACCCATTTGACCCATTATTTGGGGGTCATGGTTAGGTTTCATTGGTCATTTGAAATGTATAGGTATCTTTGTTTCCAATCAATTTTGGTTTAATTTGATTTGGGTCAATTTGACCTAAAGTTGGGTTCATGGTCAATTGGGCTATGTCTAGTTGGCCAATTGAGGCTTTGATCAAGTTCAACAAGTGATTTGGAATGAACATGACCCATTGATTTCAATCAATTTGGCTTAGATAAAGTTTTGACCCATTTTGACTTTTTAGGTCAAGTTGGGTCAACTTGGGTCAACTGGCCAATTGAGCTAGGTTAGGCTCAAATGATGATTTGGTCAAGTTCAAACATTGATCATGAATGAGTTTTGATCAATGGTTTCAATCAATTTGGCCTATGGTGAATTTTGGCTAGTTTAGTTTCATTTTGGCTAAGTGTTGACTTGGTCAACCCTTAGGTTTGACTTGGTTTGACCCAATTTGAGATTGATCATCTCATGATGATTGTTGCTCACAATGTGAGGCTTAGTGGATAAGTTCAATCCAATTTGGGTAGGATTAGAATTTGGCTCAAAAGGGTACTTTTGGTCACTTTGGGTCAAGTGAGCTTAAATGGGTCAATTAACTTGATTAAGGCTTGAATCAAGTTTGGTTGAACTCACATATGGACTTATGAATGAAATATAAGTCCATTTGCAAGTGATTTGGAGTTAAATAGGTTTTTGATTCATTTGACAATTTCAAGTTCAAGAGGTGAACATGACTTTGATTTGGGTTTGATTTTTGAATTTAGTTTTGGTTTGATGATTGAAGTTTGTGTTTCTATTTAGATTCATGATTGAAGGATTGATTTGAATTTGATTCGGCTAAGTTCAAGAATTTGACTTGAAAGGCTTAGGTTGAATTTAGGTTGAATTTTGATTTGATTTTTTGAATTGATTTTGGATATTTGAATTTATATTTCATTTATATTTGTGAATATAAATGAGAATATAAATGTGTTATGAGAAAATATCTTGAATTTGAATTGATTTGGATTTGATTTAGGCTAAGTCCATAAGATAGAATCAAAGTGACTTTGGAAAGATTTTTGGAATTAGATTTCAATCATGGGCTTCAACCATTTGGAATTGATTTGAGTTTAAAGAAAATCAATTAAGTTGGAATTGATTTGAGTTTGACTTGAAAGGAGGAAGTGAGGATTTGGTTCAAGCTATGGGGTTGGCAAGTTTTCCTAACACCTCTAAGGCATGACCTATTCCTATGACTAACTCTTCTAAGTCTCTAGAGCTAGGTTGAATGTCAACCTAATCACTAGATGTGTCTTAAGAGTAAGGAAACTCTTAGTGTCTAACTGAAGTCCTATGTCTAGGATGGAGGGGTTGAGAGCTCATTCTAAAATGAGGTCAACAAAACCTAAATAAAAATAAAATGAAGAAATAAAATGAAATAAAAATATAAACTAAAACCAAAACCTAATCCTAACCTAAAGAGAAAAATAAAATCAAAAATAAAAACTAAACTAAAATAAAATAACTGAAAACCTAAACTAAACTAAAAAAAAAATAAAAGATCTAAATAAAATAAAAACTAAAATTAAAATAAAAATATAATAAACCTGAAATAAAATAAATAAAAAACTAAATAAAAACCTAACCCTAAAAAATAAACCTAAAAATAAATAAAAAATAAAACCTAAACCCTAAACTAAAAAAAAACCTAAACCTAAAATAAAAATAAAATAAACCTAAACCAAAACTAAGATAAACTAAACTAAAATAAATAAAACCTAAACCTAAACCTAAACCAAAACTAAATAAAAAATAAACTAAAAATAAACCTAAACCTAAACTAAAAAATAATACCTAAAAATAAACCTAAAATAAAAACCTAAAACCTCAACCTAAAAAAATAAAATAAAAACCTAAACCTAAACCTAAAATAAAATATAAAACTAAACCTAAAAAAATAAAATAAAAATAAAACTAAACTAAAAAATAAACCTAAACCTAAACCTAAAAAATAAACTAAAATAAATAACCTAGAATAAACTAATTAAACTAAATAGAAATAAAAATAAAAAATATCTAAATAAAAAAAAATAAAAAATAAATAAAATAAAAAAAATAAACTAAATAAACATAAACCTACTAGTTTACTTAATTTAAAAAAGTAAAAAGAAAAAAAATTAAAAATAAATAAATAAAATCCTAAACCCTAAACCTTAAACCCTAAACCCTAAACCCTAAATCCTAAAATTATAACCCTAAACCCTAAACCCTAAACCCCAAACCCTAAACTCTAAACCCTAAACCCTAAACCTAAACCCTAAAAACCTAAAAACCTAAACCTAAACTAAATAAAACATAAAAATAAAATAAATAAAACCAAAACTTAAATAAAATAAAATAAAAAAATAAAATAAAATGTAATAAAACCTAAACCTAAAACTAAACTAAAATAAAAGAAAACTAAACTAAAATAAAATAAATAAAACCAAAACAAACTAAAATTAAAATAAACCTAAAAATAAAAAACCTAAATATAATAAAAAATAAATGTAAAATAAAAATAAAATAAACCTAAAATAAAATACAATAAAAACATAAATAGAAAAAACAAACCTAAAAATAAATAAAAAATAAAACCTAAATGCTAAAGTAAAAAAAAAAAAAATCTAAACCTAACATAAACAAAATAAAATAAACCTAAACTTAAACTAAAATAAACTAAACAAAATATATAAACCTAAACATAAACCTAAAATAAACAAACCTAAACCCTAAACTAAATAAAATAAAATAAACTAAAATAAACCTAAACCTAAACTAAAATATAAAAACCTAAAAATAAACCTAAAATAAAAACCTAAAACCTAAACCAAAAAAATATATAATAAAAACCTAAACCTAAACCTACAAATTAAAAATAAAACCTAAACCTAAAAAAATAAAATAAAAATAAAATTAAACTAAAAAATAAACATAAACCTAAATCTAAACCTAAAAAATAAACTAAAATAAAAATAAAAAATAAAATTAATAAAACTAAAATAAATAATAGATAAACTAAATAAACTAAATAAACCTAAACCTACCAGTTTACTTAATTCTTTATTAAAATAAATCCCTAAACCCTAAACCCTAAATCCTAAACCCTAAACCCTAAACCCTAAAACTAACCTTAAACCCTAATCCCTAAACCTACAACCCTAAAAAACCACAAACCCTAAACCCTAAACCCTGAATTAACCCTAAACCCTAAAACTCAAAACCCTAAAGCCTAAACACTAAACCCTAAACCCTAAACCATGAACCCTAACCCTAAACCCTAAACCCTAAAACCCTAAACCCTAAAACCCTAAACCCTAAACCCTAAATCATAAACCCTAAACCCTAAGAACCTAAAACCTAAACTAAATAAAACCTAAAAATAAAATAAATAAAAAAACCTAAACATAAATAAAGAAAATAAAATAAAATAAAAACCTAAACTAAAATCTAAACCTAAACCTAAAAATAGAATAAAATAAATAATAAAGATAAACTAAAATAAATTAAAGAAAAATCTAAACTAAAATAAAAAAGAAAATAAACCTAAGAATAAAAAACCTTAATAAAATAAAAACTAAACATAAAAAATTAAAATAAACCTAAAATAAAATAAAATAAGAACAAAATGAAAACCTAAACCTAAAAAATAAAACTAAATAATAAAAACTAAAACCCAAACACTAAAATAAATAAAAAACCTGAACCTAAAATAAAAAAATAAAAAGAATAAAATAAACCAAAACCTAAACTAAAATAAATAAAACATAAACCCTAAACCCTAAACCTAAACCAAAAGTAACTAAATAAATTAAAAAATAAACCTAAACCTAAATCTAAACCTAAGAATGGACAGAACCTTGACGATAGGAACATCACCGCCAACCAGGCTTAGTCTAGATCTAAGTGGAGGCAAAGGCGAGGTGGCTATCAGGGGTGGGGGATGGAGGTGGTGGATATGGTGGTGGTGTCGAGAAGTGGTGGTTATGGAGGTGGGAGGAGCGAGGTTACATATGGTAGTGAGGGAGAGATGGGATATGATGGGGGATCCGCTACTGAGAGATGAGGTGGTTTTGATGGGAATTGAGAAATCAAGAACGACGATCCATCTACTATGGAATTGTGTCTTTATAAGAGATAGTTCTAGTTATCTAGATTTTTTCAATTGCATGTGTGCTCATTTTGATCTATGTCATCACTTATGTCTTAGAAAACTTGGTGTGTTACTTGTTGATGAAATCAAATAAATAAATGTTGAATCTGAATTTGTTCTCTATTAAAAAAATCTTAAACCCTAAACCCTAAACTAAAACTTAAACCCTAAACCTAAAACAAATCCCTAAACTCAAAACCATAAACCCTAAACCCTAAATAATAAACCCTAAACCCTAAACCTTAACCCTAACCCTAACCCTAAACCCTAAACCCTAAACCTTAAACCCTAAATCCTAAAACCCTAAACCCTAAACCCCAAACCCTAAACCTTATAACCACAAACCATACACCCTAAAACCTATAACCCTAAACCCTAAACCCTAAACCCCAAAACTTAAACCCTAAACTAACCCTAAACCCTAAACTAACTCTAAACCCTAAAACCTAAACAGTAAACCCTAAACCATAAATTAAAACTTGAATCCTAGACCTAAAACCTAAAAACCTTAAACACTAAACCCTAAACGCTAAACCCTAAACCATCAAACCCTTAACCCTAAACCCTAAATCCTAAACCAAACCATAAACCCTAAATGCTAAACATTAAACCCTCAATTAACCATAAACCCTAAACCCCAAAAAGCTAAAAACCGCAACCTAAACTAAATAAAACCTAAAAATAAAATAAATAAATAAACCTAAACCAAAATAAAATAAAAAAATAAAATAAAATAAAACCTAAACTAAAACCTAAACCTAAACCTAAAAAGAAAATAAAATAAAATAAAACTTAAACTAAAATAAAATAAAAACCTAAATAAATAAAAAATAAAAAACCTAACTAAAAAAACTAAACCTAAAATAAAAATAAAATAAACCTAAACCTGAAATAAAATAAATTAAACTAAAATAAATAAATCTTAAACCAAAACCTAAAATAAACTAAACCTAAACCTAAACCTAAACCCTAAATAAAATAAAAAAAATTTAAAATAAACCTAAACCCAAACCTAAACAAAAATAAAATAAAAATAAAACCTAAAAATAAACCTAAAGTAAAATCCTAAAACCTAAACCAAAAAATTAAATAAAATAAAAAGCTAAAGCTAAACCTAAAGATAAAAAATAAAACCTAAACTAAAAAAATTAAAATAAAAATAAAACTAAATTAAAAAAATAATCCTAATCCTAAACCTAAACCCAAAATAATAATTTAAAATAGAAAACCCAAACTAAAATGAATAAACTTAAAATAAAATACTAAACAAAATAAAAATAAAAATAACTAAATAAAAATAAAAAATAAACTAAAATAAATAAACACTAAACTAAAATAAATACAAAATAAACTAAATAAACAAAATAAACCTAAACTTACCACTTTACTTATTTAAAAAAGTAAAGAAATTAAAAAAAAAAATAAAAAAAACTCTAACCCTAAACCCTAAACCTTGAACTTTAAACTTACAGCCCTAAATCATAAACCCTAAACCCTAAACCTTAAAACCCTAAACCCTAAACCCAAAACACTAAGGACTACACCCTAAACCCTAAACCCTTAATCCTAAAACCCTAATACCTAAACCGTAAACCCTAAACCCTAAAATGTACATCCTTAATCCCTAAACTCAAACCCTAAACCCTAAACCCTAAACCCTAAAACCTAAAAACTTCAAACCCTAAAAACCTAAACCTAAACTAAATAAAACCTAAAAATAAAATAAATAAAAAAACTTAAACTAAATAAATTAAAAAAAAAATGAAATAAAATAAAACCTAAACTAAAACCTAAACCTAAACCTAAACTAAATGTAAAAAATAAAAAAAAAATAAAACCTAAACTAAACTAAAAAATAAATAAAATAAAAAAAATAAAAAATCTAAATAAAATAAAAACTAAATGTCAAATAAAAATAAAATAAACCTAAAATAAAATAAAATAAAAACTAGATAAAAACCTAAACACAAAAATAAACCTAAAAATAAAACCTAAAACTAAATAAAAAATAAAACCTAAACCTTAAACTAAAAAAAACCTAAACTTAAAATAAACAAAATAAAATATACATTAACCTAAACTAAAATAAACTAAAATTAAATAAATAAAACATAAACCTAAACCTAAACACTAAACTAAATAAAATAAAATAAACTAAAATGAAACCTAATCCTAAACTAAAAAATAAAACCAAAAAATAAAAAATAAAACCAAAAACCTAAACCTAAAAAATAAAATAAAACCTAAACCTAAACCTAAAAAATAAAATAAAACCTAAACCTAAATCTAAAAATAAAAAATAAAACCTAAACCTAAAAATAAAATAAAAAAAACTAAACTAAAAAAGTAAGCATAAACATAAACCTAAACCAAAAAAAATAATCTAAAATAAAAATCTAAACTAAAATAAATAAACCAAAAATAAATTAACTAAATTAAATAAAAATAAAATAAACCTAAATAAAAATACAAAATAAAATAAACTAAAATAAATAAAAATAGACAAAATAAACTAAATAAACCTAAACCTATTAGCTTACTTAATTTTTTAAAAAAATCCTAAACCCTAAACCTTAAACCCTAAATCCTAAACCCTGAAGCCTAGACCATAAAACTAACCCTAAACCCTAAACCCTAAACCTTAAAACCCTAATCCTTAAATCGTAAACCCTAAACCCTAAAACATACAGCCCTAAATCCTAAACCCTAAACCCCAAATCCTAAACTCTAAACCCTAAAACCTAAAACCAAAAACCCTAAAAACCTAAACCTAAACTAAATAAAACCTAAAAATAAAATAAATTAAAAATCCTAAACCTAAATAAATTAAAAAATGAAATAAAATAAAAACCTAAACCTAAATGTAAAAATAAAATAAAAAAAATAAAAAACATAAACTAAACTAAAAAAATAAAATAAATCTAAAAATAAAAATCTAAATAAAATAAAACCTAAATGTCAAATAAAAATTAAATAAACCTAAAATAAAATAAAAACTAAATAAAAACCTAAACCAAAAAAATAAACCTAAAATAAAAACTAAAATTAAATAAAAAATAAAACCTAAAGATTAAATTAAAAAAAAAACTTGAACCTAAAATAAATAAAATAAAATATACCTAAACCTAAACTAAAATAAACTAAAATAAAATAAATAAAACCTAAAGCTAAACCTAAACACTAAACTAAATAAAATAAAATAAACTAAAATAAAACCTAAACCTAAACTAAAAAAATAAAACCTAAAATAAACCTAAAATAAAATCTAAAACCTAAACCTAAAAAAAATAAAATAAAATAAACCTAAACCTAAAAATAAAAATAAACCTAACCTAAAATAAAATAAAAATAAAACTAAACTAAAAAATAAGCAAAACCTAAACCTAAACTAAAAAATAAACTAAAATAAAACCTAAACTAAAATAAATAAACCTAAAATGAATTAACTAAACTAAATAAAATAAAAAATAAACCTAAATAAAAATAAAAAATAAAATAAACTAAAATAAATAAAAAATAGATAAAATAAACTAAATAAACCTAAACCTACTAGTTTACTTAATTTAAAAAAAAACCTAAACCCTAAACCTTAAATCCTAAACCCTAAACCCTAGAGCATAAAACTAAACCTAAACTTACAACCCTAAACTTACAACCCTAAACCTAAAAAGCCCTAAACCCTAAACCCTAAACTATAAAAAAGGATAAAACATAAACACTTAACCCTCAAAATCCTAAACCATAAAGCCTAAACACTAAACCCTAAATCGTAGACCCTAACCCTAAACCCTTAACCCTAAAACCCTAAACCCTAAAACCCTAAACCCAAAACCCTAAACCCTAAAAGCATAAACCCCAAAACCCTAAACCTAAATCCCTAAACCCTAACTCTAAACCCCAAACCTTAATCCTAAACCTAAACCAACTAAATTAATTAAAAAATAAACCTAAATTTCTAAACCCTAAACTAACCCTACACCCTGAGAATGGGAATAACCTTGATGAAAGGAACATCATCCAACTAGGCTCAATTTAGATCTAGCGGAGGTGCAGGTGGCAATTATGGTAGTGGGGTGGATCTGAGGTGGGTGGATATGAAGGTGGTGGATGAGACCGGCGCTATGGAGGGAGGAATGATGTAGGTTACATCCATAGTGGTGGTGAAGGGAGAGATTGGGGATATGATGGAAGATCTCGCTACTTGAGAGGCGGGGGTGGTTCTGATGGAAACTACAAAAATTGAAGAATGGTAGATCCGATCTACTTCTTATGGAACTGTCTTTATTGTAGAGATGGTTCTAGTCATCTAGGGTTTTTGATTTATGCATTTTTTATCTATGTCATTTCTTGTGTCTTAAAAAACTTGTGTTACTTGGTTGATGAAATCAAAAAAAATTGAATTTGAATTTTTTCTCTCTAAAAAAAAACCAAAAGCCTTAAACTCTAAACTAAAACCCAACCCTAAACCTAAAACCTAAACCCTAAACCCTAAACCCTAAAATCCATAAATCGTAACCCCTAAACCCTAAAACCCTAAACCCTAAACCCTAAAACTTAAAACCTAAACCCTAAACCCTAAACTCTAAACCCTAAACCCTAAACCCCAAACCCTAAACCTCAACTAACCTTAAACCCTAAACCCTAAATCCTAAACTCTAAAAAGCTAAAACCTAAACTAAACTAAATAAAATCTAAAAAATAAAAGAAATTAGAAAGCCTAAACCAAAATAAAAAAAAAATATAATATAATAAAAACCTAAACTAAAACCTAAACCTAAGCCTAAAAAGAAAGTAAAATTATAAATAAAAACCTAAATTAAAGTAAAAAATAAAAAACCTAAATAAAATAAAAACTAAACATAAAATAAAAATAAAATAAACCTAAAATAAATAAAACTAAATAAAACCTAAACATAAAAAATAAACCTAAAATAAAAAATCTAAATAAAATAAAACTAAATTCAAATAAAAATAAAATAAACCTAAAATAAAATAAAATAAAACTAAATAAAACCTAAACCAAATAATAAACCTAAAATAAACCTAAAATTAAATAAAAATAAAACCTAAACCTTAAACCAAAAAAAAACTAACTTAAAATAAACAAAATAAAAAATAACCTAAACCTAAACCTAATAAACTAAAATAAAATAAATAAAAACCTAAACCTAAACACTAAACTAAATAAAATAAAAAAAAATTAAAATAAACCTAAAACTAAACTAAAAAATAAACCTAAAATAAACCTAAAATAAAATAAAACCTAAACCTAAAAAAAATAAAATAAAACCTAAACTAAGCCTAAAATAAAAATAAAACCTAAACCTAAAAAATAAAATAAAATAAAACTAAACTAAAAAGTAAGCATAAACCTAAACCTAACCTAAAATAATCTAAAATAAACCTAAACTAAAATAAATAAACCAAAAAATAAATTAACTAAACTAAATAAAAATAAAAAATTAACCTAAATAAAAATAAAAAATAAAATAAACTAAAAAAATAAATAAAAAATAAAATAAACTAAATAAACCTAAACCTACTAAAATAAAAAAAAACCCTAAACCTAAACCTAAACCTAATCTCTAAATAAAATAAAATAAAATAAAAATCCCTAAATATAAAATAAATAAATAAACCTAAAATAAACTAAACTAAATAAAACCTAAAAATAAAATAAATAAAAAAAAAAACCTAAACCTAAATAAATTTAAAAAATGAAATAAAACCTAAACCTAAACCTAAACCAAAATAAAAAATAAAATAAAAAATAAAACCTAAACCTTAAACTAAAAAAAACCTGAACCTAAAATAAACAAAATAAAATATACCTAAACCTAAACTAAAATAAACTAAAATAAAATAAATAAAACCTAAAGCTAAACCTAAACACTAAACTAAATAAAATAAAATAAACTAAAATGAAACCTAAACCTAAACTAATAAATAAAACCTAAAAATAAACCTAAAACCTAAACCTAAAAAAATAAAATAAAACCTAAACCTAAACCTAAAAATAAAAATAAAACCTAAACCTAAAAAAATAAAATAAAAATAAAACTAAACTAAAAAATAAGCATAAACCTAAACCTAAACCTAAAAAATAAACTAAAATAAAAAAACCTAAACTAAAATAAATAAACCTAAAATGAAAACTAAACTAAATAAAAATAAAAAATAAACCTAAATAAAAATAAAACATAAAATAAACTAAAATAAATAAAAAATAGATAAAATAAACTAAATAAACTTAAACCTATTAGTTTACTTAATTTTTTTTAAAAAATCCCTAAACCTTAAATCCTAAACCTTGAGCCCTAGACTATAAAACTAACCCTAAACCTACAACCCTAAACCTAAAAAACCCTAAACCCTAAAAAAGCATAAAACCTAAACCCTTAACCCTCAAAACCCTAAACCTTAAAGCCTAAACACTAAACCCTAAACCCTAAACCCTAACCCTAACCCTAAACCCTTAACCCTAAAACCCTAAACCCTAAACCTTAAACCCTAACCTGAAACCCTAAACCATAAAAGCATAAACCCTAAAACCCTAAACCCTAAACCCTAAACCCTAAACCTAACCCTAAACCCCAAACCCTAAACCTAAACCTAAAGCAACTAAATAAATTAAAAAATAAACCTAAATTTCTAAACCCTAAACTAACCCTACACCCTAAGAATGGGCATAACCTTGATGAAAGGAACATCATCAACTAGGCTCAATTTAGATATAAGGGAGGTGTAGAATTATCATAGTGGTGGGGTGGATCTTGAGGTGCCGGGTGGATATGAAGGTGGTGGTCGAGTACGGTGGTTATGGAGGTGGTGGAGGATGAAAGTTACACCGTAGTGTGGTCGAGGGAGATCGGGGATATGATGGCAGATCCCACTATTCGAGAGGCGGGGGTGGTTCTGATGGGAACTAGAGAAACTGAAGAATGGTCGACCCGATCTACTACTTATGGAACTGTGTCATTATTGCAAAGATGGTTCTAGTTATCTAGGTTTTTTGATTTATGTGTGCCCATTTTTTATCTATGTCATTTATTGTGTCTTAAAAAACATGGTGTGTTACTTGGTTGATGAAATCAAAAAAAAAAAAAATGCTGAATTTGAATTTGTTCTCTCTTAAAAAAAACCAAAAGCCTTAAACTCTAAACTAAAACCTGAACCCAAGACCTAAAACCTAAACCCTAAACCCTAAACCCTAAACCCTAAACCCTAAACCCTAAACCTAAACCCTAAACCCTAAACCCTAAAACCTAAACCCTAAACCCTAAACTCTAAACCCTAAACTCTAAACCCTAAACCCTAAACCAAACCCTAAACCCTCAACTAACCTTAAACCCTAAACCCTAAATCCTAAACTCTAAAAAGCTAAAACCTAAACTAAACTAAATAAAACCTAAAAATAAAAGAAATTAGAAAGCCTAAACCAAAATAAAATAAAAAATAAAATATAATAAAAACCTAAACTAAAACCTAAACCTAAGCCTAAAAAGAAAGTAAAATTACAAATAAAAACCTAAATTAAAGTAAAAAATAAAAAACCTAAAAAATAAAACTAAACTTAAATAAAATAAAATAAACCTAAATAAATAAAACTAAATAAAACCTAAACCTAAAAAATAAACCTAAAAATAAAACTTAAAAATAAAACTTAAATCCTAAACTAAAAAAACATATACCTAAAATAAAAATGAAATAAACCTAAACCTAAAATATATAAACTTAACTAAAATAAATAAAACTTAAACCAAAACCTAAAATAAACTAAACCTAAACCTAAACTTAAACCCTCAATAAAATAAAATAAACTAAAAATAAACCTAAACCTAAACTAAAAAAATAAAACCTAAAAAAAAACCAAAAACCTAAACCTAGAAAAATAAAATAAAAACCCAAACCTAAACCAAAAAAAAAGAAATACAGCCTAAACCTAAAAAATAAATTAAAAATAAAACTAAACTAAAAAAAGACTTAAATCTAAACCTAAAAAATAAACTAAAATAAAAAACCTAAACTAAAATAAATAAACTACACTAAATAAATTTAAAAAATAAACATAAATAAAATAAAAATAAACTAAACTAAAATAAAAATAAACTAAATAAATAAACCTAATGAGTCTACTTAATTTAAAAAAAAATAAAAAAAATAAAACCCTAACCCTAAACCTACAACCCTAAACCCTATACCTGAACCCAAAAAAACCCTAAACCCTAAACCCTAAACCCTAAAACCCTAAAACCCTAAACCCTAAAACCTAAACCCTAAACCCTAGACCCCAAACCCAAAACACATACAAACCTATACCTAAACTAAATAAAACCTAAAAATAAAAAAAATAAAAAATAAACTTAAATATAAAATAAAAACTAAAACTAAAATCTAAACCTAAACCTAAACCTAAATGTAAACCAAAACCTAAACGTAAATATAAAAATAAAATAAGATAAAAAAAATAAAAACTAAACTAAAATAAAATAAATAAAAATCTAAACTAAACTAAAACATAAAATAAACCTAAATAAAATAAAAAAATAAACATAAAATAAAAATAAAATAAAATAAAAACTAAATAAAACCTAAACCTAAAAAAATAAACATAAAAATAAAACTTAACAATAAATAAAAAATAAAACCTAAACCCTTAACTAAAATAAAACCTAAACCTAAAATAAACCTAAACCTAAACTAAAATAAACTAAAATAAAATAAATAAAACCTAAAAAACCTAAATAAACTAAACCTAAACTATAAACTAAATAAAATAAAATAAACTAAAATAAACCTAAACCTAAACTAAAAAATAAAACCTAAAATAAACCTAATAAAACCTAAAACCTAAAATAAAATAAAATAAAAACATAAACCTAAACCAAAAAAAATAAAAAATAAAACCCTAACCTAAAAAATTAAATAAGAATAAAACTAAATTAAAAAATAAGCATAAACCTAGACCTAAACCTAAAAATAAACTAAAATAAATAAACTAAAATAAATAAACTAAATTAAAAATATAAAATAAACCTAAATAAAAATAAAATGAACTAAATAAAATAAACTAAATAAATAAACTATATCATAAATCCTAAACCTATACTAAATAAACCATAAATACCTAAACCCTAAATAAAACCTAAACCCTAAACCTAAACCCTAAACCTAAACCTAAACCCTAAACCCTATAAACTAAACCTAAAACCCTAAACCCTAAACCTAAACCTAAACCTAAAACTAAACCCCTAAACTAACCCTAAACAACCTAAACTAACCCTAAACTACCTAAACTAACCCTAAACCCTAAACCCTAAACCCTAAACTAACCCTAAAGCCTAGGAATGGGTAGAACCTTTATAATAGGAAAATCATCGTCAATTAGGCTTAGTCTAGATCTGGCGGTCGAGGTGAAGGTAGAGGTGGTGGAAGGCGAGGTGGTTATCATAGTGGTGGTGGGGAGTAGTAAAGTGGATATCGAGGTGGTGGTGAGCGTGGTTATGGAGGTGGGAGGAGCGATGGAGGTTATAGCCATGGTGGTGTCGAGGATGGCGGATCCCACTACTGAGAGGCGAGTGGTGATGGGAACTAGAGAAACTAAGAACCCATCCGATCTACATTGAACTGTGTCATTATCTAGGTTTTGATCTAAGAAGGTGCTCATTTTTATCTATGTCATCACTTCTATCTTAGAAAACTTGGGGTGCTACATGGTTGATAAAATGAAAAGAAGAAATGTTGAATCTGAATTTGTTCTTTGTTAAAAAAACTTAAACCCTAAACCCTAAACTAAAACTTAAACCCCTAATCCTAAAAAAACCCAAAACCCAAAACTAAAACCCTAAACCCTAAACCCTAAACCATAAACCCTAAACCCTAAACCTAAAACCCTAAACCTTAACCCTAAACCCTAAACCCTAAACCCTAAACCCTAAATCCTAAACCTTAAACCCTAAACCCTAAAACCATAAACCCTAAACCCTAAAACCTACAATCCTAAACTCTAAACCCTAAACCCTAAACCCTAAACCATAAACCCTAAACTAACCCTAAACTATCCCTAAATTCTAAACCCTAAACCTTGAATAAAGATGTTATTAGGAGTAGATCTAAAGAATGACCTAATCCTTACATAGTTATGGTAGCTAAAGAAAATATCTTGAAGAGACTTTCCCTTGACTATTAGAGATTTGAATACCCTAAATCATATTATAATACCATATATTATAGATATAATGTAGCATCACATATTTGAGCATGTAGTAATGGGTTTTGGATGTTATAAGATGTTTTGAAATGTTTTAGTATATTATGGTATTGTGCCTATAGTCATATTTATATAAATCATAAAAATATTGATTTAATAAATCAGATGATGAAATTTGTTAAACTTGAAGTGGGAATTTGGTTGTAGTACCAAAGGTGTGCTACGCCACTTATAGTCTAAAAAGTAAGATTCTATGTTCAAAATAAATATTATATGTTGTAGCATAGTATAACATCATATATATTAATATATAGTTCTACTCATTTCAATATCTTTTAGTATTTTACAATCATGCAGTTGAGCCTACACTAGAATTATTTATAAAAAAGTTGATTTAGAATTTAAAATGGTAGAATTTCCAAATTCATAATAGGTAGAGCATGGCATCATAATATATTATTTTAATTTAAAATATGTAAGTTATATGACTAAAATATATAGTTTTTTATTGTTTAGACTAATATTATGATTTGTTATCTTAAGCAATCCCTTATGTTGTGATATGCAATATAATTTAATATAATATGTTATAGTGTATTATAATATAGGATGCCATAACATAGTGTAGCATCATGAATTATAGCATACTATTGTGTATTACTACTTATTGTTTAGCATATTTTAGTTTGTTATAGTATGATGTAGTAGAGTTTGTACTGGTATAATTCATAAAAATACTAATTTATAGGCAGAGATGATAGGATTTGGCAAATTTTAATGTAAGCTTTAGGGAACATCATTGGGGGTGTGCTATGGTGTGTCATTTAATCAAAAGAATGAATTTTGCATCCAAAATAAATGTTCCTTTTTCAACTAAATTTTATAAATTTTTGCTTAAAGTGATTCATTTTAAGGTCTAATGTAAGATAATTTAAAGGTTGAGATGGAAGAATTTGGCCAAATTCATGGCGCAAAGAAGCAACACCAAAATTATGCTATTTTGTATTTCTAATAGAAAAATAAAATTTTACATCCAAAATGAACATTATTCATATTTTGAGAAAATTTTGTTTTTGTTCCTTTAAGTGATTCTAATGAGATGTAATGTTAGACAATATATTATATTATAGCATATTATAATATAACATCATATATTATAATATAATATAGTGTTAACACTATAATATGTTTAGCATGATATTGTATAGTTAGTTTGATCTTGCACCATCACAAATCATAAAATGTTGATTACAATGTTAAGATGATGTAATTTGAATGAATACATTATTATGCTTTTGTTTGAAGTATTAAAGGTGTGCATAAGAGAAGAAATAAGATTTGATGAGAATTCCATGTCAAGGACATGGAGGGAGATCCGCTTAGGGGATCACACATGGACATGACATGAGAGGGTCTATGTCCGGCATAGAAGAAGAAAATTTTTTGGGGGTAAGGTTTGAATTTGATTTGATTTATGGAAAGATGATCTACTAGGGATAAGAATCTATAATTCACTAGGGATTAAGACTGACTCGACTTTAATTTGTTTTGTTTTAATTGATGTGGAGGCATATCTATTAGAGAGACGTGCTCAAGCCCACTAGGGATCGGGTATATGAACATTCCACTAGGGAAGCAGGTTTGGGCTATCTATTGGGGATTGGGATTTGAGTTTGATTTCATAGATTTATTGGGAGATGTATCCATTGGGGAAAAGAGTTTGGCTGGATTTCTTTGATTTAGACTCTACTAGGGGAGTTGGTTCAATTTAGCTCCACTAGAAGTTGGTTTTGAATTTGATTTATTTGCATGACTTATTTATATATGATTTGGGGCTCCATTGGAAAAAAAGAGTGTGATTTAACTCAGGGGAAAATTAGAATGGGTTTAGTTTAATCTGAGTTAATGTA
The DNA here is from genome assembly GCA_021442155.1 of Cymbidium sinense. NCBI lineage: Eukaryota > Viridiplantae > Streptophyta > Magnoliopsida > Asparagales > Orchidaceae > Cymbidium > Cymbidium sinense. Next base: position 188,881,147 of record CM038217.1, read on the forward strand.
TGGACCCTGTAGGTGTGCGATGGATCCACTAAGAAGGGGCTATATCAGCCTTGACCAACCTTAGGTAAATAAATCCAAAGGGATAGTCTACCAATTATGGGTAAAGCTAGCCAACCTAAGGGGTTGCCTTTCGGTGTGCAACGACTGTGCTAAAAAGAAGGCATAGCAGACTTACATCTTCTAAAGTAGGGAACAACCGCTGGGGTGACCTATTGGTAGCACAACAAATCAAACTCAACTTAGGGGCCACTACTGAGAGAATTTTGCTGGGGACTTATATCAACTCTAGAGTAGTCAGGCGATTCCTATAGGTAGTTTTGCTAACATTATCCTAAAGATAGGATACCTTCTTGGGAAAAGGTACCACTAGGGGTGTCCTCCTAATCCATAAGTGAATATATAATTTGTTTATATGTTTTTCTGGACCTTGTTGGTGTGCGAGGGACCACACTGAGAAGGGCCTATGTCAGTTTTGACCTGTCTCAAATTTATTGGACCAAGGGAAAATCTGTAAATCCACAAGATGGATTCTCCAACCACAGGGTTGGTTACTAGGAAAGAGGAACTGTCCAATTCGATAGTAACCCAGGTAGTGTCTAAATGGGGTGCAAAGCACGTGATCCAAATATAGTGCCACAGGAGAGGTGCTATTATGGGTGTATCCGAGCCTTGGAAAAGAAAGCCTATAGGTGTGTGGCCAACTCAAGGAGAAAGCATACAAACTTAAATTTGCTATGGTGTATCCTAAGGTGTGAGAACCAACCAACCTAATGTGTATCCATCAGCATGAGTGGTGAATCTATCAGCATAGTGAGAACCAATAAACCTAAGGTACCAATCAGTGTGGAACGATCAACCTTGAAATAAAGCGTGTAGGCTTACAACTTTCCAAGTGGAACTGACCATCAAGATAGTCTGTCATCAGTGCGACATATATTATCTAACCTAGAGTGACTACTTAGTGGGGAGCCCCAAGAAGGATGACCACTTGAAGCTCAAGAGGAAAGGAGCATCTAGGGGACTTATCCTAAACCTCAAATATACTCAACCTAGTTAGTGAAGGCTAATCTAAGAAGAAAGCATAGTAGACTCACATCCTCTTAAATGAAGCTAACATGAGGTAGCTACGCCACAAGTAAGGCCTACCAAACTAACAAGGCACTCATGGTGGAGAGTGGCCAAGGAAGGAAAGTGTAGCAGACTTACATCCTCCAAAGCAAGAAGACCACTAGGGTGACACACTAGCAGGGTAGCATGTCAGCCCGACCTAGAGCAGCTACTAAGAGAGTGCCCTGAGGGCATTATCTTAAGTCAGAGTAGCCCGAGATAAAAGATATGTGTTTATTTTATATGTTTGTGTGCATTTTGTGTTCGTGTTATGTCGATGAAGGATAGGATGCACTGGGGTTCTTTACACCAACCCTAAACACATCTAGAGATTTGAAAACAAGAATACTTTCAACATGGAATAGATTAAATTCAAAATGGAATTTTCATTGATTATAATTATTTTCAAACATGATTTATAATATTTCTTTAAGTAGAGCCCATTGATTGGAAGCATTAGGTGCTCTCCCTTATGATTAATAAGCTGATAAGATCCTCCTAGGCCTTCTATGGTAAAAGGGCCTTACTAAGTTGGTTCAAACATGCCTCCCAGCTTACAACAAGCAATAATCAGTCTCCTTAGAATTAAAATAAGTTCTCCTTTTTGAAAAGCTCTAGGATGGACCAACTTGTTGTTAGCTTGAATCATTTTAGCTTTGTACAACTTGAGGTTTTAGCATGCTCGCAGGCGTGTCTCTTCCAAACCTTCGAGCTCTTCTAACTTAACAGCTTCTATTAGTGATTTTGCTACCCACAGCTATTCTTAGTGATGGGAGTTGGACTTTTAATGGTAGAATGACTTCAAACCCATACACTAAGGAGAAAGGAGTAGAATGAGTTGAAGTTCTATATATGGTGTTGACAAGGCTTCAACTAACTGCTCATGCCACTATCACTTGTTGTTGTCGAGTGTCTTCTTTAGTATTTGGATTATAGTTTTGCTGAAGACTTCTGCTAAGCCATTTTCCCTCAGGTAGTTGATGGTAGAGTATCTCCAATCTATGTTGTATCTCCGGGCAAAGTTGTTGGTCTTGCTCTTGAATGCAATACCATTATCGATATAATTCATCGAGGCACTCCAAACCTATATACGATATGGTTCCTAAAAAATTGGAGCAAGTTGTGACCTCTAAGCGGAATCACCTTTGCCCAATTGGAAAAGTAGTTAGTAGTAGCTAAGATGAATCGATGACCCTTGGAAGAAGGAGGATCAATAACCCACTATGTTAGTACCCAACACCGAATGGACATGAGGCTAATTTAAGATGTAGAATGTTGGGTGGTTGGTGTAGGACCACACCGTGTATTTGACATTGGTCCGGGTAGCCATGCAATATTTGATCATCAATCAATAGTATCCTAGTCTCTTGATCTTGGCTTTCATCTTCAGATCAGATTGGTTGGATCCACAAAATCTAGAGTGTACTTCGATCATGATCTTATGGACTTCGTGATTGTCTAAACAACGTAACCACATATGATCGAAAGAACACTGATATAAGACACCATCCATAAGAGCACAGGAAAGTGCTCTCTGCTTCATCTGATGGATTGGGACTTCTCTTGAGGTAGTTTTATTTATTTAGGTAATCCATGAATGGTTGCCCAATCTAACTCCTCATCCTTTTGGCAATGGCAACCTCCCTTCAAGAGAGTACTTTTGATGAGTTCAATATCAATAAGGAATAAAACTTATCTATTTGGACCTTTATTGATAAGGACTAATCCTTCGACTTGCCAACCTTGGCAAGCTTGGCTAAAGCATACGTACGAATGTTCTCCTCGAGGAATCTTATAAATGGTAACCGGGATTTGGGCCAACAACTCCATGGTGTACTTGTGGTAGTGATGGATCTTGGGCTTTATAACCTTATAGACCCGATTTGGTTGATAATTAGCTGAGAATCCCCAAAGATGTTGATGTTCTGGATGCTTAAAGTAACGGATAACTCCAAACTTACAATAAGAGCCTCATATTTGGCTTTGTTGTTGGTGCAAGGATTGGACAGATGATATGAAAATCTTATCACATCACAGTCCGGAGTTAAGAGAACTATTCCTACCCCTGCCTTTCCTGGAATAGTAGATTGCAGTTTTTCTACTTTTTGAGAGGAAGCCACACCATCAAAGTACATCTCCTAGTGGTGAATGCTAGTATCCCCTAAGTTCATGATTTGTTCATCGGGGAGATCATCACTAAGCGGAGAGTCAGCAATAAGTGGTGTGTTGCTAAGAAATCCACTAGTGCTTGTCCTTTCACCACACGGAGGGGCATGAAGGT
>CM038217.1:188884634-189031986 GCA_021442155.1 Cymbidium sinense
AATAAAAAAATTTCTCTCATTTTAGATTTTAACATGTGGATTCAACATATTGATTTCTTTAATGTTGTAACAATTTGGAAAACTCCCTTACATCCTAATAATTCAAGTATGGGGATGAAAAGATTTTGGTTTAAGCTTAAAAGATTTAAACAAAATCTGGGTTGGTTGAATAAGCATTATTTTAAAAACCCTTTTGCTAATATCAAAGAAATGGAAAAATTGGTTTGTGATCTTGAAATCTCTGTTATGGATGATCTTACTAAGATTAAGGACTTCACTAAGGCGAAAGATAAACTTGTTAATTTTTAAAATTTGGAAGAGGCATATTGGCACTAAAAAGATAATAGCAAACATATTATGAATGGTGACAAAAATACTTGATATTTCTGTGCTGTAGTTAATAAAAGAGAGCTTTAAATAATATTCAAAAAAATTAAAGATGATAATGGAGAATAATGATATTAAGGATTCAACCATTAATTACTTTAGAAATATGCTTAATAAGAGTTGCTCTAATGAAGCTATCTCTAAATCTCACTTGATTCCTTCTATTATAAATAATAATGATAATGATTTGCTTATTATTATACTTAATGCAGAGGATAATTTTATAGTTCTTAATAGCATGAACATAGATTTTGTCGTTCGAGGGTTTCACTACCCACCCAATTTTTTCAAAAATTTGGTTAATTATTAAAAATGATTTGGTAGAAGCTGTGGCTGATTTTATTAATGGTAATCCTATTCCTAGATATTTTCTAGCACTTATTGTTCATACTTAAGAAAGATAATTGGACTATTGGAGTGATTTTAGAGCTATTAGTCTTTTGCACCTTCTTCAAGTTTTCCAAAATTCCAACAAGCTCAGTCCTTTGCTTCATAGAAATACCTCTTTAAACCAAACTAGTTTTGTTAGAGGTAGATCTATTTCGATAATATTCTACTTGCTCACTAATTATATGATTTACACTAGAGGTTGCAACATTCTATTCAAATTAGATATTACCAAAGCTTTTGACAATATCTCTTGGGATTTCCTTATCCATATTCTGAATTTATTTGGGTTTTTTGATAAATTTATCTTTCTTATTAAAAATTGTATTAATAATGCTTTGTTTTCTATTCTTATTAATGGGGAGGCCTTGTGGTTCTTTCCTTCTTCCCATGGCCTAAGATAAGGGATCCTTTATCTCTTGCCTTATTTATTATTATGAGTACTTATCTAGAGTATCAATGATCTATTCTTAAATAATTCTAGTATGTATTATAGAATTCTTGGTGGTCTTCTATTTCATTTAAGCTTTGTAGATGATTTAATTATTTTTCCAATGTCGCTATTCATCATATCAAGAATCTCAAATTTTTTTAAAATAAATTTTAGAGAAAGTGGTCTATCTATCAATGATAACAAAAGCTATTTTATTACTTCTTCAAGCATCTCCAATAATAAAATAATCAAATCATGCATATCACTAACTTTAAACATCAACACCTTCCTCTTAAGTTTGGGTGCTCCTCTTTTAAAGGTCCAAACAATCCCATCTTTTCGATGAGTTAATTCAAAAAAATTAAATAAAATTTTTTTTGAGGATGTCATTTACTTTCCTTTGGTGGCAGTTCACTATTCTTAAAAGCACTCTCAATTCAATGCCTCTTTATTTGATTCAAACTATTATCCCCACTAATGCTACTCTTATCAGAATTGATCATTTGCTTAATAAATTTTTTTTGGGGATCCAGAACTACTAAAATAATGCATTGGACTTCCTAGCATAAATGTTGTGGTCCCTTGGGTGATGGTCTCATTGCAAACTGATTTGTGAAGCTATTACTACCTTCTCTCATAAGCTCTTGTGGAATTTTAGAAAGAATGATAACCTTTGTGCTGATTTTATGATGAAAAATATTGCCAAGGTAAACACTCTCTTATCTATGCTTATAAAGTTGGTGACTCTCCAGTTTGGAAAAGGCTTTGCTCCATTAAATAAGTTGTTGAACCCTGAATATCTTGGGGTATTCATTCAAGTTCTTCTTACTTTTGGCAAGATAATTGGATTGGCAATGTCTCTATTGACTCCCTTTCATCTACCCACTCTACTATAGCTATCAAAGTTAACTTTCTCTGGCATAATAACACTTGGAATGAAAACAAACTTGAGAATTATATTCCTATTTCTCTTTTAGATAACTTTAGAAATATCCCTATTTTCTTTAACAAACCTGACCAAATTTTTTTTAAGCTTTCTTACAATGGTGATTTTGTTTATAAAGAGGTTTGGAATTTTATTAGAGATATGCCAAACTCCTCTAATTTTTTCATTAAACTTTGGAGCAATATCATTCACATTTCTTATTCATTTTAGCTTGGAGGATTTTGAATAACTTTATTCTGTGGACTCTTTGCTCTAGAATAAAAGGTTTTATTTGCATTCAAAGTGCTATTGTTGCTTTCATATTGAAAATGTTAATCATGTTTTTTTCAATGGTGCTATTACTTCTAAATTATGGTTATGGTATGATGATTTATTTAATACCAACTACTTTCATGGCTCTCTTTCCATATATCAACTTCTTGAAGTTTATTTCCAAAAAACTGTGAAAGGTCATATCAAAGTTCTAGTTGCTATTACCCTTATCTGGTTCATCTGGATGGATAGAAATGATGATAAATATCATGGTATTCCTATGATCCATAAAAGGATCTTGGCTAGAACCAAAGAAAAATTCATGCTTTGTTTAATGCTCTTATTAGTAACATTCATTTTAGAGGCTATAAATTGATGGCTAAAACTTGGGTATCATTCTCCTGATGTTGACTTATATATAAGATCTAGGATTATCCATTGATCAAACCCAAAGAAAATTTGATTAAAGTGAATGTTGATGGTTGCTGTTTCCAATAAATATGGCTATGGTGGTATTCTGGGATTCTAAAGGTACTATGCTTTTTTGCCTATCCTCTCAAAGCGCTCGTTATCTATGCTTATGGTCATCAATAAAGCTATTGAAATTTGTTTGATTAAAGGTTTCAACATCTAGATTGTTGATGCACTCTTGCTTCTTGACATGCTAAACTCTAATAGAACAATAATTGCTTATTTATTTTATCTTCAATCATACTAAAAATCTTCTTACTCAAGTTTGTTATAAAATTTCCTATATCCTTCATGAAGGTAATGCTTATTTTTCTTGGCTACTTAGGTGCCAACTTATCTGATTTCACTTTATTTGACAATCAAAATTTTCCTAAACTTTTAAGGTGTTTGGTCAATCTGATAACACTATTACATTATCTCGATTATAATTTTCTTAGCTTTTTTTTTTTGTTGTTTTTTGATGACTTTTTTGGTTCTTTTGTTAAACCCTCTTTAGGTCCATTTGCTTATTTTCACCTTTATTCTTGCTTTTGGGATGGCCGGTGGTTGCTAGGTGGTTTTCTATTTTTTCACCAGTTGTTATGGTTTCTCCAGGGTTTATTTTTGGTGAGATTATTATTGGTTATTTTGGTGACCTTCATTTGGGTGGTGCTTTGCTATTTTGTATGAGTCCATATCTGGTTGCTTTTTAAGAGTTGGATTTTCATGGTGGTGGTAGCATTGGTTTGTGGTTTGTTGGTCATTGTTGTCCTTTTGTTGGTGGAAGGGGATATTGGTGGTCTAATTTTGGATTAGATTTGGCAAGGTGGAGGTTATGTTTGACTATTATCTCTTCTTTTGCATTTAAATTTTGGTGATCAATTTTTCTAGTTTGTTTTTTGTTGTGGTTGCCACTGTAATTCTCTCTCTTGTAGTTTTGTTTTTTATTGTTATTTTGGGTTGGATGGCTTTATTATTTTTCTTTGAGATCTGACTTGGTTTGGTGTATTGGTGCCTAACTTGGCTATGGTTATGATGCTTGCACTCATTGATATTTCTCCTCCTTTTTATTGTTGGCTTTGGTGGTGTTCCTGTTGTATTATTGCTGCTCCTGATGGATGGCTTTTAATCAATCTTAGGTCTTTATCATTTAGTTTTTTGTTAGCTATTCACCTCACCGATCAATTTATACTGCTTTGGGTTTGGTGGATGCTACTATTTGCTTCTTCTTGGTTATCTTGGTTTTTTTTGGATGATGTTGCTTTTCACCATTTCAATTTTTCTGTGGTTTGGAGGCTATGTTGGGTTGGTTAATATTTTTGGCTATGGGATGGATGGATGGGTTGTTTTGGCCTTTCTTTCTTGCTCCATTTGTTGTACATACTGCTCTTGCTATGGTTCTCTCTGCTACCTTTCTTTTTTTAGGTTTTTGATATTTGCTTTTCCTATTTGCTTGTGGACATGAGCTCTGTGTATTTTGTTTTTTGGTCTTGTTTTTGTTTGTGTGTTGTTAAGGCATCCTTTTTGATGTTCCTATTACTCTTGTTGGTGGCTTTAGTGGTGTTCTCATGCATCTTGTCCCGATGGTTGGTTAATTTTTTGCCTTATTATTTATTTTGGTGGTTTTGTTATTTATGTCTGCTTGGAGAGTTTGTAGCCTTGCAAGATGATGGACTTGGATGATGGGCTACAAGAGGTATGCTAGAAATGATGGCCTTGATGTTTCCCTCTATTGAGAAGAAACTATATGTAATGCAACCTTCTTGAAGTTTGGATGTTACATATGGTGTGTTCTGAGATGAGGAAGGATTGAGCCTTTTCTTTATTTTGCTTTCTTTATTATACTTTATGCTTAATTGTACTCATCCTTTCATAGTATGTTGTAGATTCCTTTTATAGATTGGGAGAATCTGGGGATCTTGTATCAAAAGGACCTAATGGATCTGCACATGGATCTTATTAATTTGGTTTTGCTTTTTGTTTTATTTTTCATATTATTGTAATAGTTAGGGGTTTATCTCTTTAGGACTTGTATGGCTTTCATTAGTTTAGAAATTTACCTCTAAGGACTTTGTACTTTTATTTATGGCAAAAAATTCCCCAATTTCCTAAAAAAAAAAAACCTAAACCCTAAGAATGGTAAAACTTGATGGCAAACATCACCCCAAACCTAAACCCAAAACTAAGGTGGATGACTAAATGGTAATAGGTAAATAAAATCTTAAAAAACCACCAAGGTTAAAACTAGAGATCAAGGATAAATAAAATAAATAATAAACCAAGAATATAAATAATAAAACTCTTTAAAAAAATTGTTATCCTATAAGCTCCTATTTAAACCTATGTTTTAGAAAAAAATGGTGTGTTACTAATGAAATCAAAAAAAATGTTAATATAATTTCTCTAAAAAAATAAAATCTAAACCCTAAACTAAACATAACCTAGCTCTAAACCTAAATTAAAATAAAAAAACCCTAAATAAAACTAAACTAAACCCTAAACCTTAAATAAAATAAACAAAATACCCTAAAAAAAATAAACTAAACCTAAACCCTAAATAAACCTATAATAATAATAATAAATAAAATAAATAAACCATAAACTATACTAACCTAAATAAACTAAACCTAAACCTAAAAAAATTAAAAACCTAAATCTAATAAATAAAACAAAAAATAAAATAAATAAAATAAACCTAAAATAAAATAAATAAAATAAAACCTATAAACCTAAACCTAAACCAAACCTAAACCTAAAAAAAATAATAAAATAAACTAAACTAAAATAAAATAAATAAAAAACTAAACTAAAATAATAAATTAAAATAAAAAAAAACTAAACCTAAATAAATAAAATAAATAAAATAAATAAAAAAAATAAACCTAAATAAAAAAATAAAATAAAATAAATAAAATTTAAATAAACAAAACTCTAAACTAAAAAAAAAAAAAAAATTAAAAAATTAAATAAACTAAAATAAATAAACCCTAACCTAAACCCAAAATAAACTAAACCTAAACCTAAATAAATTAAATAAAAAATAAACCTAAACCTAAACTAAAAAAAATAAACCTAAAACCTAAAATAAAAAATAAAATTAAAACTAAACTAAAAATAAATCTAAACCTAAAAAAAAAGCTAAAATAAAACCTAAACTAAATAAACTAAATAAAATAAAATAAACTAAATTTTAAAAAAAATAAAATAAACTAAAATAAATAAAAGTAAACTAAATAAACCTAAACCTAAGAGTTTACTTAATTTTAAAAAACCTAACCTAAATCTTAAACCCTAAAACCTCTAAAACTAAAACTCTAAACCCTAAACTACAACCTAAAATCCTAAACCCTAAAACCTACCTAAACCCTAAAACCTAAAACCCTAAACCTAACATTAAACCTTAAACCCTTAACCCTAAACCTAAACCCTAAACCTAAACACTAAAACTCCCTAAACTAAATAAAACTAAAACCCAAACTTTTCCCCTCGACCGCTCTCGTTTCTTGAGATTTTGAATCCTCTTGCGGCATCCTCATTAGGGATTTATTTGATTTGGCCTTATTTTAACCAAATTCAAAGGCTTGAATGACATCCGGACGTTTGCATGATGCTTCATCATTGATCATGTTATTCTTAGGCTCCATCTCAAATTATGGATACTAGGGCATCCAACACTTTGGGGCTTGGCAGCCCTAATGCTACTTCTTCTACTAAATCTTTTAAGGAAGCGCTCTCTAGTAAGACTTCTTCTCTGTTGATTCAGTTAATCTCATTTTGATGACTTTTAGAGGCTCGCTAACCATAATGTAATCTGATGTGGATGTTGAAAAGCTGGCAAAACCATTTGAATTTTTCTTGTTTGTAAATTTGCTTTGTGTCATCCAAATTTGGATAAGATCTATTGTTTTTCATAATCTCAAGCTGCTTTCGATTGGTTTATTGACCATCATATCTTGATTCAACTTTCTAATGATCTAGATTATTCATGTGTTTTTCATGTCATTCTTATTACATCTTTAATTGTCAACTGTATTTGTTGAAGTGGTCATTCCTCATTGACATTAAGGAGGAATCTCCTATTATCCCTGTGTGGTTATCTCTTCCTAAAATTTGCATTCATTTTGGTACCCATCATGTGCTTTTTATTGTTGGGGCTTTATTTGGTCAGCCTTTGCAACTCGACCAAGCGACTGTTAAGTGATCTCACCCTTCTGTGGCTCGGATCCTCATGGAATTAGATATAACTAAAAAATACTCTAAGGAAGTTCGGATTGGCTCTGAAAAATATGGGTATTCACAGAAGGTTGAATTGGAGAACCTTCCAATTTTTTGTTCCCACTATAAAATTTGTGGTCATCATAATTTGTAATGTTTTATTCTCTATCCCCACTTAAAAAAATGAAATCCTCCTAAAGAAAAAAAAAATGAAATCCTCCTAAAGAGAATGTTGTTCCTACCCATAAGCCGATCCCTACTTATGTTTAGAAATTGGCCTTAGATCCTAAGAATGGTAAGAAGGCTATTATTGAGGTTGATTCCTTGGATATTGGGGTTAATCCTATTGAACAAGTTTCTCCCTACTATTTATATAGATTCAATTGATTTTCAAAATGGGAAGGATGATTTACCTTTTTTCCTTCTTTGAATTTGAAAATTTCTAATGAGAATAATAAATTTTCAAAGTTATTGGAAGAGGATTCCTTTTATTCTATTCTATCTATGCCAACTTTGATTGATGAAAATGAAGCTTTTAATGAAGATTTAAATGAGCATGCTGAAAATATTTGATCCGATTTAACTGCTTGTTTTAAATGATTCTAAATCATCCCATCTCTCATTTCTAATCTTGATATTCATGTTAATCCTACTTTTCAACTTAATATGGATTTGGAAGTGGGTGAACTCCCCTCCAAACACTTGGAGAATTCTCCTAAATTTGTGACCAATGTTACTAAATCTCACTTGGATGATAAGTCTAGGGGAAAAGAAAATGGTTTTCAAACTTATCATGCTAAAAAGAAAAAAATGGTTTTAAAACTTACTCTCCCAAATTGTCCAAAAACACTAGATCACATGCCTCTCACTCTCTTAATTAACCTTTGCTTAACTCCTTTTTATTTTACTTATGTTTAATTTTCTTATTTGAATGTTAGAGGTACCCTCTATTTAATCATATTAGAAATCTTTGTTCATATTATTTATTTATTATTCAAGTCTTATTTATGCAAAAAAATTAACCATGTTGCTAGAATTAATGACTTCAATAAAATTTTCTATAATGTTAGTAATAAGATTCTGTTTTGGAATAATTTCATTGAGGTTTCTATTATTGATGATTTTCAACAAGTGCTCAAATCTCTTATGGTGACTATTGTGTTTTGGGCTCTTTATTTATGCATCCTACTACATCCGTAGAAATCTTCTTTGGGATAATTTGAGGAATTTAGTCAACAAACATTTGTTTATGGGTGGTGATTTCAACACTATTTTATTCTCTTTGAAGTTGTGGCTACTCTCCCAATATTCATTCCATGGAAGATTTTTTCCAATATGATCCTTGATTGTAATTTGATTGATATTGGCTTTAAGGGTTCTAATTATACTTAGCAAAACTCTAGACTTTAAAAGGTTGGATGATTCTTTTAATACTCATTGGATTACTCAATGGCCTATTACTTTGATCATTTAAGTAAAACCTTGTCCGATCATGCTCCTCTTCTAGTTTCTATTAAAGATAATTCTAATTGATTACATAAATCCTCTCTTTTAGATTTTAACATGTGAATTCAGCATATTGATTCTTTTGATGTTGTGGCTAATAATTGGAAAGCTCCTTTACATCCTGATAATTTGTTTATGGGGATGAATAGACTTTGGTTTAAACTTAAAAGACTTAAACAAAATTTGGGTTGGTGGAACAAGCATTATTTAATAACCTTCTAATATTAAAGATATGGAAGAATTGGTTTATCTTGAAATCTCTATATGTGATCCTTCTAAGAATAAGGTGAAAACAACTTGTTAACTTCCAAAATATGGAAGAGACTTACTTGTGCCAAAATAAAGTAGGATGGTGATAGGAATACTAGGTATTTTCATGCTTTAGTTAATAAAAGAGATATTCAAATAATATTCAAAAAATTAAAGATGACAATGGTATTTGGATTATGAAGAATAATGATATATGAATCTTATCAATTACTTTAGAAATATGCTTAGTAAGAGTTGCTCTAATGAAGCTATTTCTAAATTGCATTTGATTCCTTCTATTATTACTAATGATGATAATGATTTGCTTACCATTGTGACAATGAAAATGTTGCAAGTCCTTAATAGCATGAATATAGATGTTGTTGCTGGTCGAGGGTTTCACTCAATTTTTTCAAAATGTTGGTTCAATAAAAAATGATTTGATTGAGGTTGTGGTTGATTTTTTTAATGGTAATCCTTTTCCTAGATATTTTTATGGTACTTACATCATTCTCATACCTAAGAAAGATAATCCAAACTATTGAAGTGATTTTAGACTTATTCATATTTGCACTTTCTTCAATAAGTTGATTTCCAAAATTCTAACCATCGCTTAGTCCTTTACTTAATAAAATTATCTCTCAACCAAACTAGTTTTTAGAGGTAGATCTATTTCGATAATATTTTACTAGCCCAAGAATTAATTCATGATATTGATGCCAAGACTAGTGGTGGCAACATTCTTTTCAAATTAGATATTACCAAAGCCTTTGATATTTCTTGGGACTTTCTTTTCCATATTCTAAAATTTATTTGGCTAAATTTATTTTTTAATTAAAAATTATGTTAATAATGCTTGGTTTTGATAATGCTTAATGGTGAAGCCTTGGGTTTCTTTCCCTCTTCCCATGGCTTAAGACAAGGGGATCCTTTATCTCCTGCTTTATTTATTATCTTGTTGAGAACTTATCTAGAGCATCAATGATTTATTCTTTAACAATCCTAGTATATACTACAAACTCTTGGTGGTCTTCTATTTCCCATTTAAGATTTGTGATGATTTCATTATTTTTGCAATGCTTCTTTTCATCACATCAAGCATCTTAATTTCTAAATAAATTTGTAGAGAAAGTGGCCTTTCTATCAATGATAAGAAAAGCTATTTTATCACTTCCTCTCGTATCTCCAATAATAAAATCAATCAAATCTTGCATATCACTAATTTTAAGCATCAACACTTACCTCTAAAGTACTTGGGTGATCCTCTCTTTAGAGGCTCGTAATGATCCCATCTCTTTACTTGAGTTAATTTTTTTAAATTAAATTTTTGTTTGGGAATTCCATTTACTTTCCTTTGGTGGCTCACATTTCTTAAAAGTACTCAATTCAATGCCTCTATTTGATTCAAACTATTATCCCACAATGTTACTAATGTTAATCATTGCTTATTTAATAAATTTTTTTGGGGCTCCAATAACTCTACCAAAAGAATGCATTGGACATCTTGGCATAAATGTTGTGGTCCTTTGGGTGAAGGTGCTCTAGGTTGCAAACCTATTCGTGAAGCTATCACCACTTTCTCTCATAAGCTCTGGTGGAATTTTAGAAAAAATGATAGCCTTTGGGTTAATTTTATAATGGAAAAATATTGCTAAGGTAAACACCCTCTTATTTATGCTTATAAAGTTGGTGACTCTCCAGTTTGGAAAAGGCTTTGCTTCATTAAATGGGTTGTGAATCCTTAATATCTTGCGGTATTCATTCGGGTACTTCTTTCTTTTGGCAAGACAACTGGACTAGCAATGGCTCCATTGACACCCTTTTATCTACCCACTCTACTACTGCTACCAAAGTTAACTCTTTTTGGCTTAATAATAATTGGAATGAAAGTAAACTTGAGAATTATATCCCTATTTCTCTTTTGACAATTTTAGAAATATCTCCATTTTTCTAACTAACGATCAAATTCTTTTAAGCTTTCTTATAATTGTGATTTTGTTCTTAAAGAGGTTTGGAATTTTATTAGAGTTAAGCAGAACCCCTCCAATGTCTTTATTAAACTTTGGAACAATATCATTCTCATTTCCTATTTTATTTTAGCTTAGAGAACTTTGAATAACTTTATTCTTGTGGACTCTTTACTCTAGACAAAAGGGTTATTGACCGTTAAAATGTTATTGTTGCTTTCATATTGAAAATGTAAATCATGTTTTTCAAATCTGTTATTGCTTCTATTATGGCTTTTGTATGATGATTTATTCTATATTTACATGATTTATTTAATACTAATTATTTTCATGGTTCTCTTTCTTTATATCAACTTCTTGAAGTTTGTTTCAAAAAAATTGTGAAAGGTCGTATCAAAGTTTTAATTGTTATTACCCTTCTTTGATTTTTCTAGATGGATAGAAATGATGCTAAATATCATGGCACTTCTATGAACCATAAAAGGATCCTGGCTAAAACTAAAGATAAAATTCATGCTTTGTTTAATGCCAATCTTATTAGTAACATTCAATTTAGAGGCTATAAATTTGTGGCTAAAAAATTGAGTATCATTCTGCATGACTTGGACCCTTATAAAGGTGCTAGGATTATCCATTGGATCAAACCTAAAGATACCTTGATTAAAGTGAATACTGGTGGTTTTGTAGCATCCAATAAATATGGCTTTGGTGGTATCCTTAGGGATTCTAAAGGTGCTATCATTATCATTTGTGCTTTTACCTATCTTCTCAAAGCCTATTCTATCATTTTTGCTAAGCTTATGGTTGTTAATAAAGTTATTGAAACTTATTTGACTAGAGGTTTTCTCAACATATGGTTTGAAGTTGATGCTCATAACTTCTTTACATGCTTAATTCCAATAGAATTGGGAATGCTAAATTATTTTATCTCCTTAATCATACAAAAATATTCTTTTTCAAATTTGTTTTAAAATTTCCCACATCCTTCATGAAGGTAATGCTTGTGCTAATTTCCTAGCTAATTTAAGTGTCGACCTAAGTGAGTTCACTTTATTTGACAACCAAACATTGCCTAGACTATTAAGAGGCTTGGTTAATCTGAATATTACAGGATTGCCTTTTCTCAAATTATTATTTCTTAGCTTGGTTTCTTTTGTGTTGGTTTTTGATGAGCCTATGCTTTTGTTTGCCCTTTGTTAATCCCTCTTTGGGTTGTCGTTATCAACTTATTTTCCCTTATTAGCCTAAGCTGGGTTATGTTTTTGATCTCTTACTTTTGGATTAGCCTGGTTTTTGCTATCTAGTGGTTATTGTAAGTACAGTCTAGGTTGTTCTAATTTTTTTTTTGGCATCTATCCGGGTGGTGTTTAACATATAATTTTCCCTTGGGTATTTTTTATATCCTACCTTTGGGTTGTGGCTATGGCTATTGTAGGTTTTTTTTTTCTATATGGGTTTTACCATTTCTTTAGGCTACTATGGTTGTAGATAGGGTGGCTTTGTAGGCTGGCTGGGTTGGCTATCAATTTTGGCTAGTTGGATTATTTGGATGGCTCGTTGTTTTGGCTATTTTCTTCATTTTTTGTTGGTGACTAATCTGGGGGGTTGTTGGTGGTTTATCTTTGGCTTGATTTTAGCATCATGGAGGTTGTTGGCTGGCTATTATTTTCTTTATTTTGTTGACTAGGGCTTGGTGGTCATTTTTGTTGATTTTGTTTTGTTTTTTGTTGTTGTTATGGTTTTAACCTCCTACTATATTGGCCTTCCTCTTTTGGCTGCAACAACTTTGGGTTTGGGTATTGTCTTGGATTGGCTAGTTGAAGATTATTTTGTGGCTGTTAGTTAGCCTAGGGTGCCTTTATTGCTGCTGTTCCTATTGGTTGGCTTGTAGTCTATCTTACTAGGCTTTGTACCTTTTTGTCTTTGGTTGGCTTTTCTACTTGGATTGGATTATCATATTTCTTGGTTGGGTTTGGCAACTACTATCTGCTTCTACCCTTTCCCTAGCCACCTTGCATGATTTTAGTTTAATGACTGTTGTTGGTCTTTACACTAACTTGGGTTTTTAACTTGGGTTTTCTATGTTGGCTTAATGAGCCTCGTGTTCAATTCGATCAATTTTGATGATAACAAATGAATGTTCGAATGTTATAATGAATGTTTTTATCTGTTACAGATATATCAATTGCTAATTACATATCCAATGCATCTCACAATATGTTTGAGGAAATTGCAAGAGTAGAAGAATGAAAGATAGATCAAAATGGATAATGTGAAGCTCAAGATACAATATTTTAGGTTATATGCATTTATAACTATCTTAGAAATTCATATGAGTTCATTGGCATTAATCAATTTACTCACAACTTAACATATTATTTTAATGAGGTTAATTTATATAAATCTCTATCAAATTAACATTCAATTATATGTTTCATACATAGCATTTGAATTGTCAAAATAATAAATGATAATAAATTATGACTATTAAGTGTAATTATTTTATTTACATAATATAATTAAATATTTTAATTTAATTTGAAGGTTATATGATGACTGTATGATTATATATAAATTATATTATAATATTTAAATATCATATTTCAAAATTAACAAAAAGAATGTGAAATTTTGTATTTTAGCCAAAGTCATTTTATAATCGGGAATTTATATCCATTTCATCTCCAATGGATTCCTTGGATTTTTTCATTTAATTTGATAGGTTATATGACCCATGTTTGATTAAAATTGAATTTATTCTGACTTTTCAAACATTAGACGATTTTAATAATGAATGCATGCTGCATGCGTTGAATATATTAAGAGCCATATTTGATTATTTTTGACTTGCCCATGTGAACAGCCGAATTTTGGCTGCTTAAATTTAATATTTATTTAATATAAATTATATTTTTATTGAATATTAAATTATTAGATGATAACATGATGTTAGAATAATATATTTCTTCGAAATAATTTAAAATGATCTTCTTGCATATAAATAGCCCTCATTCTCTTCATGATAGTATTCCTCATTCAAAATTCAAAATCTTTCCAGCAAATCTAAGAGAAAATTTCTTAGATTTTCCTTCCAAGTGTTCTCCAAATATTGCAAGATCAAATCCTTGGTTTGGAAGCTTCAACATCTTCAACTAAGCAAGCTTTCTCAAATTACTTGAGTTTGTTTTATTGATCTTAATATTTTTTTAGTTGTTCATGCTATTTTCACCATCTATTTATTCTTTCCGATTTATACTTATTGGTGGATTAGTCATTCGACATTGTTTTTCACATCAAAGTTTCTCAATCATTTATTTATGAAAAACTCTTGTGATAGTTTGTAGGATCTATTTCAACTTGTTAAAATTTTTAACTTCTTACAAATTTTTTTGGTTTCTTATAACATTTCTTCAGTAATCTTATTTTGAAAGATTATTTACTCTTAGATCTATTTTAGAAGTATATTTTAAGCATTTTAAATTAAATTATTATGCTGAAATTATTTTCATATTTGCTAGATCTCTCTTTTTAATTAAAAGCTTACTAGCCTACTTAGATCTATCATATACAAATTTTATTTAAGTATTTTGTGATCATTAGCTTTAATTGAAAGAATCTTTTTGGTTAAAATAAAACAAATTATTCCTTGCTAAAATTTATTTTATTGTGCAAAAGAATATTGTGAATTTATATTGAAATCATTTTTATATTAGTCTACAAATTGTAATAACATAAATATCTTAGTAAGATCACTTTAAGATATTTATTTTATTATTTCTTATCAATATTAAGTGAGCATTTTGTCTTGCCAAAGATTTTAAGTTGCAAGTGATCATTTATAAGTTGTGAGATCATTTTTTGAATTGGACAGCTTAGTATATTTGTGTGAGATTTATTTATATTTTAATTTTCTTTTGTGTGAAAATTTATATTGGGGTTGTACTCTTTGTAGGAGAGTACATATTGTTGTAGGTTGTAAATTAGGAGAGAGTTATTTGTAAGCTATTTTTGCATTTAGTGGATTCTTAGCCAGGGGTATCTAGGTGTGGATGTAGGCTGATTTTGGGGTCTGGCTGAACCATGTTAAAATTGTGCGCCTATTATCTCTCTTTACTTTACTGTACTTTTAGTTTTGCTGCATTAAGAATTGTATCTTGTCATTATAAAATCAAAAATTAATTTTCTACTTAAACTTAAAATTTAGGATTTAAATTTTAAAATTTTGGCCAATTTTTCAATGAGCAAAAATATACTTTTTGGTGGTTGGCTAGGATGATATGTTGCTGGCTAGTTTGGTGGTTATATTGGTTGGCTGGGTTGGTTGGAGGGGTGGCTATTTTGGCCAATTTTTCCTCCTTCTTTAGTGAATGTTCTGGGAACCTGCTAGTGTTCTTTTAGTGACCTATATTTCTGGTTTCCTCTTGCTTTGATTTTTCTCTCTTGGCTTTAGCTAACCCCCCTTTTTTTCTTTTTGAGCGATAGCTTTGCTGCCCACCCCTTTTCCAACTAGGCTGGGTGTTTTTACTGGCTCATTTTTATCCTTTGTTGGTGGAGGATATGAGCACTTGTATTTTTCTATTTCACTCTTATTTATCTCTAGTTTGTGTTGTTACCCCTGTCATAATGCTTGCTCTTTTGGATTTTGTTATTCCTTTTTGGTGGTGGCTTTGGTGGTGCTCCTACTGTACTACTACTATCCTTGATGGTTGGTTGATTGTCTTCTTTATTTGGCTTGGTTGTTCTCGTGGCTTGGTGGTTGGCTTTTATGTTTGTTGTTTGGATGATTTTGCAGCCTTGTTGGATGAAGAACTTTAAATGATAGGCTACATGAGGTATGCTAGCTTTGATGGCCTTGATGTTTCCCACTCTTTCTTATTTTGGGTGGTAGCATTATATGTAATTGTAACCCTTCTCCTGAAGTTTGGCTACTTACATATAGTGTTGCTCCTTGAGATGATTGGAACTAAGCCTGAGCATTTTCTTTGCTTTACTCTTTCTATTTGCTCTTACTTTTTATGTTGGCTTAATTATACACATCCTTTCAAAAGTATGTTATAGATTTATTTTATAGGTAGGGAGGGTCTAGGTGGATCTTGGTATGTAAGGACCAAATAAAGTTTATTTGGGTGCTCACATTGATTTCCTTATTGATTTTGGTTTTTCTTTTGCTTTCTTTCCTTCATTATTGTAATAGTTAGGGGTTTATCTCTTTAGATTTATTGTAGCACTTTGAGCATTAGCTAGAGATTTACCCCTCTAAGGACTTTGTACTTTTTCTGGCAATAAAATTTAGCTAATTTCAAAAAACCCTAAACTAACCCCAAACCATAAACCCTAAAAAAGCTAAAACCTGACCTAAACTAAACAAAACCTAAGAATAAAATAAAATTAAAACATAAACTAAAACCTAAACCTAAACCTAAACATAAAAAGAACATAAAATAAAAAATTAAAACAAAACAAAAAATAAAATAAATAAAACTCTAAACTAAACTAAAAAAATAAAAAACCAAAATAAAATAAAAACTAAACCTAAAATAAAAATAAAATAAACCTAAAATAAAATAAAATAAAAACTATATAAAAAGCACAATAAAATAAAAAAATAAACCAAAATAATAATAATAAATAAAATAAACTATTATAAAGAAAAAATAAATAAAATAAACCTAAACCTAGTAGTTTATTTAATTTTTTTTAAAAAAATAAAAAGTAAAAAAATAAATAAAAAATCCTAACCCTAAACCCTAAACCTATAACCCTAAACCCTAAATCATAAACCCTTAACCCTAAACCTACAACCCTAAACCTTAAATCCTAAACCCTAAACCCTAAACCATAAACCTACCTAAACATTAAACCCAAACCTATCCCTGCAAACCCCTATACCCAAACTTACCCTAAAGCATAAACCCTAAATACTAAACCATAAACCAGAAAACCTAAAAGCCCAAAAATCTAAACCTGAACTAAATAAAACTAAAAATAAAATAAGTAAAAAAAACTAAACCAAAATAAAATAACAAAATAAAATAAAATAAAAACATAAACTAAAACCTAAACCTAAATTTAAACTTAAACCTAA
This sequence comes from Cymbidium sinense, assembly GCA_021442155.1. Classification (NCBI taxonomy): domain Eukaryota; kingdom Viridiplantae; phylum Streptophyta; class Magnoliopsida; order Asparagales; family Orchidaceae; genus Cymbidium; species Cymbidium sinense. The sequence goes on from CM038217.1 coordinate 188,901,512, forward strand.
ACCAAAAAAATAATAATAATAAAAAATAAAAACTAAAATAGAATAAATTAAATTAAAACCTTAACTAAACAAAAAAAATAAAAAACCTAAATAAAATAAAAACTAAACCTAAAATATAAAAAACCTAAAATAAAATAAAATTAAAACTAAATAAAAACCTAAACCTAAAAATTAAACCAAAAAGTAAAACTTAAAAAAATAATCTGCACCCTAAACTAAAGAAAAATCAAACAAAATCTAAACTAAAATAAACTAAACTAAAATAAATAAAACCTAAACCTAAACCTAAAATAAACTAAGCCTAAACTTAAACATAAACTAAATAAAATAAAATAAACTAAAAATAAACCTAAACTTCAAAATAAACCTGAAATAAAAACTTAAAACCTAAACCCAAAAACATAAAATAAAAACCTAAACATAAACCTAAAAATAAAAAATAAAACATAAACCTAAAAAAAAGAAAAAAACTAAACTAAAAAGAAAACTTAAAGCTAAATCTAATCCTAAAAAATAAACTAAAATAAAAAATCTAAATTAAAGTAAATAAACCTAAAATAAATAAATTAACTAAATAAAAATATAATTAAAAAAATAAAATAAACTAAAATAAACTAAATAAACTAAATAAACCTAAACCTACAAGTTTACTTAATTTAAAAAATTTAACAAAAATCCCTAACCCTAAGCCCTAAAACTAACTCTAAACCCTAAACACTAAACCCTAAACCCTACACCCTAAAAAACCCTAAACCTTGAATGTTAAACCCTAAACCTAAACCCTATAAACCCTAAAATCCACCCTACTAAACCCCAAAACTTAAATCCTAAACCCCAAACCCTAAACCTAAACCTAAATTAAATTAAATTAAAGAAACCTAAACCCTAAAACTTAATAAACCTAAACTTAAACCCTAAGAATGGGTAGATCCATGAAAGATGAACATCACCGCCAACCTGCTTAAGTCAGATCAGTGAGGCTAAGGTGGAGGTGGCGCTATCACATGGTGGGGATCCGGAGGTGCCGTGGATATGGAGGTGGTGGTCGGTAAAAGGTGGAGGTGGAGGGATGGAGGGTACATCCATAATGGTGGTGAAGGGAGAGATCATGGATATAATGGTTGATCCCATTACTCGAGAGGCTGTAGTGGTTTTGATGGGAACTGGAGAAATAAAGAATGACCAATCCGATCTGCTTTATATGGAATTGTGTCTTTACACTAGAGATGGTTCTAGTTATCTAGGGTTTTTGATTTTCTATGCTCATCATTTATCTATGTGTCTTGAGAAAACTTGGTGTGTTACTTGGTTGATTAAATCAAAGAAGAAATGTTGAATTTGAATTTGTTCTCTATTAAAAAAAACCAAACCTAAACTAAAACTTGAAACCCTAAACCTAAAAAAAGAAAACCTAAACTAAAACATAAACATAAACCCAAACCTAAACCTAAACCTAAACTTAAAAAAAAAACCTAAAAATAATCCCAAAATAAAAACCTAAAACCTAAACTTAAAAAAGAAGATCAAAACCTAAACCTAAATCAAATGTAAACCTAAAAATAAAATAAAAATAAAACTAAACTAAAACCTAAACCTAAACCTAAACCTGAACCTAAATAAATAAACTAAACCTAAACTAAAATAAATAAATCTAAATTAAATAAGCTAAACTAAATAAAAATAAATATAAACCTAAATAAAAATAAAAAATAAACTAAACAAACCTAAACCTACAATTTTAATTAATTTTAAAAATTAAAAATTGAAATAAAATTAAAAAATTAAAAAAAACCTAACCTTAAACCCTAAACCCTGAACTCTAAATAACCCTAAACCCTAAATGCTAAACCCTAAACCTAAACCTAAACCCTGAAATTATAAATCCTAAAATCCTAAATCCTAAACCCTAAACACTAAACCTAAACCTTAAACCCAAACCCTAAATTTAAACCTAAGTAACTAAATAATTTTTTTTAAAAAAACCTAAACCCTAAAATGTAACCTTGATCAACATCACCCCAACTAAGCTCTAGATCCGGTGGTGGAGGCTAAGGAGGAGGTAGCATTATCATGGCATGGGGATAAGGCACTAGTGGATATGGGAGGTTGTTGGAGCGTGGTTATGGAGGTGTGGAGTGACCGAGGAGGTGCAGATGGCGAGGGAGAGATTGAGGATATGATGGTAGATCCCACAATTTGAGAGGCCGGGATGGTTCTGATGGGAACTGCAGAAATTGAAGAACCAATCCAATGGAACTATGTCTTTACAGTAGAGATAGTTTTAGTTATCTAGGGTTTTTTATTTGCTCTATGCGTGCTAAGTTTTTATCTATGTCATCGTTTATGTCTTAGAAAACTTGGTGTTTTACATCAACCAAAAAGAAAAAATATTGAATCTGAATTTGTTCTCTATTAAAAAAAATCTAAAAACCCTAAACCCGAAACTAGAACTTGAACCCTAAACCTAAAACCTAAAAGCTAAACACTAAACCCTGAAACTTAAACCCTAAAAATAAAACATAGAAAAATAATAAAAAAAATAAAAAAACCTAACCCTAAATAAAATAAAATAAAATAAATAAAAATAAACCTAAAAAATAAAAAATAAATATAAAATAAATAAAATAAACTAAACTAAAATAAATAAATAAAATAAAACAAAAATAAACCTAAAATAAAATAAAAATAAAATAAAAAATAAACTAAAATAAAATAAATAAAAAAACCTAAACTAAACTAAAAAATAAAACTAAAATAAAAATAATAAACCTAAAATAAAATAAAAACTAAACTAAAAAAACTAAACTAAAATAAAATAAAAATAAACCTAAACCTAAAATATAAACCTAAAAATAAATAAAAAAAAAAATAAAATAAAACCTAAACCTAAAACTAAAAAAAAAACCTAAACCTAAATAAAATAAACTAAACTAAAATATTAAAACCTAAACCTAAACCTAAAAAAATAAACCTAAACCTAAATAAAAAAAATAAAATAATTAAAATAAACCTAAATAAAATAAAATAAACTAAACTAAAATAAATAAATAAAATATAAAATAAACTAAATAATATAAAAATAAACCAAATAAACTAGAAAATCTTAAATAAAGTTTACATAATTTAAATATAAACCTAAACTAAAACTAAACCCTAAACCTAAACCTTAAACCCTAAAAAATAAATAAATAAAACCCTAACACTAAACCTAACCTAAACCTAAAACTAACCTAAAAAAACCCTAAATCTATAAGCCTAAACCCTAAACCCTAAACACTAATATAAAATGAAAAAATAAAAAAATAAAAAAAATCCAAACCCTAAACCCTTAACCCTAAATCCTAACCCCTAAACCTTAAACCTACAACACTAAACCTAAAACAGTAAACCCTAAACCCTAAGCCCTAAAAAACCCTAAACTCTAAACCCTAACCTTATACCCTTAACCCTAAAAGCATAAACCCTAAAACCCAAAGTAAACTAAATAAACCTAAACCAACTAGTTTACTTAATTTATTAAAAAAACCATAAACCATAATTCCTAAACCCTAAACCCTAAAACTAACCCTAAACCCTAAACCTAAAACACTAAACTTACAACCCTAAACCCTCAACCCTAAACCCTAAACTCAAACACTAAACCCGAACACCTAAACCTTAAACCCTAAAAGCAGAACCCTAAAATCCTAAAACCTAAACCCTAAACCTAAACCTAGAGTAAATAAATTAATTAAATAATAAATTTAAACCCTAAAACATAATAAACTTAAACCTAAACACTAAGAATGGATGAACCTGATGACAGAACATCGCCAACCTCAGCTTAAATGTGGAGGCAAAGGTGGAGGCAATTATCGTAGTGGTGGGGATCTGAGGTGTTGGTGGACATGGAGGTGGTGGTTAGAGCAAGGTGGTAATGGAGGTGGGAAGGAAGGTTACTACGCATGGTAAGGGAGAAAGGGATGATGGTGGATCCAACTACCGAGAGGCCTGGTGATCAAACTAGAGAAACAAGAATGACCGATCCGATACCGCTTATGGAATTATGTCTTTATAGTAGAGATGATTTTAGTTATCTAAGTTTTTAGATTTTCTCTATGCGTGCTCATTCTTGATTTATGTTGTCACTTGTGTCTTACAAAACTTGGTGTGTTACTTGGTTGATGAAATTGAAAAGAAGAAATGTTGAATCTGAATTTTTTCTCTATTGAAAAAACTAAAAACCCTAAAATCTAAACTTAAACCTAAACCCTAAACCTAAAACCTAAACCCTAAACCCTAAACCCTAAAACTAACCCTAAACCTACAACATTAAACCTACAACCCCCCTAAACCAAAAAAAAAACCTAAACCATAAATCCTACTCCCTAAACCTTAAACCCTAAACCCAAAACCCTAACCCCAAACCCTAAACCATAAAAGCATAAACCCTAAAACCTAAACCCTAAACCCTTACTCTAAAGTAAACTAAAAAATCCTAAAACCTAATAAACCAAAATTCCTAGTAAGCATGAGACATCAACTCACGTTGACTACGTCCTTAACTTTCTTTCTTTCTTACCTTAAAGATTCACTCTTTCTTTCATAGTCTAAAACTTTCAAGTGCTTCTATGACTAGTTTAATTAATGCCCACCACATTTTGATTCAGTTAATGAATGATTTAGATTACTCACATGTTTTTGCTTCATTCATTATTTGGTTTTCAATTTTCAAATGAGGTTGCTGAAATTGACTCCACTATTTGATATTAGGGAAGAATCCCCATTCATTCTGGTTTGGATTTCTCTCCCGAATATGCAAATTTATTTCATTAATCATCAGTTCTTTTTTGCTATGAGTGCTTAATTTGGTTGGCTATTACAAATTAATCAGGCAACAGCTACAAAATCTCGACCTTCTATGCCTAGTATCTTTGTTGAATTGGACATACCAAGAAACACCCCAAAGAAATCGATTGGATCTAAAATTATGTTATATGCAAAAGTTGATTTTGAAAATTTCCTATCTTTATTCTCATTGTAAAATCCATGGGCATAATTATGAATGTTTCATTCTACATGCTCACCTAAAAAAGAAAATTCTATTAAGGAAAGTATTGTTAACCTAGGCATCATTGTTAAATATCAAAAGTTAATTCAAAAAAAAGGATTCATTGAATGTTCCTAATAAGGTTTTACCTCTTATTTCTTCTATGCAATTGAAGGTTTTAAATGTGGAAAATAATAATTTCTCTAAACTTTTCGATGATGATTTTTTTCCTCTAAGTCAATCCCCGCATCCTTACTAGTTTTAATTGAAAATATTAATGAGGATATCAATGTTATGCATAATTTAAATTCAATGGAGATTATTTTGGTTTCTCATGATATTCAAATTTAAAACCCAACTTTACTTTAGTTCAATGATTTAAATTCTCAAAAAGATTTGGTATTGTCTACTAATATGCGTATTGAAGAAGAAGGGATGGATGTTCACACTTTCCTTCTTAATAAAACTATTTCAGCTCCCTCGCTTACTATACCTAATGCTCATTTTCCTTTAATAAATTCTGATGGCTTGGATAAAGGAGAACTCACTTCTATACAAGAGACTTCCCCTAAATTTGTGACTAATGTTGCTAAATCCTTCTCGAATGATAATTCTATGGGAAAAGGAAATGTTTTGCGAATGTATCATGCTGAAAAGAAAAAAAATTTTAAAAACTTCCTCCCAAATTTTCCAAAAACACTAGATCTGCTATGACCTCCCTCTCCTCTCTTATTTAACCTTTTCTTAACCCTTTATTTATTTCCTTATGTTTAATTTTTTATTTGGAATGTTAGAGGGATCGTACTCTATATTTGTAACCTTATTAGAAACCTTTCATATTAATAATATTTCTTTACTTATTATTTTATTTTATTCATGCAAACAAAATTAACCATGTTGCTAGAATGATTTCAATAAATTTTTCTCTAATGTTAGTAACAAAATTTGGTGTTTTGGAATAATTTTGTGGAGGTTTCTATTCTTGATGATTTTCAACAAGTTGTCAATGCTCAAATATCTGACTATTTTCTTTTTCATGCATCTTGTAATAGATCGTAGAAATCTTCTTTGGAAAAATTGATGAATTTTGCTACCTCTGCTAATAAATGTTGGTTTGTTGGTGGGGATTTCAATACAATTTTATTCTCTTCTAAATGAAGTGGTGGTTACTCTCCTAATATTCATTCCATGGAAGAATTTTTTGATATGATCCTTGATTGCAATTTGATTGATATTGGGTTCAAATTTTACTTGGCAAAACTCTAGACTTTGGCAAAGGTTGGAGATTCTTTTAATACTCACTGGATTACTCAATCGCCTATTACTTTTGTCGATCATTTAAGTAGAACCTTATTTGATCATGCTCCTCTTTTGGTTTCTATTAAAGATAACTCTAAAAGATTAAAAAATTTCTCTCATTTTAGATTTAAGAACATGTGGATTCAACATATTGATTTCTTCAATGTTGTGGCTAACAATTGGAAAGCTCCTTACATCCCACGACAATTTGATTATGGGGATGATTGGCTTAAAAGACTTAAACAAAATCTAGGTTAGTGGAACAAGCATTATTTTAAAAACCTTTTTGCTAATATCAAAGAAATGGAAAAAGTGGTTTGTCACGTTGAAGTCTCTGTTATGTCTGATCTTACTAAGATTATGGACTTCACTGAGGCAAAAGATAAACTTATTAATTTTCAAAATATGAAAGAGACTTATTGGCACCAAAAACCTACTAGCAAACATATTGTGGATGGTGACAAAAATAATAGATATTTCCATACTTTAGTTAATAAAAAGAGAGCCTTAAATAATATTCAAAACCTTAACGATGACAATGGAGAATGGATTATGGAGAATAATGTTATTAAGGATTTGACCATTAATTACTCTAGAAATATGCATAATAAGTGTTGCTCTTATGAAGTTATTTCTAAATCACACTTGATTCCTTCTATTTTAACCAATAATGATAATGATTTGCTTACTATTGTACCTAATGAAGAAGAAATTTTTAAAGTTCTTAATAGCATGAACATAGATTCTATTACTAGTCTAGAGGGTTTCACTTCCCAACTTTTTTCAAAAATGCTGGTCTATTATTAAAAATGATTTGGTTGATTCTTTTAATGGTAATCCATTTCCTATATATTTTTCTACCACTTTTATTATTCTCATACCTAAGAAAGATAATGTGGACTATCAGAGTGATTTTAGACCTATTAGTCCTTGCACCTTCTTCAAAAAGCTAATTTCCAAAATTCTATACTGCATGCTCAATCCTTTAATTCATAAGATTATCTCTCTAAACCAAATTAGTCTTGTTTGAGGTAGATCTACTTCTGATAATATTCTACTTGCTCACCAATTAATTCATGATCTTGATGCTAAGGCCAAAGGTGGCAACATTCTGTTCAAATTAGATATTACCAAAGCTTTTAACAATACCTCTTGGGATTTCCTTATCCATATTTTAAATTTTTTTTGGGTATTCTGATAAATTTATCTTTCTTATTAAAAATTGTATTAATAATGCCTGGTTTTCTATTTGCTTAATAGGGATGCCTTGGGCTTCTTTCCATCTTTCCATGGCCAAAGGCAAGGGATCCTCTATCTACTACGTTATTTATTATTATTGTTTAGTACTTATCTAGGAGCATCAATGATTTATTCTAAAATAATCCTAGTATGTATTATAAAACTCTTGGTAGATTTCTAGTTTTTTATTTAAGCTTTGTTAATGATTTCATTATTTTCTGCAATGCTTCCATTCATCATATCAAGAATCTCAAGATTTTTTTAAATAAATTTGGTAGAGAAAGTGGTCTATCTATCAATGATAATAAAAGTTGTTTTTTTACTTCTTCAAGCATCTCCAATAATAAAATTAATCAAATCCTACATATCACTAACTTTAAACATCAACACCTTCCTCTTTAGTACTTGGGTGCTCCTCTTTTAAAGGTCCGAGACAATCCCATCTTTTGATGAGTTAATTCAAAAAAATTTTAAATAAAATTTATGTTTGGGAATTTCATTTACTTTCCTTTAGTGGCAAGCTCACTATTCTTAAAAGCACTCTCAATTCATTGCCTCTTTATTTGATTCAAACTATTATCCCGACTAATGCTACTCTTATCAGAATTGATCGCTTGCTTAATAAATTTTTTAGGGATCCAATAATTCTACTAAAATAATGCATTGGACTTCTTGGCATGAATGTTGAGGTCCCTTGGGTGAAAGTGGTCTAAATTGCAAACCGATTCGTGAATCTATTACTACATTCTCTCATAAGCTCTAATTAAATTTTAGAAAGAATGATAGCCTTTGGGCTAATTTTATGATAAAGAATATTGCCTAGGTACACACCCTCTTATCTGTGCTTATAAAGCTGGTGACTCTCCAGTTTGGAAATGGCTTTCCTCCATGAAATGGGTTGTTGAACCCTTAATATCTTAGGCTATTAATACAGGTTCTTTTTTCTTTTGGAAAGACAATTGATTGGCTCTTTTGACACCCTTTTATCTACCCAACTCTACTACCTATCAAAGTTAACTCTTTCTAGCATAATGACACTTGGAATGAAAATAAAGTTGAGGATTATATTCCTATTTCTCTTATAGATAACTTTAGAAATATATTTTCTCTAACTAACGACCAAATTCTCTTTAAGCTTTCTTACAATGGTGATTTTGTTCTTAAAGAGGTTTGGAATTTTATTAGAGATAAACAAACCTCTAATGCTTTCATTAAACTTTGGAACAATATTGTTCCCATTTCTTATTCAGTTTAGCTTGGAGGATTTTGAATAACTTTATTCTACTCTTCGAATAAAGGGTTTTATTTTCCTTCAAAGTGCATCTCATATTGAAAATTTTAATCATGTTTTTGTCAATGGTGCTACTTTTTCTAAATTATGGTTATGGTATGATGATTTATTTAATACCAATGACTTTCATGGCTCTCTTTCCATATATCAACTTCTTCAAGTCTATTTCCATAAAAATGTGAAAGGTCATATCAAAGTTCTAGTTGCTATTACCCTTATCTGGTTCATCTAGATGGACAGAAATGATGCTAAATATCATGGTATTCCTCTAAGCCATAAAAGGATCCTAGCTAGAACAAAAGAAAAAAATTCATGCTCTATTTTATGCCAATCTTATTAGTTACATTTATTTTATAGGCTATAAATTTATGGCTAAAAAATTGGGCATCATTCTGCCTAATGTTTACTGTTATAAAAAAGCTATGATTAACCATTGGATCAAACCCAAAGAAAATTTGATTAAAGTGAATACTGATGGTTCTATTGCTTCCAATAAATATGGCTATGGTGGTATTCTTAGGGATTCTAAAGGTACTATCATTTGTGCTTTTGCCTATCCTCTCTAAGGCTATTCTGTTATCTATGCTGAGCTTATGACTATCAATAAAGCTATTGAAAACTATTTGAATAAATGTTTCCTCAACATATGGAATGAAGTTGATGCACTCTTGCTTGTTGGCATGCTAAACTCTAATATAACAATAAATGCTGATTTATTTTATCTTCTTAATCATACTAAAAATCATCTTTCTCAAGTTTGTTATAAAATTTCCCATATCCTTCTTGAAGGTAATGCTTGTGCAAATTTCTTGGCTACTTTTGGTGCCAACTTAACTAATTTCACTTTGTTTGATAATAAAAATTTGCCTAAACTTTTAAGGGGTTTGGTAAATCTAGATAACACTAGATTACCTAATCTCATATTATAATTTTCTTTTGGTTTTTTTGAGTTGGTTTTAATGAGTCATTGCTTTTGGTTCCCTTTGTTAAACCCTCTTTGGTTGTGGACATTTGCTTATTTTCACTCTTCACCTATGGGTTTTATTTTGAGCTCTTGCTTTGGGTTGGTTGGTGGTTGTACCTAGGTTCCTTTTTCTTCCAAGGTTGTTTTGGTTTTTTTGGTCTAGTGGCTATTATTTTCTTGGCTGGGTGATTATTGTTGCTTGGTTATTTTTGGTGACCTTCATTTGGGTGGTGGATTTGCTATTTTTTTGGGTTTGTCATATCTATTGGTTGCTTCCTTAACTGAAGTTTTTTTTTGCTATTGTGGTGGTTGGTTTAGTTAGCTCGGGTTGGTCGGTCAAGTTAGTTGGTTCATCCACTTCTATTCGGTAGATCTGAGGGGTTGCTTTAATTTTGGATTGGATTTGGCAAGGTGGAGGTTATTTGTTGACTATTATTATTTCTTTTTTGTGGATTGGGTTTTGGTGGTCGGTTTTACTAGTTTTATTTTATTTCTTTGTTATTTCCTCTTCCTATAATGGTCTTCCTCTCTTGGCTACAGCTGCTTTTATTTTTGTTGTCACTTTTGTTTGGTTGGTTAAAGGCTGTTTAGTGGATATTCTTTTGCTTTTAGATCTAGTGACTTGGTTTGGTGTATTGGTGCCTAACTTGACCGTGGTTATAATACTTGCCCTCATTGATATTTCTCCTACTTTTTATTGTTGGCTTTGGTGCTATTCCTAGTATATTTCTGCTACTCTTGATGGATGGATTTAGTCTTACTTATCTTTTCTCATTTTTGGTTTTGGCTAGCTATTCACGTCACCTAGATCAAAATTTTTGCTACTTTGGTTGGGTTTGGTGGATGTTATTGTTTGCTTCTACCCTTTTCGTGGTTGTCTTGGGTGGTTTTGGCATGATGGATGATGTTGGTCTTTTCACAGATTTGGATTTTCTACTATTATCGTTGTTGGCTGAGAGGCTATGTTGACTAGCTGGGTTGGTTGGATGTTTTGGTTGGTTGGTTGGATGGGTGGCTATTTTGGCCTTCCTTTCCTGCTCTATTAGTGACATGTTGGTTGGCCTGCTCCTGCTATGGTTCACCTCTCTTGGTTTCTATTGCTTCCCTTTTTTTGGTTTGGTTGATAGCCTTGATGCTTTTCCTATTTTATTGTGGAGGACATGAGTTCTTATGTTTTTTCTTTTGGGCTTTATTTTTTTGTTTGTGTTGTTAAGGTCATGAGGCTTGCTCCCATTGATGTTGTTGTTCCTCTTTGGTGGTGGCTTTGGTGGTGTTCCTACTGTACTGCTACTATCCTTGATGGTTGGTTGATTTTCTACCTTATTAGGCTTATTTGTTTTGGTGGCTTTGGGGTTGGCTATTATGTCCACGCTTGAGGAGTTTGCTTTGTGATGATGATTGGGATGATGATGGAGGAGGTGGCAATGATGGCCTAGATGTTTCCCTCTCCATCTTCTTTTGGCTAGTAGCACTATATGTAATTGTAACCCTTCTTCGCAAGTTTAGATGCTTATATATAATGTTGCTCCTTGAGATGATTGTAACTGAGCCTGAGCCTTTTCTTTACTTTGCTCCTTTTCTTTGCTCATACTCTTTATGTTTGCTAAATTGTACTCATCCTCATTAGTATGTGATTTTTTTATAGGTTGGGAGAATCTTGCAGGTGGATCTAGTTGGTATCAAAAGGACCTAGTGAATGTTGATGTTGCACACATGGATCTATGGTTGTTGCTGATTTGGTTTTGCTTTTGCTTTCGTTGTTGTTTTTTTTATATTATTGTAATAGTTATGGGGCTTATATCTTTAGGACTTATTGTAGCTCTTTAAGCATTAGTTTAGAGATTTAACCCCATTAAAGACTTTGTAAGTTTCTTTGTGGCAATAAAATTCCCTTAATTTCCTTAAAAAAAGAACCTAAACCCTAAGAATGGGTAGAACCTCGACGCCAGGAACATCACTGTCAACCAAGCTCACCTAGATATAAATGGTGGGGAAGGAAGTGGGATTATGGTGGTGGGGTATCTGGAGGTGCCGTGGATATGGAGGGTGAGCGGGTGGTTATGGAGAGAGAGATGGAGGTTACAACCGTGGTGGTGGTGGAGGGAGAGATCAGGATATGATGGCAGATATCACTACTCGAGAGGCCGGGGTGGTTCTAATGGAAACTGGAGAAACTTAAAATGACCCATCCGATCTGTTGCTTATATAACTGTGTCTTTACAGTAGAGAAGGTTCTAGTTATCTAAGGTTTTTTTATTTGATCTATGCATGCTCATTTTTTTATATATGTCATCTCTTATGTCTTAGAAAACTTGGTGTGTTACTTGGTTAATGAAATTGAAAAGAAGAAATGTTGAATTTGAACTTGTTCTCTATTAAAAATAACTAAAACCCTAAACCCTAAAAAAAAAAAGTCCTAAACCCTCAACGAAATCTGAACCCAAAGAATAAAATCCTGAAAAGCTAAAAACCTAAACCTAAACTAAATAAAATAAAATTAAAACCTAAACAAAAATAAAATAAAAAATTAAAAAAATAATAAAAACCTAAACTAAAATATAAACCTAAACCTAAAAAGAAAATAAAATAAAAAAAATAAAAACTAAACTAAAATAAAATATATAAAAACCTAAACTAAACTAAAAAAAAAGTAAAAACATAAATAAAATAAAAACTAAACCGAAAATAAAAATAAAATAAAACTAAAATAAAATAAAATAAAAACTAAATAAAAACCTAAACCTAAAAAATAAACCTAAAATAAAAACTAAAATTAAATAAAAAAAAACTAAACCCTAAACTAAAAAAAGGACTAAACCTAAAATAAAAATAAAATAAACCTAAACCTAAACTAAAATAAATAAAACCTAAACCTACACCTAAAATAAACTAAACCTAATCCTAAACCAAAACCCTAAATAAACAAATAAAAAAAAATAAACCTAAACATAAACTAAAAAAGTAAAACCTAAAAATAAACCTAAAATAAATAATTAAAACCTAAAACTTAAAAAATAAAATAAAAACCTAAACCTAAACCTAAAAATAATAAAATTAAAACTAAACCATAAAAAAAAAATAAACAAAAAAAATTAAAACACAAAAACCTAAACTAAAATAAATGAACTAAAATAAAAAAATCTAAACTAAAATAAAATATATATAAAATAAATAAACTAAACTAAATAAAATAAAAAAAGAAAAATAAACTAAATAAAATAAACTAAAACCTAAAACTACCGTTACTTAATTTAAAAAAATTAAAAAAATTAAAAAAAAATTAAAAAAATCCTAACCCTAAACCCTTTCCCATAAACCTACAACCTTAATCCCTAAACCTAAAACCTTAAAACCCTAAACCCTAAATCCTAAATCCTAAAACCCTGAACCCTAAACCCTAAACCTTAAAACCTATAACCTATAACCCTAAACCCTAAACCCCAAACTGTAAAATCTAAATCTTAAATCCTGAATACCTAAACCTAAACTAAATAAACCAAAAAAATAAAATAAATAATAAAACCTAAGCCTTAAAAAAACAAAAATAAAATAAAAGCCAAAACTAAAACCTAAACCTAAACTTAAAATGAAAATAAAATAAAAAATAAAAATAAGATAAAATAAAATAAATGAAAACCTAAACTAAACTAAAAAATAAAATAGACCTAAGAATAGAAAACCAAAATAAAATAAAAACTAAATGTAAAATAAAAATAAAATAAACCTAAAATAAAATAAAATAAAATAAAATAAAAACTAAATAAAAACCTAAACCAACTAGTTTACTTAATTAAAGAACAAAACCTTAAACCCTAAACCCTAAATCCTAAACTCTGAAACACCAAGCACCAAACCCTAAACCCTAAACCTTAAACCCTAAACATTCAACCCCAAACCTTACACCCTAAACCACAAACCCTAAACCCTAAACCTGAAAGCCTAAACCCCAAACCCTAAACCATAAACCCTAAAAACCCAAAAACCTAAACCTAAACTAAATTAAACCTAAAAATAAAATAAATTAAAAATATTAAACCTAAATAAGATAAAGTAAACAAAATAAAATAAAAAACCTAAACTAAAACTTGAACCTAAACCAAAACCTAAACTTTAAAAGAAAATAAAATAAAAAATAAAAACTAAACTAAAATAAAATAAATAAAACTAAAACTAAACTAAAAAAAGAAAATAAACATATAAATAAAAAACCTAAATAAAATAAAAACTAGTTGTAAAATAAAAAGAAAATAAAAACCTAAACCTAGAAAATAAACCTAAAAATAAATAAAAATATAACCTAAACCCTAAACTAAAAAAAAACCAAAACCTAAAATAAACAAAATAAAATAAACATAAACCTAAACTAAAATAAACTAAAATAAGATAAATAAAACCTAAACCTAAACCTAAAATAAACTAAACTGAAACCCTTAACTAAATATAATAAAATAAACTAAAAATAAACATAAACCTAAACTAAAAAATTAAACCTAAAAATGAACCTAAAATAAAATTCTAAAACTTAAACCTAAAATAAAATAAAACCTAAGCATAAACCTAAAATAAAAAAAATAAAACTAAACTTAAAAGAAATAAAATAAACAAAAAAAAAATAAACATAAACCTAAACCTAAACCAAATCTAAAATAAATAATCCTAAAATAAATAAACTAAACTAAATAAAAAATAAACTTAAATAAAAAATAAACTAAATAAACCTAAACCTACTAGTTTACTTAAATTTTGAAAAAAACCTAAGCCCTAAACCCTAAACCCTAAACCTTAAATCCTAAACCCTTTACCCTAAACCCTAAACCCTAAACTCTAAATCCTAAGCTAACCCTAACTTTGAAAATCCTAAAGCCTAAATACTATACTCTAAACCCAAAACCCTAAACCCTAACCCTAAACCCTAAACCCCAAACCATAAAACCTAAACCTAAACTAAATAAAACCTAATAATAAAATAAATAAGAAAACCTATACCTAAACCTAAAATAAAATAAAATAAAATATAATATAACAAATAAAAACCTAAATTAAACTAAAAAAATAAAATAAACATAAGAATAAGAAACCTAAATAATATAAAAATAAAATAAACGAAAAATAAAATAAAATAAACACTAAATAAAAACCTAAACCTAAAAAATAAACCTAAAAATAAATAAAAAATAAAACCTAGACCCTAAACTTAAAATAAAAATAAAATAAACAAAATAAAATAAAACTAAGCCTAACTTAAAATAAACTAAACTAAAATAAATAAAACCTAAACTTAAACTTAAAATTAACTAAAATAAACCTAAACCTAAACAAAAAAAAAAAAAAAACCTAAAAGTAAACCAAAATGAAAACCTAAAACCTAAACAAAAAAAAAATAAAATGAAAACTTAAATCTAAACATAAAAATAAAAAAATAAAACTTAAACCTAAAAAATAAAATAAAATTAAAATTGAGCTAAAAAGTAAACCTAAACCTAAAAAATAAACTAAAATAAGAAACCAAAACTACAATAAATTAACCTAAAATAAATAAACTAAATTAAATAAAAAACCTAAATAAATATAAATAAAATAAAATAAACTATAACAAATAAAAAATAAACTAAACTAACCTAAACCTAATGTTTACTTAATTTTTTTTAAAAAAATGTAAACCCTAAGCTAACCCTAAACCCTAAACCCTTAAAACCTAAATTGTAAGCCCTAAACCCTAAACCCTAAACCCTAAAACCTACAACCCTAAAGCCTAAATCTTATACCCTAAATCATAAACCATAAACTAACCCTAAACCCTAAGAATGTGCAAAACCTTGATGACAGGAAGATCACCAACCAAACTCCCAGATCCGGTGGTGGATGGAGAGACAATGGTTATCAAGCAGCAGTGGTGAGTGGGTAAGTGGAGGTGTGGAGGGAGGATGGAGGTTACAACCGTGGTGGTGGTGGATGGAGAGATTAGGGATATGATGGTGGATATCACTACTCCAGAGGTTGGGGTGGTTCTGATCAGAACTGGAGAAACTAAAGAACAGTCGATCTGATCTGCTGCTTATGGAAATGTGTCTTTACATTAGGGATGAGTCTACTTATCTAAGGTTATTGATTTGCTTTATGGGTGCTGAATTTTTATCTATGTCATTGCTTATCTCTTAGAAAACTTTGGGTGCTACTTGGTTGATGAAATTAAAAAGAAGAAATGTTGAATCAAAATTTTTTCTTTATTAAAAAAACCCTAAACCCTAAATACTAAACTTTAAACACTAAACCTTAAACCCTAAAAACTCTAAACCCTAAACTCTAAACCCTAAACCTACAACCCTAAACCCTAAACCCTAAAACTCTAAACCCTAAATCCTAAATGCTAAACCCTAAACCCTAAAACCCTAAACCCTAAACCTTAAACCCTAAAACTTACAACCCTAAACCTTAAACCCAAAACCCTAAACCATAAACTAACCCTAAACCCTAAACTAACCCAAAACCCTAAATTCTAAGAATGAGTAGAACCTTGATGGCAGGATCATCACCATCAACTAGGCTAAGTTGAGATCTAGCAGTGGCGGCAAAGGCAGAGGGGATAGTTATCGCAGTGGTGGTGGGGATCTAGATGTGTTGGTGGATATGGATGTGGTGGTCTTAGCAGTGGTGGTTATGGAGGTGGGAGGAGTGACGAAGGTTACAGCCATGGGTATGGTGGAGGGAGAGATCAGGGATATGATGGCGGATCCTGCTACTCAAGAGGCATGGGTGGTTCCGATGGGAACTAGAGAAATGAAAGAATGGTCGATTCAATTTACTACTTATGGAATTATGTCTTTATAGAGATGGTTCTACTTATATAGGGTTTTTATTTGCTCGATGGGTGCTCATTTTTTATCTATGTCATTGCTCGTGTCTTAGAAAACTTGGGGTGCTACTTGGTTGATGAAATTGAAAAGAAGAAAAGTTTAACTAAATTTGTTCTTTGTTAAAAAAAAAAACCTTAAACTTGAAACCCTAAACCTACCCTAAACTTGAAACCCTAAACCCTAATCCCTAAACCCTAAAAACCCTAAACCCTAAATCCTAAACCCTAAACCCTAAACCCTAAACCCTAAACCCTAAAACCATAAGCTAAACCCTAAACTATAAACCCTAAAACCCTAAACCCTAAACCCTAAATCCTACACCCCTAAACCTTAAACCATAAACCCCAAACCCTAAACCCTAAACCCTAAACTAACCCTAAATCCTAAACCTTAAATCTAGAATAAAGATGTCATTTGGAGTAGATCTAAAGAATGACCTAATCCTAACATAGTTATGGTAACTAAAGAAAATGTCTTCAGGAGACTTTCCTTTGATTATTAGAGATTTGAATACCCTAAACCCTAACCTAAATCATATTATAATACAATTTATTATAATATAAAGTAGTATCATATATTTTAGCATGTAGTTATGTGTTTTTAGATGCCATAAGATGTATTGAAATATTTTAGTATATTATGGTATTGTGCCCTATAGTCTATATTAATATAAATCATAAAAATATTGATTTAATAAATCAAATGATGAAATTTATTAAATTTGAATTAATTGTAATTAGTACCAAAGGTGTGCTACACCACTTGTAGTCTAAAAAGTAGGATTTTATGTTCAAAATATATATTATACATTGTAGCATAGTATAGCATTATAGATCATAATATATTATTCTGCATATTTGAAATTCTTTTAGTATTTTACAATCATGCAGTTGAGCCTACACTAAGATTATTTATAAAAATGTTGATTTAGACTTTAAAATGATAGAATTTAGCCAAATTCATAATAGGTAGAACATGGCATCATAATATATTATTTTAATTTAAAATATGTAAGTGATACAACTAAAATATATAGTTTTTTATTATTTAGACTAATTTAATGATTTTTTATCTTAAGCAATCCCTTGTGATGTGATATGCAATATAATATGTTATAGTGTATTATAATATAGGATTCCATAACATAGTGTAGCATCATGCATTATAACATACTGTTGTGTATTACTACTTATTATTTAGCCTATTTTAGTTTGTTATAGTATGATGTAGTAGGGTTTGTACTAATATAATTCTTAAAAATACTAATTTATAGGCTGAGATGATGGGATTTTGCCAAATTTAAGGTAAGCTTTAGGGAATATCTTTTGGGGGTGTGCTATGGTGAGTCATTTAATCAAAGGAAAGAAGACTACTAGGGTGTCACATTAGCGTGGTAAAGACGTTAACTGACTCTTCTAGAGTGAGTGCCGGGGGCGTTATCTCAATTTAGAGTAGCTCGAGACAGTAGATATGTGTTTATTTTATATATTTATGTATAGTTTATGTTTATGTTGTGTCGATGAAGGATAGGATGCTACTCGGATTCCTTACACCTACCTTAAACACATTGTGACAAATTCATAGACAAGAATACTTTCAACATGGAAGAGATTGAATTTGAAATGGAATTTTCATTAATGATAATTAATTTCAAAATGATTTATAATATTTTTTTAAGTGGAGCACATTGAATGGAATCATTGGGCGTTCTCCCTTATTATTAATAAGTTGATAAGATCCTCCTTGGCAGGTCTTCTCTATGGCAAAAGGGCCTTCCTAAGTGGGTTCAAACTTGCCTCCCATCTTACGATGGCCAACAATCGATCTCTTTAGAACTAAAATAAGCTATCTTACTTGAAAAGATCTAGGACAAACCAACTTGTTGTGAGCTCGAATCATTTTAGCTTTGTACAACTCGAGGATTTGGCATGCCTATAGGTGTCTCTCCCCAAAACCTTTAAGCTCTTCTAACCGTAACTTGGCATTCTGCTCTATTATGATTTTGCTACCCATAGCTATCTTTAGTGTTGGGAGTTGGACTTCTAATGGTAGAATGGCTTCAGACCCATACACTAAGGAGAAAGGAGTAGATTGAGTTGGAGTTCTATGTGTAGTGTGGTAGGCCCACAAGGCTTCAACTAACTGCTCATGCCACTATTGCTTATTATTGTTGAGTGACTTCTTCAATATCTGGATGAGTATTTTGTTGAAGGATTCTACTAAGCCATTTGCCCTCGGGTAGTTGATGGTAGAATATCTTCAATCTATCTGTGTCTCCAAGAAAAGTTGTTGATCTCGGTTTTGAATGATAATTATCATATGTAATTCAATCGTAAACCTATATATGATATGGTTCCTAAACTGGAGCACATGCTGTGACCTCTCGGCGAATTGCCTTCACCCATTTGGAAAAGTAGTCAGTAGCAGCTAAGATGAATCGATGACCCTTGGAAGGAGGATCAATGGGACCCACTATGTCGATACCCCAGCAATCGAATGGACATGAGGCCAATGTAGGATGCAGAATGTTGGGTGGTTGGTGTAAGACCACATCGTGTATTTGACATTGGTGGCATTGCCTACCTGTATCCATGCAATCTTTGATCATCGATGGCCAATAGTATCCTAATCTCTTGATCTTGGCTTTCATCTTTAGTTCAGATTTTTTGGCTCTACATAATCCTGAGTGTACCTCAGTCATGATCTTATTGGCTTCGTGCTTTTCTATACATCATAACCACATATGATCAAAAGATCGCCAGTACAAGACACCATCCATAAGAGCATAGGAAAGTGCTCTCTGCTTTATCTAATGGGCTTGGGACTTCTCTTGAGGTAGTTTGCCTTTATTTAGGTAATCCATGAATTATTGCCTCCAATCTAACTCCTCATCCTTCTTGGCAATGGCAACCTCCCCTTCAAGATAGTACTTTTTGATGAGTTCAATATCAATAAGGGATAAGACTTGTCTATTTTAGACCTTTATTGATATGGACTCATCCTCCAGACATATCAACTCCTTGGCAAGCTTGGTTAAACCATACACTATGGTGTTTTCTCATCGAGAAATCTTATAAATGGTAACCTCTGGGATTTGGGCCAACAACTCCATGGTGTACTTGTGGTAGTGATGGAGCTTGGGATTTATAACCTTAAAGGACCCAGCAATTTAGTTGATAACTAGCTGAGAATTAGCAAAGTTATTAATATTCTAGATGCTTAGAGTAATAGCTAACTCCAAACCAGCAATCAGAGTCTCATATTCATCTTCATTGTTGGTCCAAAGATTGGACAGATGATAAGAGAATCTCATCACATCACGATCCAGAGTTAAGAGGATTATTCTTACTCCTACCTTTCTTGGAATAGTTTATTATGGTTCTTCTTCTCTCTGAGATGAAGCCTCACCATCAAAGTATATCTCACAGGGTGAATGCTAGAATCCCCTAAGTTCATGATTTGTTTATCGGGGAGATCATCACTAAGTGGAGAGTCAATAGAAAGTGGGCGTGCTGTTAAGAAATCTGCTAGGGCTTGTCCTTTCATCGCACAGAGGGGTACGAAGGTAATGTAAAACTATGAGAGGATCATGGACCGTCATGCCAACCGTCTAGATACCATCCTCTGTGTCATGAGATACTATAGTTAATTGATCCTAGAGATTAAGTTCACCTTATGAAGAATCATGTAGTGTTGTAGCTTTTGGGATGTAAAGATTAAAGCTAGGCAATGATTCTTAATAGGTGGATAATTAGCCTTATCAAGGATTAGACAGCGGTTGAGGTAGTTTAGTGCATCTCCCTTCCCATCATCATTGGCTTGGTCTAATAAAGCACTAATGGAGTCATCTAATGTAGTAGTATAAAGTATGAGCTGCTTGTTCGATGGGGGCTATAAGGGGCGCCATCGTAATGTCGATGTCTCAAGGCATGCTCACTCTTATCATCCCACTTCAACTTGGTGTCCTTTTTGACAAGTACTAAGAATGGCTGACATCTTCAGATATGTTGGATATAAAGCACCTTAAATACTCCAACTGCCCTTGGAATGATCTGAGTTGAGTTAAACTTTTAGAGGGTGGCATTTCTAATATCACCTTTATCTTCTCTAGATTGACTACAATTCCATGGTGTCAGACAAACCCAAGGAATTTCCATAATGCTACTCCAAATACACACTTCAAGGGGTTCATTTTGAGGTTAAATTGTCTTAACTTTTGAAAACTACTCAAGTCAAAGAGGTGGTCTTCCTTTTCTACTTTTAACCATGAGATCATCAACATAGCACTCAACTTGATGATGAATGACTTCATCAAAGATTCGAGTCACAGCAAAGTATGTAGCACTGACATTTTTAAGGCTAAAAGGCATGACCTTATAGCAATAGATTCTGATTGGCGGTTTTAAAAGTAGTGTTTCTTTCATCTTCAAGGGCCATCTTTATTTGGTTATATCCAAATGATTCATCCATGAAAGAGAAGACTACATGAGATGAGGCAATGTCCACCATCAGCTCTGACATTGGTAGTGTAAATTCATCTTTTGGATGTGCCTTCTTTAAATCACTAAAATTGATGCATATGTGAATTTGGGTAATCTTTTTCTTAATTAGGACGATGCTGGCTAACGATTGTGGAGAAAAATTCCTATAAGGAGTTGACTTTCAAATCTATTGGTGAGAGATGAAAGATAACACTTATAGAAATTCATCTTGTTAAGAAATCACACAGATCTGTAGATGTGCTTATTCAGGTGATCAAGTATGCCATCAAAGAAATAGTATACTATCTTGAAAGACAAAGTCACTACCCTTTAATGGACCTAATCACCTCAATAAGAACTCATATGGACGATGGGTCTGAATATGTACCAGAGATTTTTCCCCTACTTTACTTGATAAAGTAAAGCAGTGGTTTATTTTAAATCGTTCATTGTTCTCAAGCAAGCCCCCATAGGTAATTACATCCTAAGGAATGAGGATTCCTTAGAAAACTCTCGATAAATCATCCTTTGAAGATTTCAATAGGAAGGACTATCAATTGATTAGATAATTTTTGGAAGATCAAATAGGATTGATCAAAAGGGGGAATTATTATTGAAGCTAAAATGGAAGATAAGTAGGAAATTCCCACGATGCTAAGAAACCTAGCGAGAATCTCAAACTATCCTATAGTTGGGCTTTACAGTTTTGAAATTGATTTAATTTGTTTGAGTTGCATTTTTCATTAGAAATTTAAGATAAGATTCCTTAACACGAGATTAAGGAAATGCCTAAGAGATGAGGAATTATGCTTATGGCCCATGTGGTGTTTATTTTTGGGATGTGGGACACCACATAGATCTTAAGGTGGTACTTATTGAAGTGATCAGGTACGATATTAAGGAATGATGTACTATCTCGAAAGATAGAAATTACCACCCTATAATGGACCTAATCACCTAATATGGACATCTAAGGCATGATGAGTCTTCAAATATACCAAAGATCTTTCCCCTACTTTACATGGACTATCCTAATGATTTATTTTTCATTTTTATTTCACTTTTAATTGGTTAAGATGATGTTTAGGTTTTCAAGAATGAAGAGTAGAATGAGTTTCACTTGTAGATGGAATTCACCCTATTCTACATTCTAATTCCTAAAGAATCTAACTAAGATCCCTAAGTATCTTAATTATCCCATTTGAATTTAGGTAATTGATTTGATTTGATTTATTCGACTTGATTTAGAATTTAGAATTTGAGTTTATTTAAGTATTTGATTGATTGATTTTGGATTAGATGTTTTAGCTTATCATGATAATTCAATATCCTTAATATCTAATGAAGTTTAAGTTTGTTTAAGTTCATGTGTTTTTGGTTGATTAATTTTAGATTAGATGTTTCAATTTAATTAAATCTTGATAATTCAATATCCTTTTAGATTAATATCTAATTCTTTGATTATGGTTATGTGATTTAACTTTATGTTTATTTAATTGATTGTGGTTCATTTTATTTGATTGATTAGATTAATTGAAATTTTATTTTGATTTTAATTGGGTTTGATTCTTTAATGGGGATTTTATTTTTAATCACATCCATTTATCATGTTCATCAAAGTTTGGTTTGTATTTTGATTTCATACATTTTTGAGTAGGTTGAATGAGATTTGACTTGATTACATTTTAAATGAGAGTCTTTCATAATTTAGTTTAATTTGATAATTTGATTTGATTAGCCAATGTATTTGCAAGTTCAATGTTATTATGCAATTAGTTTAATTAAGATGTGTTTATATTAATTATAAAGGTTTTATAATTTTTTAATTTGGTTTTATATTTGCTTGACTAATGATGTAATAACTTAATAATTTAGGTTTAATTTAGGTTTTGATTAATAATAAATTGCATTTTGATTGATTAAACTTAAGTTTAATGTGATTAATTTGATTAACTTAATTAGCTTGTTCAAGAGATGTGATCAAATTATTAAATTAAGTAAAGATTTGTTTAACCTTTAATTTTACTTCATATTTATTTGAGTTAATGATATAATTAATGAGTTAATGATTTAAGTTTAAATTAGATTTTAATTAGTATTTAATTGAATTTATATTTTAAAGCTTAGTTTAATGTGATTAATTTAATTAACTTAATTTATTTAATAGGTGTGATTAAATTAATTAGTAGATTAATTAAGTTTTTAATTTGGGTTAACTTTAATGTGATTTATTAATTTAGTTTATTAAGATGATCTTAATTTATTAAGTTTGCATTAATTAGATATTTTTAATTAAGTTTGTTAAGGGTCAAAAAAAATTATTAGATTAATTAAGAGTTTATTTAATTGTATTAATGACTTAATGATTTAGGTTTAATTTAGGTTTTTGATTATTGTTTAATTGCATCTTAATTATGTTTGATTATGTTTAGGTTTAATATGATTAATTTGATTAACATAAGTAGTTTACTTAAGGGTATGATTATTAAATTTAATTAGGGGTTTGGTTTAAGCTTAACTTTAGAGTTAGCTTTAATGTAACTTAATTAAATTAATCTAATTAATTAAGATCATGGATTAATTTATTAAATTTACATTAATTAAATGTTTAACTAATTAAGTTTGATTATTCATGATTAGGATTTTACTTGATTTGATTCATTTATTATGTTTGTTTGATTTCATTAATATGTTTGATTTAGTTATTAGGTTGAAATATTTAATAGATAATTAATTATCTCATTCCAAATGGATGTGATTTAATCAGATGTTAATTAAATTTCCTTTAATTCTATTTGGTTTAATTTGATTAGTATCAAATAATTACCTAAATTCATTGGGTTTTGAGTTTGATTTAATATTTAATCTTTTAATTGAGTTTTATTAACCAAAATAGGTTTAATAATATTTAATTTAATTTTCTCTAAGAATGATATTTCTATGATTTGAGATTTGATTAACGATTGCTTAAGTGCTATTTCATTTTTGATTTTGATTCAATATTTAAATTATTTTTTTATATTTTAATTAACTCCTTAATTAATTAAACTCTAAACTTAAGTGTTTGTTTGGGGTTCATTAAGATTTAGAAGATCACATTACTTTCTTAAAAGTCTTAGATGTCAATTGAAGTGATTTAAGTCATTTTAATGATTTTTGTAAATTTCTGAATTTTTATTTAATTTATTTTATTAAAATAAATAATCTAAATTTTAAAATTTAATTTCTCTTAATCTAGTAGTCTTTTTAACTTGAAATTTTTATGGTAGGTGTGTTTTAACTTTAATTTCAAACACTAAAAATATCAATATAATCTGACTTATATTTTTGGTTTACTTAATGAAATTTAATTTTTACTCAAACTCAAATTAAACTCATAATACTAAGTGAAATTTGGGGATTTTGTGTTTGCTGGATTTCTCTTGGAAAGAGAATCCAACGAGTCTTTATTTGTAATTTTTAGTTAAGTATTTTATTTTCTATGAATTTTGGAAATTTCAAGTGATTTAAATTATCATTATTATTTATTTATTTAAAAAAAAGGAAATGCAGTTTGAGTGAAGAGATAGCACCAGCTCACTTTTAACCATCCGATCAGATCCAATGGTCAGATTGGATCGCGATGAGGGTGATCGATCGCGGTAGATAGATGTCCCATCGTAAAATGCAACGATCGGATCCCAATCATTTCGCATCCAAGCTCGATCGATACCAAACTTAGATCATGCAATCTGGTAGTCGATCTTGCAAACCATGATCTAAATCCATCGCATCGGATCACGAAAGGCCAATCTGATCCGAAGCTATCTATCTGCGAATCGGATCTATGGTTGGCTAAGAGTGGTGAATAGTGTTTTAAGGGGTACTTTTGGAGAAAATTAGAGTTTCTAAGCTAAAACTTGTCCAAATGGACCCATTTTCTCACTGATTCACATTGAAAAAATTCTATTTCCTAATTGGGATAATTTAAAGTAAAAAATGCTGGATTATCTAAGAGAAATTCCTAAAATAATGAGAAATTTAATATAAATTATGTGAAATCCTAAGGCTGACTACGGTTTGATGAAATTTACCTCACAGGGAATGATTTATGATGGCGGTGAAGATCCGTGCATACTCCTAGGTATGTAAGGAAGTGAACTTTAGCCCTGCCTCCTTCTAATCGCCTTCTCCATGTCTACCGTCACCAAAGAAAGCAACTACTTTATTTTGTGCTCAAAATGGCTCAAAGAAGTGGAGGATGGGTTCCTTTTAGCTTTAGGGAGGTTTTGGGGCTGAATGGTGGGAGGAAGAGATCTGCCCTCATCTCCCTCCTTTATAATGGCCAAAAATTCAATATTTTATGAATTTTTGGCTCCAAATTGATTGTCATCTTATTGGCATGGTTGGGATGGATGCTAGATTGATTGAGAACTTTGAATTTTTGTGCCAAAGTTTTCTCTTGCTGCCATATGAATAGATTTATTCAATGCAATTATTAGGGATTAGTTAAGTGCATGTGATGGGAGGAATTAAATGAGGTTGGGTGGAATCCTATGTAGGGAGGATTCATGAGGGGTTTAAATGGGTTGGGTTTGTTTTTGGCTTATCTAAAATTGGTTTGGGTCGGGTTTGATCAGCCCTCAAAGGGTTTTGGCTTGGTTTGGATTTGGCCCAATTTCATATGGGTCATTTGGGTCATAATCCCATTTGACCAAAATTGGCCAAATTAGTTTGGGATATGTTGATTCATATTCAATTGGATAAAGATGAATGTGGTTTTTGGTTTGAATTAATTTAGATTTAATTTTGATTTAGCTAAATTGACCCTTTATGCTTTTAGGCTAGAAGTCAAGTTGACCAATTGGGCTCGATTGATCAAATTGAGTTTAATTATGGCTTTGGTCAAGTTTAATAATCAATTTGGAATGAACTTGAGCCATTGATCAATTTGCATTAGATCATGATTTGACCCATTTGGTCCTTTAGGCCAATTTAGGTCAATTTGGATCAAACCAATTGGGCTTGGTTTGGCCCAATTGAATCATCCTAGTGAGATCAACAATCATGGTAGAAGATTTTGGTGAGCTTGGTTCAATCTAATTTGGGTTGGATTAGAAGTTGTCTCAAATGGGTCCTTTAGGTCACTTTAGGTCAAGTGGACCTAAGTGGGTCAATTGGTTTGGTTTGGGTTTGATTCAAGTTTAGTTGAACTTATATATGAGCCCTAGATTGAAATGAAAATTTAGTGGCAACCAATTTGGAGTCTAAGGGATTTTGGCTCATTTGAAATTTTCAAGTCAAAAGGGCTAGTTGGGTTCCACTAGGGTTGGTTTCAATTTGATTTGATGATTATAGGTTTCATTTATATTTGGGTAGATAATTGAATAAATGATTGATTCAAAAAAAAATTCATTGGTTTTGACTTGATCTGGATAGGATTTGGCTAAGTCCAAAGAATTGTCTTAAAGGGTTTAGATTGAGTTTAGATTTGATTTTCAATATAATTTTGGTCATTTGAATTTGGATTTCATTTATATTTGTGAATATAAATGAAGGAATGATTGATTTATAAAGAGATCAATTCAATTTTATTTGATTTAAGGGGAGTTTTGGCTAAGCTTATGAATGTGTTTCATATGGCTTAGAAAGGGGTTTTAGGATTTCGTATTTGATTTTGGGTTTCAATCATTTGGAGTCAAATTTTAAATTAGATTTGGAATTTGAATTTGAATTTGAGATTTTGTTTGAGAATTGAGTCTACGTTTGATTTGAGAAAGTGTATCTAGATTGGGTTTAGGCTATGGGAAAGGTAATTTCCTTAAACCCTAAGGCATAGCTAATCTTATGATTAACACTTCTAAGTCTCTAGGCTTAGGTTAAGTGTTCACCTAATCACTAGATGTATCTTCTGACTAAGGAAATCTTAGTGTCTAGGAGATTCCTAAGTCTAGGAAGAGGAGGTTAAAATCTCACTCTGAAAGTGAGGTCAATAAAAGGACCCCCAATAGATGTGGTGTAACTGACAAGGCACTCCGCACGTATTGGTGTTGACCAAAATGATCAACAACATCCAGAAGATTACAACAAATAATGGAAGTGATCTATACCTAGACCTCAAAGGAACATAGAATCAATCTTAGTGTAATGTCTTTCTCAAGGGGCATAAGAGAGAAAAAAGGAATCCAATAGGATTGAGTACATGAACCTTCTTAGGAAAGTTCAAGTTATCTAGGGATATGATGAGTTTGATTATGAATATGATTTATTTGTATCTAGGATAAGAATTTAATTGATTTCTTTGATTTGTTTGATCATACTCCACTAGGGAGGTTGTGTTAATTTGTTATGGCTCCACTAGGGAGAAGGGTTCTAGATTGAGGGCATATCCTTTAGGGATGTGCACTCGATTGAATTTGCTTGATTTAGATCTGAGCTCCACTAGAGAGGAAAATTTGATTTGTACCTCACTAGGAAGAAATTTGGTTTATTTGATATATTTAATTTGACTCTAGGGGAGGTTTCAATTTATTTTTTGTTATGGACCGTGGTATGCATGGACTACACTAAGAAGGAGCCACGGGGCTTGGCCTATCTTAGATTTATAAGTCTAAAGGGGTAGTCTTCCGCCATAAGGACTATCCAACCTAGAGGTTGTCTTTGGTGTACAACAACTATGTTAGAAGAAAGCATAGACTTACATCTTCCAAAGCAAGGAAAATCATATTTATTGGATGAACAACACATCAACCCTAGATGACTACCGAGTGAGCGCCATTGGGGGGTCTTACCTCAACTCAAGAATATCAATGATTAATTTGATTTATATTGATTTGAATTGAATTTAATTTGGTGTGTTATGTTGTGGACCGTGGTGTGATGGATCCACTAAGAAGGGCTATTCTTGGCCTATCTCATTTACAAATTCCAAAGGGGTAGTCTACCACAAGGTAGGACTATCCAAACTGGTTTCGTGCAACATTATACTAGGAAGAAAGCATGGTAGACTTACATCTTCCAAAGTAAGGATCAACCGTTGGGGTGATACATGGTGCAATGATCAATCCCTAGGGAAACTATTTGAGAATGCCATTGTGGACTCATATCGACTCAATAGTCAAAATTACTTTAATTTTAGATGGACCCTAAAGTGCGATGGATCTACTAGAAGGAGCTAATAGACCTATCTTAGGTTTACAAATAAAGTGATAGTCTACCACCTTAGGTAGGACTAACCAACCTAAGGGGTGCCTTTCAATTGTAATGGTCAAGTTAGGAAGAAAGCAGGGACTCACATCTTCCTAACAAAGAACCATGATGATCGCTGCAATAATCACCCAACCTAAGGATGCCCATCGCTTTGCAATGATCATGGAAAGAATGGATAATAGACTTATATCTTTCAAAGCAAAGACACCGTGGTGACTCTGTGGTGGCACAAGTCAACCCGACCGTGATTCGAGTGAGCACCGGGGTTTTACCTCAACTCAAGAGTAGTCCTGATGATTAATTTAATTTGATTTAATTTAATTTAATTTAATGTGTTATATTATGGACCCTATCGATGGACACTAAAGAAGGAGCACGCCTTGACCTATCTCGATTTACAAGTCCAAAGGGGTAGTCTACCACAAGGTAGACTATCCACTAAGGTTGCCTTTGTGCAATGCATGGGAAGAAAGCATAGCAGACTTACATCTTCCAAAGTAGGGATCAGTCGTTGGGGTGATCTATTGATGGCGCAACAGATCAATCCTGACCTAGGGTGACTATTTGAGTGAATGCCACTATGGACTCATATCGACTCAAGAAAAGTCAGAATTAATTTAATTTTAGGTGGACCCTATCGGTGTGCGATGGATCTACTATGAAAAGCTAATATCAACCTAGACCTATCTTAAGTTTACAAATCCAAAGGGATTGTCTACCAACTGTTAGGTAGAGCTAGCTGACCTAAGGGGTTCCTTTCAGTTTGCAATGGTCAATTTAAGAAGAAAGTGCGTAGACTTATATCTTCCTAAATAAGGAACCACTAGTGATGGCACATAAATCAAGCCCGACTATCGCCTGCTAAACGATCGTCGGAAAGAATGCATAATAGACTTATATCTTTCAGAGCAAAGACAACCACCGGGTAACTCGGTGGCACAACAAGTTGAACCCAAGGGGTGACTATGAGTGAGTACCAAGGGATTTATCTCAACTAGTAAATTCCTATAAGGAGTTTTGACACTCTAAAGATAGGATGCTGCGAAAGGCCACTAGGGGCTTGAATTCCTAATCCACAAGTGAAATAATTTTGTTTGTTTGTTTAATTTGTTTTAACATGGACCTATGGTTTGAGGGATCAAACCGAGAATGAGCTTATACCTAGACTATCTCGATTTACAACCAAGGAGAATCTACATATTGAACAAATTCTTCAACCACAAGGGTGGCTACTAGGAAAGGGGGACTATCCAATCCAAAAGTAACCCTAGTAGTGTCTAAATAGGGTCTCAAAGGACATGATCTAAATAGAATGCTCGTAGGGGAAGGGGCCACAAAGGGGCTTCAATCCAACACTCTGGAGAAAATGACATACATATATCATATATAGGTATTGGTGGCCAACTCAGAAAGTAGGACTTACATATGTCAAGAGTGGTGTACCAGGTGAGTCACCGCTAGATAGAAACATCAACCAACCTACGGTCCCATTTTGTCAAAATCAAGGTAGGCTTACATCTCTAAAGTGACCAAGGGTTAGTCTATCTTCAACTTGATAGGTGCCATTTGTCCTAGGGTGACTGCTGAGTGAATGCCACTAGGGACTTATATCAACTCAATCGTAGTCAAGAGGAAATGAGCCTCTACGGGACTTACCCTAAACCTCAAATATATTCGACCTAGTTAGATCATGATGATTAGTTCAAGAAGAAAGCACAAGGACTCACATCTTCTTAAACAGGATCAACCATGAGGTAGCTTACTAGCTAGAAAGGAAGACTACAAAACCAACAAGGTGCTCAAGTCAAATTAGGAAGAAAGTGTGGGGACTCACATCCTCCAACAAAGGACCACTAGGGCGATCGATTGCTTTGGGCAACAAATCAAACTCGACCTAGAGTAGCTAATGAGTGAGTGCCACAGAGGGCTTGCTCTCACATCGAAATAGGCCAAAAAAAAGATATGTGTGTTTGTGCTTGACATGAAGGAATAAGATGCCACTAGGGGACACTTACACTTAAACCTCTAGGAAACTAGACCTACTCAGAGTATGGTTGATCAAAGAAAGTGCTAGGACTCACATCTTCTTAAACAAAGATAACACAAGGTAGTTCACTGGTAGGGTAGTGAAGACTACCAAACTAACAAGGTGCTCATAGGTGTGCAATGGTCAAATTAGGAAGAAAGAGTGGGGACTCACATCCTCCAATAAATGACCATTGGGGTGATCAGTTATTTTAGGCAACAAATCGAACTCGACCTAAAGCAGCTAATGAGTGAGTGTCACTAGGGGTTGCTCTCACATCAAAATAGTCAGAAAGAAAGATATATATGTTTGTGCTTGATATGAAGGAATAGGATGCCACTAGGGGACTCTTACACCTACCCTAAATATATCATGGTGGATTCACAAGCAAAAGATATTTCTAACATAGAAGAAATGAAATTTGAAATGAAATTTTATTGATAATTATTTTCAAACAAGATTTATGGATAGTATTTTTTAAGTAGAGCCCATTGATTGGAAGCATGGATGCTCTCCTTTACAATTTATGAGTAAGACCCTCTTGGTAGTCTCTATGGCATTCCCAAGTGGGTTCAAACTTGCCTCTTATCTTTCGACGAGCAACAATTGGTCTCCTTAGAACTAAAATAAGCTCTCCTACTTGAAAAGCTCTAGGATGGACCAACTTATTATGAGCTTGAATCATCTTGGCTTTGTATAACTCAAGGTTTTGGCATGCCCATATGCATCTCTCCTCCAAACCTTCGAGCTCTTCCAACTGTAACTTGGCATTATGTTCTATTGTGATTTTGCTACCCACGGCTATCCTTATTGATGGGAGTTGGACTTCTAATGGTAGAACGGCTTCAGACCCATACACTAAAGAGAATGGGGTAGATTGAGTTGGAGTTCTATATGTGGTATGGTAAGCCCATAAAGCTTCAACCAACTATTCATGCCATCATTTTTTATTGTCATCTAGTGTCTTCTTCAGTATTTAAATGAGGGTTTTATTGAAGGCTTCTAACCCATTTGCCCTTGGGTAGTAGATGGTAGAATATCTCCAATCTATGTTGTGTCTCGAGCATTGATTTTAGTGCTCTTGAATGCGGTACCATTATCGGATATAATTCATCAAGGCACCCAATATATGATATGGTAAAACTGAGCACATGTTGAGTTGTGACCTCTAAGTGGGATTGCCGCTCACTTGGAAAAGTAGTCGAGCTAGAATGAATCGATGACCTTTGGAAGAAGGAGGATCGCGACCCATAATGTCGCATACAACACTCAAATGTCCATGAGGCCAATGTCGAATGTAGAATGTTGGGAGGTTGATGATGTAGGACCATGTACCGACATTGATGGCATCTCTAGCTACGCCCATGTAGTCATGATCATCGCCGAGTATCCTAGTCTCTTGATCTTGGCTTTCATCTTGGACGGATTGATGTGTCCCACATAACCTCGTGTGTACTCATGATCCTAGCTTGTGTTTGTCCACAACGTAACCACATATGATCAAGGATTTTGAACAAGGTGCCACCTACAAGAGTATAGGAATCTCTCTACTTCACCTGTGATTTCTCTTGAGGTAGTTTACATTTAAATAATCTATGAATGGTTGCCAATCAGCTCCTCATCCTCGGTAATGGCAACCTCCCTTCAAGAGAGAATCTCGATGCATCAATAAGGGATAAGACTTGTCTATTTTGGACCCTTATTGGAATGGACTCATCTTCGACATGCCAACTCTTTGGCAAGCTTGGCTAATGCTCTACGTGTTTCTCTTGTGGAATCTTGTAGATGGTAACCTGATTTGGGCCAATAACTCCATAGTGTACTAAATGATGGAGAGCTTTAGAACTTTGTAGGACCCACGAATTTGATGACTAAGAGAATCCCAAAGATGTTGATACTCATGCATAGTAATGACTAACCTGAGCCGCAGCATCCTCTTATTCATTGTGCATGGATTGGTGATGATAGAGTCTCACATATCAGAGTTAGAGAACTATTCCCCCCGCCTTCCGGGATAGTAAGTTGTGGTTCTTCTCCTCTTTGAGAGGAAGCTACCATCAAAGTACATCTCCCCAAGCACTAGTACCTAAGTTCATGATTTGTTCATCATCAAAGGAGAGAGGAGTGGATGTGCTACAAAAATCAAGTGCTTGTCCTTTATGGCATGGAGGGTATGAATGTTATATCAAACCAGACAAAATCATGGACCAACGTGCCCAAAGGTCACCGTGTCATGAGATATGGATTGACTGAGATCAAGTTCACCTTATGAGAAAAAGCATGTAGTGTAGCTTTTGGGATGCAAAGATTAAAGCTAGGTTTCTTTTCATAATAGTCCTCGAGGGATTAGATGATGAGATAATAGAGAGCTTCCTTTATTGTTCCCTTGAGCCAACAAAGTGCCAAGGAGTCATCTAATGCGCAAGATATAATATGGCGCTGGGATAGGGGCTAGGATGACGCCATCGATATCTTTGAAAGCATCGACACTTGTCATCCCATTTGAACTTGGCATCCTTTTGACAAGTGCGAAATGGTTGGCATCTTCGATAAGTTGGAAATGAAGCATCTTACCAACCACCTTTGGAATGACCTGAGTTGTATTAGAATTTTATATTTCTAAGAAATTTTAATTTAGGCATTCATTTTGAGGTTGTATTTATCTTCCAAAACTACTCTCAAGTCAAAGAGATGGTCTTCCTTTTCTTTGCTTTTGACATAATGAGATCATCGACAAGCATTCAACTTGATGATGAATGAGTTCTTCAAAGATTAGTCATGGCTCGCCGGTATGTGGCACGGCATTTTAAGGCAAAAAGGCATGACCTTATAATAATATATTGATCAAGGTTTGAAAAGTAGTGTTTCTTTCATCCTCTCCATCTTAATTTGGTTGTAATGATGACCCATCCATAAAGGAGAATATTACATGAGATGAGGCAATGTCCACCACATCGTATAGGAAGTGAGAATTCATCCTTAGGACATGCCTTATTTAGATCCCTAAAATCAACGCATATGCAAATTTGGCCATTCTTTTTCTTAAATGGGATGACATTGGCCAACCAGGTAGGATATTTTTCTTTCCTAATAAAGTCAGCATTGATTAGTTTCTTGATTTCAAAAGTGACCTATTATTTAATGTCTAATCGCATGCATCTAGGAGCTTGTTTGATAGGGTTAGCATTAAGTTCTATTGCTAGTTTATGGACTACTATGTCAGGAGATAGACCGAGCATCTCTTCATAACTCCATGCAAAGAAATCCTTAAACTCAATCAATAGCTTCACTAAATCATTGGTTTCTTTTCATTCAGAGAAGATATATGTTAGCGGATCTTCTTCGCCTAGGTTGATTTCTTTGAGCTCATCGATAGTTGATCGATCTCCTCTTGAACTCGGGTGCATCCTTGACTTCAAAGTCATTTGGATCATCCAAGTTTCTAAGCACACCTCCTCATATGAGTTAGCATGATTTGAAAAGAACCTATTAAATGATTGGTGATGACTAAGAATCGTCATCATACCCACTATCAATCCTAGTCTTGATCTTAATTGTGAATGTCTGCATTTGTTGTCCCATAACCTTTCAAAGTAATCTGTGTTTAGACCAAGCATGTGGAATTAATCCTTTCTTTGCTAAATTAAGAACACAAGGTGAATACCAATCAAAAGGTAATTCTATTAAATCTTTATATGAATCATCCTCAAGTTCTACATCGCTTTGACTTGAGGATGATGCTCCAAGAAAGAACTTCTATACCTTTACATTTGTGAAAAACTTAGGGGCTTCCTTAACTACCAAACCCTCAACTTTTTGTGAGGAAAGTGGGGTTAGAGCTAAAGTTCCCAATTGATACTTAACTATTTCACATATAGACTCAGATACACTTATGCTTTGCTTAATAGCCTGGTCTTCATCGCTATATGGCTCAACTATCACTTGCATGGTGATCTGCTATCTGGAAGTGCTAGCTAGTGTACTAATCATATATGACTCATCATCTGAACTAGATTCTAAGTCTATATAGATAGTAGGTGTAGTCCTGGTAGCAGGGACATAACTCCTATTGGATGGCCAATAAGGAGGTCTTTCATCTCTAGGCATGTCTCTGGATCTGCCTCTTCCTCTACCTGGTGGAGGTCGAGTCATCCTACCCATATGTTTGAATGGAGTAACGAACTGTGAGAGTCTAATGCTCTACTTTCTCCACCCCCTCCCTTTATTTTCTTTCTCATTTCCTTTTTTCTTTCTTTTTTTTCTTTTTTTTCTTTTTCTTTTCTTTTTTTCTTTCTTTTTTTTTCTTTTATGGTTGAACTTTCACCAAGTTCATGAGAATAGACTTGTTGATTTTGAGGGAGATAGTAGGTTGCATCCTCATATATTTCGACCTCATGAATTATGAATGGCTTAAGATCTCCTTTGATGTAGTATTCAATCCCACCCCTCATGAACTTCATGCACTAATGTAAAGAGGATGGAACCACGTTGTTCTCATGTATCCATGGTCTCCCAAGCAAAGCATTGAAAGATGTATCTCAGTCTATAATATGAAACTTGGTGGTAGTCTTCCAATCATCTACTTCTAATAACACTATAGAGCCTAAAGCCCTCTACCTTGTTTCATTGAATCCTCTCAACATCATCCTCTCTTTTGAAAGTTTGAGAGTCAATCCTTAAGTGAGGGTTTTAGACTCATAATATTCACCGATGCACTCGTCAACAAGAACTCGATATCTATCTTCCAACATCCAATGAGGGAGGTTGTGCTTGGTCTTTCAAGCAAGTCTTCATCTAAATGTAACTCTAGAGTGTCCTCTGAACTGCGAGCCTCCTCTTCAGTGGTCAGGCTAAGCATATCTGATCAAGAAGGCCTTGATTAGAGATTCCCTCATCTCTTTGGATAAGATAAGGGCATCATATATGCTTAACTTAGTTGTAGCTTTCTAAGATGCAAGATGTGTATAGTCAACCTTGGCTTGATCCTCCACAAGCATATCCATGGGTGGCATCTTGTGGAAAGGCTATCCTCTTTAGAACCAATGATTTGCTTACCCTTATCCGAGGTGCCACCCTAGCAGGTAGAACTTTGCCACTATGAAGGTTAACTTTAGTGACCTCTTGGAATGATGAATTTGTAGGAAGTTCTACCTTCTCATCGGGTGTACCTACCACTTCTCCTATGGGATCATCGAGTCGATGACTCCAAATCAATCTCAATGGGTGAACCCAATGATTAGAATGGAAAATCCATTTCTAAATCAAAAGAGAATGAACTAGAGTCATCATTATTATTTTGTAGACTTGAAGAGTTTGAGAGGAATAAAATCTAGAGTATCAAGTGGACAAGATGTAAGTGAAAGCTTTCTTCATTGATTTCTTCTTAGATGGAGGTACATGATAGAAATCTAATAAAGCAGGGAAAGGGTATAGTGCCCTTGTCCACGATACAATGCTCACTAGGAGGAGCTAGTGGAGGAAGAAGTAGTAGTATAATGGAGTGTGGGCTTTGGTGGTTACTATGCTATCCCTGGGGCAAGTACTGCTGGTGACACCTTCTTCAAGTTGTCTTTGGCAACTTGCAAACCTTCCTTGGTTGGAGGTTTGAGTTGCTGTGCACCAGAAGAAAGCTTCTTGATCTTAGAGACCATTTTTTTAGAGGTTCGGGATAAGGCAATATCCCAACCTTCTTTTATCTTAAGAGGATCACAAGTATCCCCAAGAATTACTCAGATAGAACTGAAGGGTTGTTCTAACAAGTATTCCTTGGGGATAATAATAGCTCCTGACTTGTAGCTGCGCTCAAGCTAGTCCTTAAAGGTGACACAATCCTCCAAGAGATGACCATACCATGTGGTGGTAATCACATATCCCACATCTTCCCACCTCTTGGCTTGGGTAATAAAGTCGTTTCTTTAAGAGATTCTTAAAGATCTTCCTAACTACCCCTCTTGAATGAATATGGCTTATTCAATCGAAAAGAGTGGGTGGTAATAGCTACCGATGTGGATATGAGTACACGTATATGAGGAGGAGGCGGTGCCATGGCAATGGTGGTTGGTATGTATCGAGGTGGTGGTAGAGGAGGTGGCAATGGAGGCTTCTGTGAGGTCTCTCAACTTGAGCTGGCTGCTTCCCTTTGTCTACTGACACTACTACCCCTGGCTTCTTTTCAAATGCTTTCTGTAGCTTGGGCTTGAATGATTGGTCTTGAAAAGGTAACTGTTTGGCTTCCCCTTGTAGGCTAGCCACCTTGTTAATTAACTTCTCAAAGGTTTTGATGGTAAATCCCTTAAGCATGAAAGAAACTGAGCCATGAATATTTTTGAGAAGAATTTCTATAGCATACTGTTCAAACAACTATGGTTTGCATTTCATACTCAGGGTTTGCCACTTGAGAATATAATCAACAAGGGACTCATTTTGTTCACCAATGAGGTCACCCATTACCCTTTACTGCTCAACAAACCTCTTGATGAAGAGGTGCTAACATACAAAAGTCTTCATGAACCATTGGGTAGTTCAATACCAATCAAAATGTCAAACTACTGATGAAGAGATGAAATAGAAGTGCATCGCTACCACCAAGATTAAACATCACCTAAATGTGCTATGAAGGGTTCCCACTGCCATCAAAAATTTTGAAGGAAGGAGGCACAAAACCATTAGGATATTGGACATCATCAAATTCCTCTGGGTAGAGTCTACCCTTTGGAGCAGATGAGTCACCTCGCATGCCAATGCATCCTTCACTTGTTGCTCCACTAACTGCTTTTTTTTCTTGCATGGAGGTATCCACCACCTTCCTATGCATGCCGCCACTATCTCTATGGAGATGTACTCTGATCCGAACTGCAACAACCTGTGGGCCTCTAAGGGAGTAGGTTAATATGGAGCTTGGCCTTGAAGTGCTACTACCGCTAACAAGTCTTCAACTCTTTTCCATCTTCTTGATATGCTCATCTCTCGCCTGATGAAGGTGTTGGGTTGAATGAGCGTGTCTTCTTCCTCAACTACAACACCCTCTGGCTATGCGATCCCTAAGGAGGGAACCCTAGTGTCACCATATGGACTTCTCAGTCCTCCAAGAGATCATCCCCGGATCAAAATTGACCTAGCATCCTCTTCATGAGCAATCATCCTATAGAGTTCCTCTTCAAAGAAGAAATGACCATCTCATCAAGAGTGGTCTGCAGGTGGGATAAACACTCAATTGATCGTGGAGGGCTATACTCACCGAGAAATACATCTTGCCCTTACTACTATCTCTAGGAGGACTATGCTCATTGGTTGGATCACTACTATGAAGGATCTACTACCATGGACACTACATCTATATCCTCTACCCCTTCCCATGATGCGTGGAGTGGAAGTGCAAGGGATTACGATGGTGACTCACCATGTGGCCTTGGGTCACCATTCTTCTCAGTTGAGGTAGAGGTCAATAGGAGAGCGACCTCACCTCAATGGGTGGAGTAGATGGAGTGGGATCCTGGGGCCATAGCCGATCACCAATTTGGTCTTTCCCGGATGGGGATCTTGGATCTGAATGGGGATGCTGGATAGGATGGTGGGTGAGTGGAGTGGGCGAGGTAGCACCACCCTCCCTACTATCCTCCTCTATGATGAGTAGACCGGCAAAGATGATGTTGTCTGAGTGATCGCCCCATAGTAGGGCGATGAAAATCCATCGATTGAGGCCACTCACACAAACCTTATCATTCCCTCCTACTTGTCTATGATGCCCCAGCCTCAAGGCTCTCTCCTGGATCCGACTTGACTCTCATAGGGATAATTATCCTGATCAAAAATGTACTGACTCAAGCATCAGGCTCACCAACCGATAAACTATCGAGCCCCGTAGGGCTTCCTATGCTCCCCAACCCGGTGTCAAATATGTCTGGGGTGTGGTAGCAATCCTCCTAGTCCTCCCTCCATCCGTCGAGAGGGGGGTGAAACCTACTACCACTCAAATGTGGAGAGGTCTCGGGAGATCCCTCCTCACCATGGGAAGCGTCCATCTCTCCCTCTTATGATGCCGCTTGATCTTGCCTTATTGTGGCTGTGTACATGTAGGTATGGCAGAGAGAGTAGCACCCACCTAATGTGGAGGACCTATCTCGAAATCAAGACAGTCTTCCCTTTGGGAGTCCAAGGAGGGTAGTAGCCCTTTTAGAGTGTGAGTAACTAAATGACCCAGTGGAACAAGCGAAATTAATATTGGTAGAGTAGTAGGAATAATAATGGCCTTCCTCTTTAATGGAGGAAACTCAGAATCAGATGGCATATCAAATTGGAAAAGTGGTGTCTACCCTGCCACCTCCTCCTTGCTAATTGTGGTGAGGCTATCCCTCAAGAAATCCTCACCCCTCAAAACCATGGCCAAAGTAGATGACCTTGTGGAGCCAGTGGTAGAGACTAGCGATCTAAGGCTAAGTTTAGCCGTGGGGAAGGAAAGCACAAGCTTGTTGGGAGCCATAGATGCTGGCTGAGGACTGGAAGAATTGATTGCACTGAAATCTGCAATGTTGAAATGTAGCTGAGTCAGACACCTGCCTTGATATTCACCTTCAATCATTGATTTCAATATTTGATTTTGAATTTGAACCCACACAACAATCTTAAGGATGTTAAGTGGGGTTCATCAAAATTTTAGAGATTTTGGATATTGAGGAGTCTTTGCCATTTGATTTGATTTAGAACCCATACTCAACCGATTTAGGTAGGTTGGGCGAGGTTCTAAAATTTGAGGAGAGATTTTCTTAGAGATATTTGTATTTTGTGCATCTTGTTTGAAAATATTGATAGCTTGAAAGACCTCTACTTAGCAAATTTGGGTATTCAAAGAAGAGGTTGTGATTGTGTGTTTGAAATATTTTTGCTTGTGAAGATTTGATTGTGTGATATTTTGATTTAAAAAAATGGGGCTTCTTACTTAACAAATTTGGTATGTTAAGTGGAGGCCACATGTGTTTGATTTGTGCTTGATGATGAGACTTTCACTTAACAAATTTGGTATGCTAAGTGAAAGTCAAATGTGATTGTGAGATAAATTTACTTTTCTTTGAAGATGGGAGTCCCACTTAACAAATTTGGTATGTTAAGTGAAAGCCCCAAATTTGTTTGAGGTATATTGGTTTTTCTTTGAGAATGAGACTCTCACTTAACAAATTTGGTATGTTAAGTGAAAGCTCAAGTGTGGTTTGACATGAAAAATTGGATCCTTATTTAACAAATTTGGTATGTTAAAATAGGGATCAAATGTGTGTTGAAAAGAGACTCTCACTTAACAAATTTGGTATGTTAAGTGAAAGTCAAATATGTTTGTGATTTTGATAATGAAACTCGCTTAACAAATTTGGTATGCTAAGTGAAAGTCAAATGTGCTTATGATGATTTTTTTTTTGAAAAAGAAACTCTTACTTAACAAATTTGGTATGTTAAGTGAAAGTTAAATGTGTTTTATGATTTTTGAAAATGAAACTCTCACTTAACAAATCTGGTATGTTAAGTGAAAGTCCAATGTGTTTATGATTTTTGAAATTGAAACTCTCACTTAACAAATTTGGTATGCTAAGTGAAAGTCAAATGTGATTGTGATTTTGAAAATGAAACTCTCACTTAACAAATTTGGTATGTTAAGTGAAAGTCAAATGTGTTTATGACTTTTTTTGGAAATGAAACTCTCACTTAACAAATTTGGTATGTTAGGTGAAAGTCCAATGTGTTTATGATTTTGAAAATGAAACTCTCACTTTAACAAATTTGGTATGTTAAGTGAAAGTTAAATGTGTTTATGATTTTGAAAATGAAACTCTCACTTAACAAATTTGGTATGTTAAGTGAAAGTCAAATGTGATTGTGATTTTGAAAATGAAACTCTCACTTAACAAATTTGGTATGTTAAGTGAAAGTTAAATGTGTTTATGATTTTTTTTTAATGAAACTCTCACTTAACAAATTTGGTATGTTAAGTGAAAGTTAAATGTGTTTATGATTTTGAAAATGAAACTCTCACTTAACAAATTTGGTATGTTAAGTGAAAGTCAAATGTGATTGTGATTTTGAAAATGAAACTCTCACTTAACAAATTTGGTATGTTAAGTGAAAGTTAAATGTGTTTATGATTTTTTTTTTTGAAATGAAACTCTCACTTAACAAATTTGGTATGTTATGTAAAAGTTAAATGTGTTTATGATTTTGAAAGAAAATGAACTTATTTAACAGACTTGGGTATGTTAAATGGAGTTCACTTTGTTCTTATTATTTTCAAAAATGGGGTTCTCATTTGATATACTTGGACATGTCAAATGAGCTCCTAATGTGTTTTGAAGTTCAAGACTTTGGCAAGAAGGAGTTTTATCAGACAAATGCAAATAAAATTCAATTTGCTCTACCTTCTCCAAGGGAAGGGGAACTCCCATTTGACAAATTTGGTTATGTCAAGTGGGGGTTCAAATATGTCTTGACTTCTCTTCTGTGTGTGTATGGTTTATTGCTTTTTGAAAAGAGGAGAAACTTCAACTCTAGCACATGTGAGGTATGCTAAGTGAAGCTTCAATTTTATATTATAATTTAATTCAAAAATAGAATCTCCATCCAACAAATTTGAGTGTGTGGGATGGGGATAGCTATTTCCAATTAAAATGTGCTTTTGAAAAAGACATTAAAAATGGTTGATTTTGATTTTGAAAAGAACCTCCATGTAACAATCATCGATTTGTTAAATGAGGTTTGGTTATATGTGTTCTGTAAAAATTTCTTACAAACTTTTGTGTACAGATCCCTTATTATGTGGATTTTGAAAAAGTGCTTTTGGAAAGACATGTTATTTTGTAGAAGAGTTTTATTCTTATATTGTTCATGGGATGAACCTTGCCTCACCATCAGAATGGTGAAGAGATTCTTAATTTTGGTCATCTCCTCTGTTTGATTAATTTTAATTTTCACCTATTGGGGAAACCCAATAGGATTTTAAGACCTACATGGGTGAGGTCCTAAAACCTAAAGGATGTTGGAGAGCTTTGCTTAAGGATGAAATAAGCTAAGTGCCACTGGAAAGAATGATAGTCTCGCCTATATAAAATATAAGTCCACTATCGATGCTTGGAGATAATAATTGTCTACTAAAGATGGAGAGAGGACCGTCCTCAGCGGAGTCGCCAGAAAAATCTATGGTGTTTATTTTTGGGATGCGGGACACTACACAGATCTTAGGGGGTACTTATTGAAGTAATCAGATACGACATTAAGGAATGATGTACTATCTCAAAAGATAGAAATCACCACCCTATAATGGACCTAATCACCTAATAAGGACTCCTAAGGGATGATGGGTCTTCGAATATACCAAAGATCTTTCCCCTTTTTTACATGGAAAAGTAAAGTAAGATTTATTTTAAGATGGATTAATTAAGTTCCCTATGGAGGCAAGCCCCCATAGTTAATTATATCCCAAGGAATGGGAATTCCTTAAGAATACTCTCGATTAAAGTAGACAATTAAGGTCTCCAAAGACTTCAAGGTTAAGACTATCAAAGGATTATTATTTTAGAAAATCAAATGGGATAAATCAAGGAGAAGACTTATTTTGGAATCCAAAGTGAGAAAGTAGAAATGATACTGAAGCTAGAAGCATTCCAATATATCCTATAATTGGGCTTTATATTTTGAAATTGAAGAGAGTTAATCATTTGAGTTGACATTTCATTAGATTGATAGGGCTTATAATTCCATAATATAAGATTATGGAAATGCCTAAGAGGTGAGGATTTATGCTTATAGCCTGAAGGAAACAACTACCTCAGATTCCTAAACTAAGGAGCCTTGGTACAAAACAAAGGCATGACCTAAATCTAAGGCAAAAATGGGTATATGGTTTACCTCCACAAGAGAGAATAAACC
This sequence comes from Cymbidium sinense, assembly GCA_021442155.1. Classification (NCBI taxonomy): domain Eukaryota; kingdom Viridiplantae; phylum Streptophyta; class Magnoliopsida; order Asparagales; family Orchidaceae; genus Cymbidium; species Cymbidium sinense. Next base: position 188,943,787 of record CM038217.1, read on the forward strand.
ACCTGATTACTGGACTTATTACCGCCTGGAGTGATAGCCAGCTAACTTCTCCTATGCTTTAAATCCATGTAGGCAAGTCTTATGCTTTGCAAGATGGCTAGGTTATTGTTCATTTAGAAAGGAAACTAAGTCCTTAGACTCACTCCCTAAGAGACTAATGAGTGGTATGAATCCATGACTTAATCTAATGCAAGTTTTATCAAATTTATTTGATTCTTTTGGACTTTTATTTTGACACAAGCTATGGGATTTTGTATGCCTAAATGCATGAGAATTTGATTATGGGCCAAATCAAGAGAGAAAGGGGTGTCTTCCACCAAAGGCTCTCATAGGTTAAGCCTTGATTCTCGGCAAGATGGAAGCCCCTCTTAACAAGAGTGAAAGAATATGACATGCATGATATTATACATTCATCCATCCAACTAAGGGGTTACTAAAAATTTTATTATCTTGATTTAATTCTAGGCTTTATGTGAGGTTATGAGTTATTTTAAAATTTTAGTTATGAGTTATTAATTGGGGTAGAAAAATTAATTTTATCCTAAGAGCCTACCGCATCCAGGCCACACATTCAAGCATCAATCATAAAGAAACTATGAAAAGCATGATGTTCTAATGCATAATCTAAACACAACATCAAATAATTTTATAGACTACTATAAAAGAATAAAGGCCATCGGGTTCCGCATAACCCAAAAAAGAAAAGATGGGTAGCCAAGCTCTACCCTTATACAACCCTGATAAAAAAAAATAATACATGCTATGAGGGTCTTCTTTTCTTCATTTCTTCATACTCTTCTTTTGATTTGATTTGCTCCAAAGGCATCACGGCACCCGGACTAAGCTCTCGCCACGCTCATCCTAATCCCCATAACACTATTCCTAATTCCTAATGCAAAATTACATCAAAAATAGGAAAAGTAAATCTAGCTACACTTGAAAAATAAATGTTAGCTAAACATACCATACAACCCAAGTAGTTATATGAATAATTTGGACTTAGCACCCAACACATGGGTAACCAAGCCCACCTATCCTAACATGGGTTATGCTTAGGGCTAAGCAAGATAAAGAAAAGCATTTATATTTTATTATATCTTAAGCACAACCTCGAAACATGATTAGATAATAATAACCTAACATCCATATGAAACATACACCTAACATCCGCCTAAAACATTACATCATAAAAAACAAACACAACATCATACATACAACACCTAACTTAGCACTAGAAGTGGTGACTTAGTATTCTAATGTGTGTGCTTAAGGCTTGTGTAGCAAGACTTTACTAGCTTCTTTAGTTTAAGTTTCAATTTGAGTTTGAATTTAAATTTTACCTTTGGGTGATTTCAATTTAAATGATTTAATGATTTATTTTTCATTTTATTTCACTTTATTTGGTTAAGATGATGTTTAGGTTTTCAAGAATGAAGAGCAGAATGAGTTCCACTTGTAGATGGAATTCACCCTATTCTACATCCTAATTCCTAAAGAATCTAACCAAGATCCTAAGTATCTTAATTAGCCCATTTGAATTTAGGTAATTGATTTGATTTAATTTATTATGATTTAGAATTTAGAATTTGAGTTTGTTTACATTTGATTGATTGATTTTGGATTAGATGTTTTAGCTTAATTGCATCTTGATAATTCAATATCCTTAATATCTAATGAAGTTTAAGTTTGTTTAAGTTCATGTGTTTGGTTGATTAATTTTAGATTAGATGTTTCATTTAATTAAATCTTGATAATTCAATATCCTTTAGATTAATATCTAATTCTTTTCTTTGATTTTATGATTTAACTTTATGTTTATTTAAGGATTATGGTTCATTTATTTACAGTTTGATCGATTAGATTAATTGAAATTTTATTTTGATTTTAATTGGGTTTGATTCTTTGTAATTAGGATTTTATTTTTAATCACATCCATTTGTCATGTTCATCAAAGTTTGGTTTGTATTTTGATTTCATACATTGGATAGTTGATTAGTTTATCTTATTGAGTAGGTTGAATGAGATTTGACTTGATTACATATTAAATTGATGAGAGTCTTTCTTAATTTAGAGTTTAGTTTGATTTAATTTGATTTGATTAGCTTTATTGGTCTATGTATTTGCTTAGGTTCAATGTGATTATGTGATTAGTTTAATTAAGAAGTGTGTTTATATTTATAAAGGTTTGTTTAATTTTTAATTTGGTTTTATATTTGCTTGGACTAATGATGTAATTAATGACTTAATAATTTAGGTTTAATTTAGGTTTTGATTAATATTTAATTGCATTTTGATTGATTAAACTTAAGTTTAATGTGATTAATTTGATTAACTTAATTAGCTTGTTTAAGAGATGTGATCAAATTATTAAATTAAGTAAAGATTTGTTTAATCTTTAATTTGATTTCATATTTATTTGAGTTAATGATGTAATTAATGAGTTAATGATTTAAGTTTAAATTAGGATTTTAATTAGTATTTAATTGAATTTATTATTTAGTTTAATATGTGATTAATTAATTAATTAGTTTATTTAATATGATTAAATTAATTAGGTAATTAAGTTTTAATTTGGGTTAATTTTAATGTGATTTATAAAATTAATTTTGTTTATTAAGATGATGGATTAATTTATTAAGTTTGCATTTGATTAATTAAGTTTGATTAAGGGTCAATTAAAATTATTAGATTAATTAAGAGTTTGTTTAATTGTAGAGATTAATGACTTAATGATTTAGGTTTAATTTAGGTTTTGATTAGTGTTTAATTGCATCTTAATTATGTTTGATTAAGTTTAGGTTTAATATGATTAATTTGATTAACTTAATTACTTGAGGGGTGTGATTTAATTAAATTTTATTAGTTTCTTAACTTTAGTTAGCTTTAATGTAACAATTAAATTAATCTGATTAATTAAGATGATGGATTAATTTATTAAATTTGCATTAATTAAATGTTTGAGTAATTAAGTTTGATTATTCATGATTAGGGTTTTACTTGATTTGATTTATTATGTTTGTTTGATTTCATTAACATGTTTAGTTATTAGGTTGAAATATTTAATAGATAATTAATTATCTCATTCCAAATGGATGTGATTTAATCATATGTTAATTAAGTTTACTTTAATTTTATTTGGTTTAATTTGATTAGTATCAAATGATTAAAGTTTCCTAAATTCGTTGGGTTTTGAGTTTGATTTAAGATTTAATCTTTTAATTGAGTTTTATTAACCCAAATAGTTTAATCATATTTAATTTAATTTTCTCTAAGAATGATATTTCTCTGATTTGAGAATTGATTAACGGTTGCTTAAGTGCTATTTCATTTTTTATTTTGATTCAATATTTAAATTATTTTTTATATTTTAATTAACACCTTAATTGATTAAACTCTAACCTTAAGTGTTTGTTTGGGGTTCATTAAGATTCAAAAGATCACATTACTTTCTTAAGAGTCTTAGATGTTAATTGAAGTGGTTTAAGCCATTTTGAAGATTTTGTAAATTTCTGAATTTTTATTTAATTTATTTTATTAAAATGAATAATCTAAACTTCAAAATTTAATTTCTCTTAATCCCGTAGTCCTTTTCAATTGAAATTTTTATGGTAGGTGTTTTTTAACTTTAGTTTCAATCCCTAAAAATTTTTACTTAATCTGACTTATATTGTTGGTTTAATTAATGAAACTTAATTTTTTACTAAAACTCAAAATAAGCTCACTGTACCTAGTGAAATTTGTGGATTTTGGGTTTGTTGAATTCCTCTTGGAAAGACGAATCCAACGAGCCCTTATTTCTAATTATTCGATAAGTATTTTATTTTCTATGTATTTTGAAAATTTTAGGTGATTTAAATTATTATTATTATTATTATTGTTTTTTTAAAAAAAAGGAAATATGTGTTTGAGGAAAAGGCAAGACCTGGCTCACTTTGGACCAATCAGATCAAATGATCCAAATCGATGATCGACGCTGACTGAAGTCGTCGACAATGCAACTGCGATCGGACAGTCCGATCATTTCGTGTGATCCAAGCTTGATCGCATGATGATCGTCCGATCATGAACCGCGATCCATCCATATCGCATAATGTGATCTAAAGGCCTGGATCACGGGATCCACGCGTGATCCGAGCCGTCTAATCCTGCGAATCGCGGGATCGGATGGTGGCTGTGAGCCACCGGTGGTGAATAGTGTTTTCAGGGGTATTTTTGAAAAAATGAGGGTTTCTAAGCCAAAACTTGTCCAAATGGACCCATTTTCATGCCAATTCAAAAAAAATTCTATTTCCTAATTGGGATGATTTAAAGTAAAAATGCTGGATTATCTTAGGGAAATTCCTAAAATCATGAGAAATTTAATACAAAATATGTGAAATCCTAAGGACATCTAGGTTTGACAAAATTTACCTCATCGGGGATGATTTCTGGCAAAGGTGAAGATCTGAGCATACTCTTAGATATGTGAGGAAGCTTTGGAGTGATCTTTAGCCCTTGCCTCCCTTCAAAATGTCGCCTTCTCTGATGTCTATCGTCACCTCATTGGAAGAGCAATTACTTGTGTTTTTGAGCTCAAAATGGCCTTTTTGCTTTAAATGAATGGTGGGAGGAAGAGATCTAAAGCCTCATCTCCTCCTTTATAATGGGAAAATTCAAAAAATTTTTTGAATTTTTTTGGCTCCAAATTGATTGTCCATCTTGTTGGGGTGGTTGGGATGGATGCTAGATTGATTGAGGACTTTGGATTTTTGCTCCAAAGTCCTCTCTGCCATATGATCGATTTATTCAATGCAAATGTTGGGGATGAGTGCATGTGATGGGAGGAATTAAATGAGGTTGGGTGGAATCCTATGTGGGGAGGATTCATGAGGGTTTAAAGGTTTATTTTTGGGCTGATCCCAAATGGGTTTGGGTTGGGTTTGATCCCCAATGGGTTTTGGCTTGGTTTCAAGGGATTTGGCCCAATTTGGGTCATATGGGTCATTTTGGGTCAAATTGACCCATTTGACCAAAATTGGCCAAATTAGCTTGGGATATGGGTTGATTCATGTTCAATTGGCTAATTGAAGATGAATGTGGTCTTTGGTTTGAATTAATTTGGATTTAATTTTGATTTAGGCTAAATTGACCCTTTAGGCCAATTTGGGCTAGTTGGGTCAAGTTGACCAATTGGGCTCGATTGATCAAATTGAGTTTAATTATGGCTTTGGTCAAGTTCAATAATCAATTTGGAATGAACTTGAGCCATTGGTTGCAATCAATTTGCGTTAGATCATGATTTGACCCAATTTGGTCCTTTAGGCCAATTTAGGTCAATTTGGATCAAATGGCCAATTGGCTTTGGCCCAATTGATTGTAATTGATCATCCTAGGGTGATCAACAATCATGGTGGAAGATTTTGGTGAGCTTGGTTCAATCCAATTTGGGTTGGATTAGAAGTTGGCTCAAATGGGTCCTTTAGGTCACTTTGGGTCAAGTGGACCTAAGTGGGTCAATTGGTTTGGTTTTGGTTTGATTCAAATTTAGTTGAACTTATATATGAGCCCTAGATTGGAATATAAATTCAAAGGTAATCAATTTGGAGTCTAAGGAATTTTGGCTCATTTGAAATTTTCAAGTCAAAAGGGCTAGGGTTTGACTTGGGTTTGATTTGATTTGATGATTGTAGGTTTCATTTATATTTGGGTAGATAATTGAATGAATGATTGATTCAAGAGAAAATTCATTGGTTTTGACTTGATCGATGGATTTGGCTAAGTCCAAAGAATTGGCTTAAAGGGTTTATTGAGTTTGGATTTGATTTTTATAATTTTGGTCATTTGAATTTGGATTTCATTTATATTTGTGAATATAAATGAAGGAATGATTGATTTATAAAGAGATCAATTGAGTTTTATTTGATTTGGGGGAGTTTTGGCTAAGCTTATGAATGTGGTTCATATGGCTTAGAAAGGGGTTTTAGGATTTCGAATTTGATTTTGGGTTTCAATCATTTGGAGTCAAATTTTGAAATTAGATTTGGAATTTGAATTTGAATTTAAATTTGAGAATTGGTGGGTTTGATTTGAGAAAGTGTATCTAGATTGGGTTTAGGCTATGGGATAGGTAATTTCCTTAAACCCTAAGGCATAGCCTAATCTTATGATTAACACTTCTAAGTCTCTAGGCTTAGGTTAAGTGTTCACCTAATCACTAGATGTGTCTTATGACTAAGGAAATCTTAGTGTCTAGAAGATTCCTAAGTCTAAGAAGAGGAGGTTAAGAGCTCACTCCGAAAGTGAGGTCAACATCCCATAAAGGGAAAAAGCAACCTCAGAACCTAAATTTAGGGAGCTTTGGCAAGGGACGAAAGCACAACCTAAATCTAAGGCAAAAATGGGAAATTGGTTTGCCTCCACAAGAGAGACAACCACAGCTTGGACTTACAACCTGGGGTGGCCAACTAACTCCTACAATTTTAAATACATGTAGACAAGTCTTTATGCTTATACAAGATAGCTAAGATATTATTTATTTAGAAAGAGACTTTGTCCTTAAACTCACTCCCTAAAGAGACTCGATCATCTAAAGGGACATGCTTCAAATGACCTAAATCTAAAGAATTCAAATTATTTTGGACAATATTAGGATTCATATGACTAATGCATGAGAAATAAGGTTATTGGCCAAAATCAAGAGAAGGGGAGGTGAGTTTCCACCATGGCTGTTAAGGTCAAGCCAAGTTTCTCTGGCAAAAGTGGAAGCCCTCCAATCAAGAGGGAAATAAGATGCTATTGTGCATGATATTATAAATGAAATGCTCATCTAACTAAGGGGTTGCTAATTCTTTTATCTTAATTTTAAACCCAAGCTTTAGGTGAGGTTATGAGTTTTTAATTTTATTTTGAGTTAAGTTGGGTAAAATTTATTTTTTTTCCTAAAGAGCCTAATCCACAGCCATACATAAAGCAAGGAAGAAACTAGGAAAAGCATGCCACTTAATGCAAAAGCTAAGCAAATCATCAATTAATTTTAAAGCTAATCAAAAAAAAGAATAAAGGCCATTGTGGTCGGCACCACACAAACCCAAAATATCAAATGTGGTAATGAAGCTCTACCCTTATACCTAGATTACAAATGAATTAAATTACAATTAAGCAAGGAATTCATTGTTATGAGGGTCTTCAAGCTTTACTTCTTCTTCTTTCTTCTTTTCTTCTTCTTCTTCTTCTTTCTTCTTTCTTCTTTTCTTCTTTGGTTCCTTCTTTTGGATGGTTGGAAGGTAGATGCTAAGGCCTCCCATGGTGCATAAGATAGATCTTATGACCAATGCTCATCCTAATCCCCATAACAATCATTCCAAAATCTAATTGCATAAATTTACATGAAAAGGAAAAGTGGAAATCTAACTAACACCCAAAAGAAACAAAGGTTAGTTAAAACACACCACACAATTTCAAGCAAGTATATTGGACTTATCACCCACACATGGGTGACTAAGTCCACTGCCTATTGGATTATGCTTAGGGTATAAAGCACCAAGCAAAAGCATTTATATTTTTATTTATGATAGTGCCCTTAAGCACAATTCCATATAAAAAGAATAGTTAGACTAAGAACATCCTACCATTCATTCTACAGCATACATCCTAACATCCTAAAATATATATCACAAAATAAAATAAACATCAAACCACCACCCTAACCTAAAGCTAGAAGTGGTGACTTAGGCTAATGTGTGTGCTTTGAAGGCTTGTGTGGTATGCTTAGCTATGGCTTTAGGTTCAAATTTTCTAAGTGTGAAGAACATGTTCAACTTAGAGAAGGGTTTCATTTAAGTTGTTTAATTATTTTGGGTTGATTTTATTTCATGTTTTGATTTGGTTTAAGTGGATCCTAAAATTAATTACTAAGTTATGAAGAGAGGGAAAGAGAAGAGAACTCTCCTTTCCTTCCCTAACCTAAGTAATTTCTAAAATAGGTTCACATTTTAGTTTTGTTTAAGTGAATATTTTGTTTAAATATTTTAATTAATCCTAGGTTTAGATAAACCCTAAACAAACCATTTCAAAAAGAAAGGCATTTTAAGATTAAATAAAATGAATCAAAATTAACATAACACACATTACTTGCTTTCTTTCCCAACATATATAACATGCATATGGATGGACCCTAAGCATATCTATACATACAAATGAGAGTATTTAACACACTTTATGATGCATGCTAAGTAATCCATTTAAGGAAATTTAGAAGTTGAATATGCATGATTTTTCTTAAGTAAAGGGGTTTCCTTTTCCAAATTTTCACATACACACATGAAAGTAAGAAAGGCATAAGTGAGTACAACACATTGTTAACAGGTGTAAGGTACAAGACCTACTTATGGTTACTTAAAGACTTGCAACCTCGGTTGTCCGACTAATATACCACTTTCCTTAAATACAAATATGTATAAAAGAAATGAAATAAAAGGAGAATGCAAAAGTTGTATTAATGGATTCATTTTATTTATGCAATTTATGTATGCTAGTATAGGTAACCCTTCTTAAGTGGTAGCATAGTGATGAATAAGATATTAAATTAGGTGAGTGTTACCTTCTTTTCAAATGAACCATACACCTCATCAAATTCCTATTCAAAACTATACCAACATAAGAAAGAAAGGGAACCTATGCTAAGCATACCTTTATATTCTTTCACATGCAAGCTTATAATTAAAGTATATAGCACTTTAGATTTGGTATTTGATTTATATGTTTTGAAAATAATTTGATTTAGTAGTGATAATAGCCATTCATATTTCTACTTTAGCAACACATGCAAATTTGACATAAAGTAAACAATTTCATTTTAAATTTTGAATTTGAAAAATATGAATGCATGAAATCACATGACATACAAATTTAACATGTTGGGAAAGATTCAATCAATGAAAGCATGTAAACAAACTCACTTCACTTAAATCCTAAAGACATTCTTATAGAATAAGAAAGTTTAAAATAAATCAAAGTGAATTCAAAGTGATTTGTGTTTAGTTTGAATTTTGATTTAATTTTGAGATGAGTTTTGTTTCTAACCCATTCCCACATGTGTTTGATATTTTTGTTCAATTTTAGATAATTAGATCCATTTTATGCATTAATTAGGTTAAGGTATGAATTAAGTAAATTAAACCCTTACCTACACCACCTTAAGAATTAACCAAATAATTATGAGCCAATGAGATGACATAAAACTCACAAGGAATTTAAATTGTAAATGCACCTAATAAGAAAAGGCCCAATTTGGCTCATAATTAATAGTTAATTAAGCTAAGGGTTTTAAGTAATTTCAAAACACACTTTCATACTTATGAATTGGGTTTTGATTTCTTAATTGAACTTAAGCTATTAAATACCCAAGCATCTACCCAAAGTAGATTAATTAAGTATGGAACTTTTAGAATTTTTAGAAATTAATTGGGGATAATTAATGAATTAACCCTTAATTAAGAGGAGATTAAGGAGATAAAAGGGGGAAATAGCTGGGAAATGCCCCAAAAATATTCCATAAACCTCCTACTTATTGATCGACCTTAATCAACCCTATTATGGATTAAAATCACTAATTACACCTTATCCTTAATTACATAAGAGGGTAATTAAGAAATCCATATGCAATTCTTCTAATCAAGCCTTCAATAAATCCCAAGAAAATTTAGGGGAGAAGTCATCCCCAAAATATACCCAAGAAGTTTGGGATTAATCGAGGCTTAATTAAAATTAATTAGCAAAATGAAGTTTTAAAACCCAAATTCAAAGAAAATCATAATAAAACCCTTTGAAATTAATTTTAAAATATTCTAGGTTGAATTATCTTTTCATAGATTTTATTTCATATTATTTGAATTTTCTATGGCATTATGAATTTTAGAAGATCCCTAGATTAATTAGAAGAATTAAACATCCTAACTAATCCTCACGGATGCGTGGTGGTCGTGTCACACACTTTACATGCATCACACCATGAGGAGCATACTTAAGTTGTCAAATCCCAAGTGTGGCTATATGCGTTTGATCACATCCGATCAAAGATCAACATGAGATTTTCCTATAGTTTTAAAATGGATAAGGAATTTCTAAACATGGGAAATTATCCCAGTCGTTCATCCAAAATGCATGGATGGATGGCTGAGATCTCCCAAGTTCTTCCCATTGATCAATAAGGATTGTCCATGATCATGTGGAAGATCTAACCTTGATTGAGCTCGGATTCAAACCAAACTCAACCCACACCATCTAAAGCTAAAGAGCAGCACATCCAATGGTAAAAAATTAATGGGATTAAAATTTCTTTGATGAGGCTCCATGCCACATTGAGTTTAATGGTAAAAAAATCCCATACCTTGCCAAAGGTGATCACCCATACTGATTCCCTTGGAAGCTTCTGGTTGACCTAAGTCAGGTCAAGTTTTGAGCACTTGAGGTTGAGTGGACTGGTATATGGACCACCTCCTCCTTAGCTAGCTTGTAGCTTTGATTGAGCTAGGTCCCCCGCTTGCCTTTGGAACTTCAAAGAGAGCTTGGGTGCACTCAACTTGCCTCTGATGGAGTGTACAAAAGCAATTGGAGTGAAATTGAGTGAAGAGGAAATTCATGAATGGATTGAGCTCCCCTATTTTCACATTATGCAAAATCGAGAATATGAGTTTTGATTTTACTCTAGGAAGCTTGAGGAGGCTGAGGAATGGATTCTCTGGATTCTGTAGGTTCAATTGAATTGAGGACTGATGGATTTGAGTTTGTTTAAGGGGAGTATAACTCCCCCTTGAAGGATCGAACAACAATGCCACAAACCATCATAATGGGGAGTTTTGGGTTTTGAGTGTGCACATGGTTAGTTTGAGCTAAGGAGTGGATTGCCAACCTCTCATATGCTTCATTTTGAGTGGGAGAGGGAGTTTGAATTTAGCATTTTGACCTAAGGGGTCGGGTTAGGTCTAGCGACCAATTGGGCTTACCCAAACCCATTGGGTTGGGTGCACCACTATTCACAAGGTTCCCTTGAGCTTTTAAGAAAGCCTCAAGTGAAGGTGAAGAGGGTATGACCAAATTACCCATGGATTAGGCCAAAATTAGTTCTATGTCCTAGGGGTAGAATGGTAATTTTGCTAATTTTATTTACTTTGGGTATGTTGGGTATGTGGAGAAACTAGGTTTCCAAGTTTCATGAGATTTAAAATTCATTTGATAGGTTTGGCTCATGTTGACCCATTTAGGTCAATGGGTCAAGTTGACCAATTGGTCAAATTGGGTCAAACTTGGTCAAGTTCAAATGACATTTGAAATATTTTGGTGGCTTTGGTTTGATTCAATTTGGTATAGTTTTGAATTTGGCTCATATGACTTCATTTAGGTCAAATGGGTCAAGTTGACCTATTTGCCCATTTGACCTATTTGGGGTAGGTAAAGGTTTTAGGTTATGTTAGTCATATGGAGTGGATTGGTATCTTTGTTCCAATCAATTTTGGTTATGTTTTGGCTCAACATGACCCTTTTAGGTCATGTTAGGTCTAAGGTCAATTGGTTAGGTTGGGTCTAGTTGGTCAATTGAGGTTTTGGTCAAGTTTCACAAGGGATTTGGAATGAACTTGACTTATTGGTTCCAATCAATTTAGCTTAGATTGTTTTGACACATTTTGACCCTTTAGGTCAAAATCAACTTGGGTCAAGTGGCCAATTGTTAGGCTCAAATGTTGGCTTGGTCAAGTTCAAACATAAGTCATGAGTGAACTTAGATCAATGGTTTCAATCAATTTGGCCTATGGTGGAATTTGACTATGTTAGGTTTCATTTTGGGTTAAGTGTTGACTTGGTCAACCCTTTGGTTTGACTTGGATTGACTGAATTTGATAGATTTATCATCCCATGATGATTGTTGATCATGATGAGAGGCAAATATGAGTTTGGTTCGATCCAATTTGGCTTGGATTAAAATTTGGCTCAGAAGGGTACTTTAGGTCACTTTGGGTCAAGTGAACCTAAGTGAGTCAAATGGCTTAGTCAAAGCTTGATTTGAGCTTGATTGATCTTGTATATGGACTTATCATTGAAATATAAATCCATTTATAAGTGGTTTAAAGTCGAATGGGTTTTGATCCATTTGATAATTTCATATTCAAAGGAATAATTTGAAAGGAATTTGGCTTTGATTTTGGCTTTGATTTTGATTGAGTGATTGAAGTTTGGATTTATATATGGGCTTATGATTGTAGGGTTGATTGAATCATTAGAGAAAATCAAGAGTTTGGATTGATTTGAAGTTGATTTGGCTAAGTTCAAAGTTTTGACTTGAAAGGCTTAGATTGGATTTTGAGTTGATTTGAGTTTGATTTTTGGAATTGGTTTTGATTGTTTGAATTTATATTTTATTTATATATGTGAATATAAATGATAAATATAAATTGATCATGAGAAAATTTCAAGGAGTTGAAGTTTTAATCATGATTTGGGCTAAGTCTATTAAGAAGGATTTAAGGGATTTAAAAATTTAGAGGATTTGAATTTTTTGAATTTGGTTTGATTAATTTTTATATTTCATTTATATATGTGAATATAAATGAGAATATAAAATAATTATGAGAAAATCCCATGACTTTGATATGGCTTTATCAAGTTTTAGGCTAAGTCCATTAATGGAGAATTAATGACTTATGAAAGATTTTCTTAAACTGACAATTTAATTTGATGGTTTGATTTGATTGATTTATATTTATATTTTAGTTATATATCTGAATATAAATGAGAACATAAATGAGTTTTGAGAAAATTCCATGAGTTTGAGTTAATTTGATTAAGGTTTTGGATAAGTCCTTTAATGGAAAATTAAGGGAGTTAGGAAATTTTAAAATGAAATTAAATTTGAGGATTTGATTTCATTGATTTATATTTATATTTCATTTATATATGTGCATATAAATGAGTTTTGAGAAAATCTCATGAGTTTGAATTGATTTAACTAAGGTTTAGGCTAAGTCCATTAATGGAAAATTAAGGGACTTAGGAAAATTTCATAATTGATTTGGAATTTTGAGTTTAGTTTGATTGATTTGAATTTATATTTCAATTATATATGTGAATATAAATGAGAATATAAATGAATTATGAGAAAATCTCAAAGATTTTATTTGGTTTAGATCATAATTTTGGTTAAGTCCTTAAGAAAGGATTAAGGACTTAGAAAATTTGAACTTAGGAATTTTGATGGATTTTGATCATGGGTTTCAATCATAGATTTCAATCATGAATTTCAATCATATGAAGTTGATTTGAGTTTTGAGAAAATCAAATGAGAATTGATTTGGAGTTTTACTTGAAAGAAGGAAAGTGAGGAATGGCATAAGCTAAGGGTAGGAAGTTTTCCTAGACCCCTAAAGCATGACCTATTCCTATGACTAACTCTCCTAAGTCTCTAGGGCTAGATTCTTTTTTTTTTTTTTAGGGGAAGCCCCATGTAGGGGTATTTTATTGCCACAAAAATAGGGTTACAAGGTCCTTAAAAGGGGATAAACCTGAACTACTTGCTCGAACAATCATAAGAGTAAATCTATCTAAGTACATCCAAGAGTAAAAGAAAGCATAAAAACAATCAAAGGAAACAACATGATTAACATAATAAGCTAAAGTAAGAATAAAGCCAATTCTGAGGATGTGGGAATGCATGATAATGGAGAGACCAAAAGAAAGAGAATCGCAGTTATAATAGAGGGAGATTAGAACAATGAAGGTAATAAAAAAAGTTAGAGAAAATAATATAATATGAGTATGTTAGAAAATTGTGATAGAGAAGGCTCAAGCTCAATCACATCCTCTGGGGCATGCAAGTATGAGCATCCAAACTGTAAGGGTTACATCACATGAGCTACTACCAACCAATAAGGAGTGAGATCATCACTATCATAGCCAACAAACTCAGAAGATAGATTGTTGATATTCTTATGAGCTTTATTACAAACCTAAGCAAAATCATATCTAAAATAAATAGGTAATTGCTAAGAGCTAAAGGATAAGGAGTCTCAATGGAAAATTATCATCAATATAGGCATCTTGACATGAGAATACATAAACATAAGAGTGAGCCATCTGAATCGCATCAATAGCCATATCCAAGAAAGAAAGCAATCTAGCATATAATCCCTCCACAAGAAAATTGCAGAGGTGACAATTTGCTGAAATTCTACTAGTCAAGTCAATGAGCTTATAATTAACACCATCCCAATCATATGATATAGAAATGAAGCTTTCATGGAGAAACAACCAAAATAGCCCCTAATAATATCAGGAGAAAAGCAATAGTGTGGGAGACAAAACTGGATCAACCAACTAAAATTAGCACAAAGAAAGAAGTAGAGACATCTTTTCAACATAGTCCATCAACAATCAACCTAAAAATAAGACAACAAAAGGCAACACAAGATAGCTCAACATAGAAATGGATCAACCAACTAAAATTAGCACCCAAGAAAATAGTTAGACCCAATAGCGGCCAGTGGTGACAATTCAGATAAAACAGATCAACAATTAACCCAGAAAACAATATAGCAAAAGGCAACAACATCCAAGATGGGAAGGACAAAAATCCCATAATATCTCTCTTCCAGTGACATGGACCGCACTAATCGAAACTAGGAAATAAGGACAACAGCAGTAATGCAAAGATTCGGCCTCCATTCGATAATCATCAACAATCAATCCAGAACAAGACAAAGAAAAAGGCAACATCCAAGAGAAGGGACTAAATCCATAATACCATTCTTTCGACAAATAAAGATCGCACCAACCGGCCATAATCGAGGTAGCGTGATGCATCAAAAAATAAGAAATAAGCACTATTGAAGCCAACCCCAAAACAAACAAGTTAATACAACATTGGAACTCACCATAAGATAAATCAACCCCTAAATTGAAATGACTCTCAACATTAAAATCCAGAAAATAGCAACAGTTAAGATAGCAACATCCAAGATAGGAAGAGGCAGAATTATAAAACCTCAATCAGTAGTCCAATAATAGATAACCAAATAAATAAAGCATAAAACAATAGCTCAAGGTAAATCGATAGAAATCACCAAAAACCATCACCATCAGGACAACAATGAGATGCTCAGGAACAGCTTTCAGGGCATGAGACCCTGAAATTCTACAACCAACAATGAAAGAGCCAACTGAGGTGACAAGGTAAAACAAGAAGGTTAATCTCAAGACAAGAGACAACCAAACAAAGAAACCAACTGCCATAATGCCACTCATCCAAGATAATCAAAACAATAGATACAAGTTTGATCAAAAGAATGAAGTAAACAAGATAAAAAAGGTAGATCAATGAAATCCAATGATAGGCATAAAATAAACCAAGGTGGTTCAAAGCAAAATCTACCAAACAAACAACAACTTCAGAGACTTGTTGTTAATCCAAAACCCCAAGGGCAAGGTGGGTATTGATCCGATCACCAACCAACAAGGTTGAAACCAACAAGTACCCAAGAGTCCACCCATAAACATATAGGTAAAGGAAAGTATAGATAATGAATAGCTCCCCACCATAAGCCTATCCAAGAAGCATGGAGTCGATGTCGATGCTTATTCACCATAATCCACCGCCAAGGATAATGACATAATAACTGGGGTTTAATAACCCAATTATGCATATAAATAAATCATTGATTAATTCCAAGCATAAAGTAAGTACATGTTCCAATCATAGCATAGGATGGGAGAACAATAGCAAGGAAAAGCAAAATACAACCCAGGTGTTAGCATCAAAAAACAAAAGAAAAATAAAGAGAATTTGCTGGACAAGGAAATCAAGATTCAAAAAAAGAAGATGGAGATTTTACCGTTAACACTCCCATTAGAAAAGGAAATATTACTAAAAGGATATAAAGTAAAATTGTATGAGTTCAAGAATTTTCCACTAGTGTATCACAACCTCAACATGCACAATGATAATCCTTGAATAACTCCAAACTTGTCGATCATGGGAAGCAAGACCAAAATAAAAGACTAGTATTGACAAAATTAACACAATTCCATTCCCGCAAAGAGATGTTGTAGACATGGGATATCCCAATGTAACAAAGAATAAATAAAATTGCAACCAATAGGTGCTCAATAGTAAGAGCAAACAAAAGGTAGGTTGCTTTGTCACATTAAGCCAAGGATATTGGCTCATAATCAAATAGTTTATAGGATAGACCATTGGACATATAAGCATAACAAGAGAATGGTCTTGGATTTTCATGATCTTGTCAAAGCATGGAGGGTGAAAACAATTGCTAAAGTCCAACATCAACCCAAATGTTAACAAAAGTGAAAGAAGAGGAGGGTAAACACAAAGAACCAAAAGGAGACCAACAAGGAAATCCATTCCAGGGGATAGAAGAACCCAAAAGGTTAATCTTGATAAGAACAATAAAAGAAATTAACCAAACCCCCAATCTCAGAAACTTCCTGCACAGAAAGGGTCTCTTGGGTAAAATAGCCATAAATAGTTTGAATAAACTCCTTCCAGGACAAAAAATAAACAGTGCAGAAAGATACAACAAAATGTAAGAGATTCCACCATGACAGATTTTGCACAATAGTAGATCTCATAAGGTCAAGAAGAAATAAAGGAAAACCTACAGAAGATAATCATAGCAGTTTGAAGAAAAGAAAGAAACCCCCAACAATAAGATCCAACCAAAGAAACTCAACAAAATTAGAATAAGGATTTCATAGAGAGCAGGATGGATGAGATCAAGAATCCAGTAAAGACAACAGCCAAGAAGATAGATATCATCCAAAGGGCCAAGAAAACACTTAATGCAAAAAATACGAAAGGATAACTCCCAATAAAAGGAAATGTCTGTTTTCCAACATAATTCCTATGTAAGTATACATAACTCAACAAACAAAGATTTTAAAGAAAGTGAAAGCATTAGAGTTTTAATTAAGTTCGAGATAAGGTAACTAATTATCCAGTTAGCCACCACACAAATGTTTGAGCAAGGTGTTGATCAAAGAAGATGATACCATTGATCTAGCACCCATTGCAAGGTAGTCACAAGCATTTCCTTCACGCCAAACATGTGTGATGTTAAAATTGTGGGAAAGAAGAGATCTAGTTTTCTTGAGGAGGTAATACAATTCAAGGTCGCTCATCTTAGTTGAAGTTAAAAGATCAATCAAAATAGCATCCACCTCGATCCAAATATTGATCCATTTGGAGATAAATCTCAAGAGCTTTGAAGACCATAAGTTCTAAAAGGGGACAAAGGCAAGAAATAAGGGGATAAGCAAAAGCACATAGAACTATACGCTTAGAGTTCCTGAAAATGCCACCACAACCCGAGCCATTATGAGAGACAGAACCATCAGTATTTATTTTAATAATATGATCAAGTGGTTTTATCCAATAAACAATCTTGTCACTACGGTAGTGAAGTTGATCCGGCAAATTTATGCCCAGTTTATTGGCCACAAATTTATAGCTTTTGAAATGTTTGTAATGAATGAGATTGGCTTTAAGTCACTAATTTTATTTTTAGTTCTATATAATCCTCCTATGGTTCATAGGGATCCCAGTTTTGCATCATTGCCCATCCATATGAACCATAAGAGTGATAGCAATGATAACTTTAATGTGACCTTTAATAGTATTATCAAAATAAATTTCAAGAAGTTGGTATAAAGTAAGAGAGCCCTTGAAATTGAGAGTGTTAAAAGATCATCATACCAAATCCATAGTTAAGCAATGGCCCCATTAACATGATTAACATTTTCAATATGAAAACAAAGATTGACATTTAGATGATAAATGGAACCCTTTACCCCACAACAAGGAATCTCTGGATAAACTTTTTTAGAATACGCCATGTAAGGATAGAGTAAGAAGGGATATTGTGCAAAGTTTAGAAGACATGAGGGTATCTTTAATGTGGAGCCACACATTTTTGAGGTTGAAATCACCATTGAGAGAGCTTAAAGAGAATATGATCTTGTTTTTGAGGAGTGATAGAATAGTATTAACCATATTCGTGAAAGTAAAAGGGATAAAATCCAGCTTATTATTGTTCCACTTATTATTATGCCAGAAATTGTTGACTCTAATAGTGAAAGTGGAATGGGTATGAAGTAAGTCATCCATGGAACCACAACCACTCCATTATTCCAAAGAAAGAGGTACCGAGTTGATGCCCCAAAAATAAGGACATCCCATTGTAACAAAGTCTTTTCCAGGGAGTCACCCGGCTTTAAGGGACAAGTGAGGGGTGCTTACCCAATAGTAGTCATGAAATTAGCTCGAGACTGATTACTCAAATTCCACCAGTTTATAAGAAAAGGCATTGATAGTTTCTTTAATGGGTTTACAACCAAGACCACCTTCTCAAAAAGTGCCACAACTTTAAACCAAGAGGTCCAATGCATTTTTTAGAAGAGGTATTGGAGCCCAAAAATTTGTTTAAGAGACGCTCAATTCTATTGATGCTTGAGATGGTCAATGGTTTGGATGAGATATAAAGGCATGGAATTAAGAGTGCTCTTAATCAAGGTGAGCCTACCACCAAAAGAGAGTAAATGAAATTCCCAAATCGAAATTTTAATAGAAATTTTTTGAATAAGATCATCGAAAAGGTGAGATCTTTTCTGTCCTTTAAATAGTGGAGCCTCGAGGTAATTAATTGGAAATTGACTTTGCTTAAAATTAGTAATTCTAAAGATTTGATTCAATCTATTGGGAGGAATCTTCTTTGAGGGAATAAAATAACATATTTTTTCATTAAGGAAGAGACCACTAATTTTGCCAAAATCATTTAAGAGATTCTTGATTTGTTTGACATGTTGAAGGGAGGCACAAAGATTATAAAATCATCTAAAGCTAAGATGAGAAACGGGAATCCACCATGAGTTTTAAAAGCCATGTTAGTTTTTTGAAAAGGTCATTGAGGCTTCTGAAATATTCACAAGAATGATAAAAGAGAAGGAGAAAGTCACCTTGACGCAAACCATGGCAAGAAAAGAAACCAAGGGACTCACCATTTAGATAGAAAAGATGTTAGTGATACATCTTTTAATAATCTGGATAAAGTGATCAGAAACCAAACAAATGCAAGATTTGGAAAAGGAAATCCCACAGAGGTTGTCAAAGGCTTTAGAGATGTCCAGCTTGAAAGCATATTACCTCCTCTAGAAGAAACATCAATGTCATGAACCAGCTTGAAAGGATATTATCGATATGGTTCTATTTTTAACAAAACCAGTTTGGTTAGAGAGATGATTTTATGAAGCAAGGGCTAATTTATTATTAATCTTAGCAACAAGTTTTTGAAAAAAGTACAACTAATAGGTCCAAGTCACCCGTGATTCAGATTGATGGTTTTAAAAATAAGGACAATAAGTACTTAAAAAAGTATCTGGAATAGAGCATCCAAAGAAATCAACAAATAACAAGATCGATAAAAGGCCAACAATGTTGAAAGAAATGAGTCGTGAAACCATCGGACCGAATGAGTCATTATTCATGCTATTGAGTAGTACTAATCTCCACTGAGAATAGTGAGCAAATGGTTATCGACATTGGTAATCATAGGATAAGATTGGTGTTGAGGGGTTTCTAACTAAGGATTAGAATTTAATAAAATTTGAAATGATTGAATCTTTGATATCATTATCAGTTATCCAACCACCATTAGGTTCTTAATTTTCTTAATAAGAAGTTTCCATTTATTACAAATAGCATGAAAATACCTAGTGTTGGTCACCATCACAATGTTTGCTAGCGGCTTTTGACGCCGGGTTTCTTCCATATTTTGATAGTTAATCACTATCTTGGCGCTCAACTCATCAACTTTACCATTAAGACAGCTTTTCAAGAGAGCAAACAACTTGTTCCATAGCTTTAAGATTGGTGAAGAGATTTTAAAGATATGCTTCCACCAATTGAGGTTTTGTTTAAGCCTTGAGCTTAAGCCAAAGGTGAACCATGCCTTTAAATTATCTGATGAACGGAGCCATCCATAGTGGAAAAACATTAGTGAAATCACCATGTTGGGTCCACATATTTTGGAAATGAAAAGATGAGGGAATAGGAGGGTTATGGGGGAGAGATCAAGGATACAAAGTCCTACTCAAATGTTCAAAGTAAGAGGCCATTGATTAATCCAAAGCAAATTAAAGAGACCATCTAGTTCAAAGGCCATGTGTAATCGAACTCAAAAGCCAATGTCAATCAAATTACAATCTAGGATCATATTAGAGAAGTCTTCCATGGAATGAAGGTTAGGAGGACATCCTCCTCTCCTTTCTGAAGAAGCAATGATAGTGTTGAAATCGCCCCCAACCAACAAGTATTAATGAGGAGGCAAAGGTTCTTAAATGATTAAAGGATGACCCTACCTATTACAAGAAGCATAGATAAAGGAACCAAAAGCAATAATCACCTAAAGAGATTTTGACATTAACCAATTGGGCAAGATCATCGATGATGGAAATGGTGATAGAATTATCCAAACACCAAATTTTGTTGTTAAGATTGAAGAAGAAATTTTGAAAACCAAGATCTAGCAACAAAAGCAATTTTGGAAGAGCTAATGAAAGGCTTAATGATAACAAGAAGTTTGATGTTATGAGAGTCAGATTCTAACACTTGCTATGAGAGTATCCCACAACCCCAGATATTCCAAATAAGAAAATTAATCATAATAAAGTTTCAAAAAGGAAAGGATAGAAAAGGAAGAGGGAAAATATGGGAGAGAGGTACATAATTATTTATGAGGTGTAAAGAAGAACGTGGTTCTAGAAATTATTATTATTTTGGCTAAGATTTTTTTTTAAGAGCTTTGGATTCAATTCCAAAATATCTCCATCGAAAGGGATGTTTTCTAGTATAGAGTTTTAGTAGTGGTGATTTCTCCTTCGATCGAGATGAAAGTTTGGATAGAGTATCACTCAGAAACAAAAGGGGAGGTTCTTGTACCATTAGTAATGCAAATAACATTCTCATTGCCATGATATTGATTTTGACACCAAGGGATCAACATTATTTTGATCCAATGTATCATTGATTGTCATTAAGCTTTAAATTAAGCAAAGGTTTGTCATGAGGAGCCAATATATTGCAAGTAGGAGAAAAGTTGGCATTAGTCTCAAGACACCCTCAATAGTAGTATGTATATCTAGCTCGTAATGTTTTGACAAATCAATAGGTGTAGGAGGATGTATTTTATGAGAAGCTTTTGGCACATAAGCTAACTATTTTTCCTATTCCAAGAGAGGTATGTGATATTCTTTTAAGGTTTAGGTAGTACAAAGCATTCTGAGAAAATGACCATGGATCTTAAAGAGAAGAAGGTTGGGAAGTTTTCATTCAATTTTCTGTTATATCCAAATTTTAGCCAATCCAAACCTCTTTGGGATATTTTTTGGTAATGTCTATTTCAACCAATGCAACAGATGGATGAGTTCTAGAAAGTGATCAATTTGAAGGGGTCTACCAAATAGAGCCCCAACCAAACAATACTTGATGAGTTACATAGTGAATTTGTTTGGGAAAGCAAGCCATAACAAAAACAGGGGATTCCTTAACATCAAAAGTGGTGTCCATTTCAAGAGTGATGACAATTATGCACATAATAGGAGCGAAAAGATCAGAGTAATCTAAATCATTTGATAATTGAATGAGGATGTGTCGAGGATCAGGGAATAATGAAGACTCATAAGCTTTAAGCTATGGAAGAAAGATCTGAATTATTTCAGTGGAAAGAGAATTTACCAACCAAAGAGAACTCTTAAGGTTTCTAATTTCAACATCTATGAAAATACAATACCAAAATCCAAAAGGATGTAGAAATCATATAATCAAGAGGTCATAAAGAGTTAAAGGACTACAAAGGTAATTAAGAAAGAATCGGATCCAGAAAATTTCGTGGTTATTGTCTGATGATGTTCGATCGAGGGTGAAGCCTCCATTGATCGATCTGATGATAATCACATGAGCTTGGGATGCAAAACAGCACGATGGAAGGCGAATAGTGTCCAAACCGCAAAAGAGAAGCAAATGCAAGCAAAAGAGAAGGATTGAGAGGGTTTTTTGTTTTGTTTTTGGTCTCTAGGGCTAGGTTGAGTGTCCACCTAATCACTAGATGTGTCTTAAGACTAAGGAACTCTTAAAATCTAAGAGGATTTGTAAGTCTAGGATGGAGGGGCTGAGAGTTCATTCTAAAAAATGAGGTCAACAAAGGGCGCCTAATAGGTGTGGTGTGATTGATAAGGAACACTACGTGGTGTTGATGATCAAATGATCAACAACGAGGGATCACAAGCACCAATGTAAATAATCTATCCTTAATACTAGGAAAATAAAGAATCCAAAGCTTAGTGGGCTTTACTATGTCCAAGACATAAGAGAGGGAAGAAATCCACTAAGTGATAGAATGTGAACCTTCCACTAGGGAAGCGTTCAAGTCATCCACAAGGGGATGAGAGGTTTGATTTGATTGAGTCTCACCGAGGACAAAAAATATTTGATTTAAGTTCCACTAGGAAGAGGGTTGAATTTGTTTCTTTTTTATGGATTTTAAGATGAACCTGGTTTGCATGGACTAAGCCATGGAGGCTAAGACCTAACACAGATTTACCAATCTAGAGGGGTAGTCTACTAAACACGTAGTAGGACTAGCCAACCAAAGGGATTCCTTTCGATAGGAAGCAACTGTAATATGAAAAAAGCCTAGTAGACTTACGTCCTCCAAAGTAGAGATAAGTTGCTGGGATAATCTATTTGCAAGGAAACAAATTGAGCCCAATTTAGGGCTGACTATTGAGTGAATGTCATTGGGGGAATCAGATCAACTCAAAGATAGTCAAGGTTAATTTCCATTTTTAGATTTATTTTGACTGATTCTGTTAGTTTGTGATGGATAAAACTGAGAAGGAGCTTATAAAATCCAAGACCTATGTCAAATTTACTGAAACAAAGGGAGTAGCTTTCCAACCGATGGGAGAACTATACAACCAAAGAAGTGCCTTTCAATTTACAATGATTAATTGAAGCAAAAAAAGCTCGGGGACTCACACCTTCCACTAGAAAAGACCACTAGGGTGATTGGTTGCTTTGGGCAACAAATCGAACTTGACCTAAGGCTACCTGTTGGTTTGTGACAATCATGCTAGAAAGAATGCATCATAGTCTTACATCTTTCAAAGTAGAATGATTGTCAAGGTAACCTACTTGTGGAAAATTAGATTGAACCCAACCTAAGGGTGACTACGGAGTGAGTACCGACTCGAGGATTTATCTCAACTCAGGTAGTCAGGGGACTCACATCCTTCTATAGCAGAACTGACTGCTGGGATAGTCTGTCTTCGGCTCGATAAGTGCTATCCAACCTTGAGTGACTACTGAACGAATGCCACTAAGGGATTTATATCGACTCAAAAGTAGTCAAGAGGAAAGGAGCCTCTAGAGGACTTATCCTAAACCCCAAATATACTCAATCTAGTTATAACATAATGGCTAGTTCAAGAAGAAAGCATGGGGACCCACATCTTCTTTAGCAAAGTCAACATGAGGTAGCTTACTAGCTAGGCAGTGAAGAATATCATACTAACAAGGCACTCATTGGTTTGCAATTGTCAAGCCATGAAGAAAGCATGGGGACTCACATACTCCAAACAAGTGGCCACTGGGGTGACATACTAGCGAGATAGCATGTAGACCCGACCTAGAGCAGCTAATGAGTGAGTGCCACAAGAGGCTTGTTCTCACATCAAAATAGCTTGAGATAAAATATTTGTGTTTGTTCTGTGTATGTGTTAAAAGAAATAGGATGCCCCTAGAGGATTCTTACACCTACCTTAAACACACTAAGGGTTTGATGAAATGGTGTCCAAGGATTCCCACCAAGAAAGGATGTCGCTTGGGTTCTCATACCTATCTTATGTTAATCCAAATAGGATGCCTGTTCTCTTACACCAATTCTAAAGACCGAGATTATGTTTATTGAAGAGGGATAGATGCCATTGGGGACTCTTACACCTACCCTAGACATGTCATGGCGGATTCGCAAGAAAAGCAAACAACACTTCGAAAGAAGAGAAGATTTGATGAATGAAATCAAATTTTTATTCTTTTTATTAATGATTTTTTTAAACATGATTTCTTTCACGGGTAATATTTCTTTAGATAGAGCCCATTAATTGGAAGCAGTGTTCCCCTTACAATCAATAAGCTAATAAGATCCTCCTTGGTAAGCCTTCCATGACATAGGGTCCTTCCCAAGTGGGTTGAAACTTACCTCCCATCTTTCGATAGGCAACAATTGGTCTCCTTAGGACTAATACAAGCCCTTCTACTTGAAAAGCCCTAGGGCAGACCATCTTGTTATGAGCTTGAATCATTTTGGCCTTGTACAACTCGAGGTTCTAGCACGCCTATAGGTGAATCTTCTCCAAACCTTCAAGCTCTTCTAACCACAACTTTGCATTCCACTCTTTAGTGATCTTGCTACCCAATGCTATCCTTAGTGATGGGAGTTAAACTTCTAAAGGAAGAACGGCTTCGAACCTATACACTAAAGAAAATGGTGTAGACTGAGTTGGAGTTCGGTATATGGTGCGGTAGGCCCACAAGGCTCCAACCAACTGCTCATTCCACTATCATTTGTTGCCATGAAGAGTCTTCTTCAGTATCTAGATGAGAGTTTTGTTGAATGCTTCTACTAAGCCATTTGCTCTAGGGTAGTAGATGGTGGAGTATCTCCAATCTATACTGTCTTCTGGCAAAGCTATTGATCTTCATGCTTTTGAATGCAGTACCTTTATCGAATATAATTCATCAAGGCACCCCAGAACTATCTCTGATATGGTTCTTGAAAAACTAAAGCACATGGTGAGTGTGACCTCTGAGTGGGATGGCTTACTTCCCTTGGAAAGGTAAGTAGTGGCGGCTAAGATGAGCCGATGACCCTTAGAAGAAGGAGGATCAATTGGACCTATAATGTTGGTAACCTACACTTAAATGGCCATGAAGCCAAATTAGGGTGTAGAATGTTGGGTGGTTGGTGGAGGACCATACCATATACGACATGATGATGGCATCTCTAGCTATGTCCATATAATCTATGATCATAGAATTTAAATCCAAGCCATCTTCATCTTCATCTTTAGACCAGATTGATGTGCTCTACATAGACCTGATTGTACCTCGGTTACAATGCCAAGGGCTTCATGTTTGTCTAAACAAAGTAACCATTTTGGTCAAAGGATCGGCGGTACAGGGTGCCATGAACAAGAGAGTACAAAATAGCTCTCTGTTTCACCTGATGGGCTTGTGACTTTTCTTGAGGTAGTTTGTCGGTGTTCAAGTAATCTATGAATAGTTACCTCCAATCCAGCTCCTTGTCCATTTTGGCAATGACAACCTCCTTTTGAAGATAAAGTCTCTCAATGAGTTCAACATCAATATGGGATAGAACTTATCTATTTTGGACCCTTATTAAAATGGACTCATATTTCGAACATGCTAACTCTTTGGCAAGTTTGGCCAAGGCATCAATCATTGCATTCTCTATTTGGGGAACATTGTAGATAGTGACTTTGAGAATCTGGACCAACAGCTTCATGATATACTTGTACGAAGCTTGGGTTTGAGAACACGGTAGGACCGCTAGTTGATGACCGAAGCCCAAAGATGTTGATGCTCTTGATATTAATGGTGATGGCTAACTCTAGACCGGCAATCAAAGCCTCATACTCAACTTCATTATTGGAATGCTAGTATGAGAATCTCATCACATCACACTTTGGAGTTAGAAGAACTATTCCTACCCCTATCTTTCCTAGGAGAATAGATCATGGTGCTTCACCTTTAAGAAAAGAAGCAGCACCATTAAAATACATCTCCCATCGGTGGTTGCCAGCCTCCCCTAAGTTCATGATTTATTCATAAGGGAGATCATCACTAAGCAGAGAATCAGTAGGAAGTGGGTGTGCTGCTAAGAAATCTGCTAGTGTTTGTCCTTTTACCACACTAAGGGGTACAAATGTGATATCAAACTGCGAGAGAATCATGGACCAATGAGCCAAACATCCAGAAAGCATTGGCCATGTCAAGAGGTACTATAGTGGATTAGTTCTAGAGATCAAGTTCACCTTATGAGAAAGCATATGGTGTTGTAGCTTCTGAGAAGTAAAGATCAAAACTAGGCAATGTTTCTCAATAGGTAGATAGTTAGCTTCAACAGGAATCAGATGACAGTTGAAGTAGTAGAGTGCGCTCTCCTTCCCTTCATCATTGGCTTGGGCCAACAGAGTACTAAGAGAGATGCCCAATGCAACAGTGTAAAGAATGAGTGGCCTACCCAAGATAGGGCCTGCTAAAACTGGTGGCTTCAGCAAGTACTCTTTGATTTCTTTAAAGGCATGCTAGTACTTATCATCCCACTTAAACATGGAGTCCTTTTTGATAAGTGCTGAGAATTGCTTGCATCTCCCTGATAGGTTTGAGATAAAGCATCTTAGATACACCAGCCATCCTTGAAAGGATCTGAGTTTAGTTAAACTCTTAGGAGGTGGCATTTTTATTCCCCAATGTCAAACAATAAACCCAAGGAATTTCCTTGGAGCTACTCCAAATGCACACTTCAGGGGATTCATTTTGAGATTATATTGTCTTAACCGTTCTAAAATTACTCTCAAGTCAAAGAGGTGGTCTTCCTTTTCTCTACTCTTGACTACTAGATCATCAATGTAGCACTAAACTTGATGATGGATGAGTTCATTGAAGATCTGAGTCATGGCCCGTTGGTATGTAGCCCAGGATTTTTAAGGCTGAAAGGCATGACCCTATAACAAAAGATTCTAATCTAGGTTCAGAAAGTAGCATTTCTTTCATCTTCAAGAGACATCTTGATTTGATTATAGCCAGATGATCCAACCATGAAAGAGAAGACTGCATGAGATGAGGCGA
Source organism: Cymbidium sinense (assembly GCA_021442155.1). Lineage (NCBI taxonomy): Eukaryota > Viridiplantae > Streptophyta > Magnoliopsida > Asparagales > Orchidaceae > Cymbidium > Cymbidium sinense. The sequence continues at coordinate 188,970,755 of CM038217.1, forward strand.
TGTCCACCATTAACTCTAGTATAGGAAGAGGAAACTCATCCTTAGGACATCCCTTATTTAAGTCCCTAAAATTGATGCAAATGTAAATTTGGACATTCTTCTTCTTAACTGGAACGACACTAGCTAACCAGGTAGGATATTTTTCTTCCCTAATGAAACCAGCATTGATAAATTTCTTTACATTAGAAATGACCTATTGTTCAATTTTCAATGTGTCTAGGAGCACCTTAATTGGGTAACATTAGGGTTTATTGCTAGCTTGTGGACTACTATGTTAGAGATAATCGAGCATTTCTTCATAACTCCATGAAGCGACCTTTAAACTTCGGTCAATAGCTAACTAAGTCATTGGTTTCTTCTTCATTCATCGGAATTGATGTATGTCAGGTGTGGATTTTCTTCTGTCCTGAGGTTGATTTCTTTAAGCTTGTCTATTATTGAATGAATCTCCTCTTCAAATTCTTAAGGTGCCTCTTTGACATGGAGATCATTTGGATCATTTAATGTTTTTGAACATGCATTCTTACAAGAGTTGGGGATGTGTGAGAAGAAACTATCAGATTCCAAATGGTTTGTAACAATTAGGCAATAATCATCATCATCGACTGGACCCACTCTATTGAATCCTAGTCCTGTTCTTGATTGTGCTTCCCTACCTATACTGTTCCATAGCTTCTCGAAGTATTTTGACCTGTGCTTGGACCATGTGTGAGGAACTAAACCTTTCTATATAAGATTTTGAACATAAAAGGTAATTCCATTAATTCTTTAAAAGTGTCTTCCTTAAGCTCTACATCAATTTCAGGGCTTGAGGAGGATGATCCCAAAAAGAACTTCTTCTGCTTCATGTCACTAGAAGGCTTAGGGATTTCCTTAACTACTAAACCTTCAACTTTCTGAGATGTAAGTGAGGTTAGAGCTAAGGTTCCCAACTGTTGCCTAATAGTTTCACATAAATGAAATTCAAATACGTTGTTTTGCTTGGAGGCTTGGTCTTCATCTATGTCTAGATCAAAAGTCACCTCCAATGGATCCTGCTGAGAGGGGTTGCTGGTATACTTATCACATTAGACTCATCCTCTGAGCTAGATTTCAAGTCTATATGAATAGTAGGGGTACTCCTATGAATTGGAACACAACCTCTATTGACTGAAGGCTAACTAGGGGGTCTCCCACCTTTGGACTACCTTTGTTTCTGCCTCTGCCTCTGCCTGGTGGAGGTTGAACCATTCTACCCACATGTACATATGATGGAATGAACTATGAGTAGAATGTGATATGCTGATCTATTTCTTCTTCAATTCCCCCTTCTTGCTGATCTAACCCTAAATCTTAAACCCTAAACTAACCCTAAACCCTAAGAATGGGTAGAACCTTGACGGCATGAATGTTACTATCAACTAGGCTTCTCAAATCGTGGTGTGGGAAGAGGTGATATATCACATGGTGTGGGGATCGAGTTAGGATATGGAGGGGTGCTTGAAGGAGTGCTTTATGGTGGAGGGGAGTGGAGAGGTTACGGCCTGGTAGTGGTAGAGGAGAGAGGATATGATGGCGGATCCCACTACTCAAGAGGTGGGAGTGGTGATGGGAGAATGAAGAATGGTTGATCCGATCTACTACTTTTACGTATTGCTCTTTATAGTAGGTAGTCTACACTTATCAATGGTTTTTAATTTGCTCTATGGATGCTCATTTTTTATCTATGTCATCGCTTATCTCTTAGAAAACTTGGGGTGATTCTTAGTTGATGAAATCCAAAAGAAGAAATGTTGAATCTAAATTTGTTCTCTATTAAAAAAAAAAAAACCTCAATTAAAACTTAAACCCTAAATCTAAAACCTAAACTAAATGCTAAACCCTAAACCTAAACTAAATCTAAACCCAAACCTAAAACACTAAACCCTAAATCCTAAACCTAAACTAAAATCTAAACCCCAAACCCACAAACCCTAAAAACCCTAAACCTGACCATATAAACTAAACCATGACTAAAACCCACAAAACCTAAATCAATAAACTTTAAAAGTAAACTAAACCATAAACTATATAAACTAACTCTCAACCCTAAACCTTGAATAAAGATGTCATTATTAGTAGATATAAAGAATGACCTAATCCCATAGTTATGGTGAGAAAATGTCTTCAAGATACCACTTGATTGATTTGAATATCCAACCTAATCTAAATCACATTATAATACCATTATAGTATAATGTAGCATCATATGTTTGAGCATGTAGTGATGTGTTTTTTGATGTTATAAAATGTTTTGAAATGTTTATGTATATTATGGTATTGTACTATAGTCTATATTAATATAAATCATAAAATTATTGATTTAAAAAAACATGATGAAATTTATTAAATTTGAAGTGAGAATTAGGTTGTAGTACCAAAGGTGTGCTATGCCACTTATATAGTCTTAAATGCAAGCTTTTATGTTCAAAATAAATAGCATATGTTGTTGCATAGTATAACATCATATATCATAATATATTATTCTACGCATTATTCTACCCTAAACCCTAACCCTAAACCCTAAACCCTCAACCCTAAACCCTAAACATAAATTTAAAGTAACTAAATAAAATAAAAAATAAACCTAAACCCTAAAACCTAATAAACATAAACCCAATAATAAACCTTCATAGGAACATCACAGAACCATGCATAGTTTAGATCTAGCGGTGGAACTCGCATTGGTTAAATCTAGAGGTGGTGGTGAAAATGGAGATGGTTGTTATTGTGGTTATGGAGGAACTAAAACCATGGTGGTGGTAAAGGGAGATATATGATGGTGGATCCGCTAAAATCTAAGGTTATTTTGATGAGAATCAAGAACTGATTCAATGTTGCTTATGAAATTGTGTCTTTATAAACCTAGTTATCTAGATTTTAAATCTATGAATGCTTATTGTTTATATAAATATCTTAGAAAACATGGTGTTTTACTTTGTTGATCAAAAAATATGTTGAAATTTCTTCTGTTAAAAACTAAATAAAAACAAATGTGAACCACTTAAACTCCAACTAAAAACTACCTACCTAAACCCTATTACTAAACCCTACATCTAAATACCCTAAAACACTATAAATAACTAAACTAAAAAACCAAAAATTTAAAATCTTAAAAATAAATAAATAAAATAAAAAACTAATAAATAAATAAAACCTATTAAAATAAATAAAATATAAACTAAATAAATAAAAACTACCTAAAATAAAAATAAATCTTAAAATTAAATAATAAATTAAAAACCTAAAATAAAAAATATAAAATAAAACCAAACCCTAACAATTAAAAAAAACCTAAAATAATTAAAATAAATTAAACCCAAAAGATAAATAAAACTAAAAATAAATAAAATACCTAAACCTAAATAAATAAAATAAATAAGTAAACCAAAAAATATTTGAACCTATAAAAAATAAAAACCTAAAATAAAATAAAACTAAACCTAAAATAAAATAAAACATAAACTTAAAAAAATAAAATAAAAATAAAACTAAACTAAAAGATAAATAAACCTAAATAAACTTAAAAATAAACTTAAATAAATAAAACTAAATTAAATAAACCTAAAATAAATAAACTAATCTAAATAAAAAAAACCTAAATAATGATAAAAAAATAAAATACTAAAATAAATAAAAAAGTTAAATAAACTAAAATCCTAAACCTACAATTTCCTTAATTTAAAAAATAAACAAAATTTAAAACAAATAAAAAACCCTAAACCCTAAATATAGAGCTAGAAGGTTTGAGGAAGATAAAAGCATCTAAAATCTTAATTGTACAAAGCTAAAATGATTCAAATCATAACAAGATGGTTCATCTTAGCTTTTCAAGTAAGAGAGCTTATTTTAATTCTAAGGAGGGATTGTTGCCCATGTAGATGGGATGCAAGTTTTACTTAGGAAGGCCTTTTCCATGAGGCCTACCTAATCTTATCAAATTAATCATAATGCCCAATGCTTCCAATCAATGGGTTTTATAAACATTATAAATCATGTTTGATAATTATCATCAATGAAATTCCACTTTTGAATCTCTTCCATGTTGAAATATTCTTCTTCTAATCTACCACAATGTATTTAGTAGATTTAAAGAAAAGTGGTGTCTATCCTTCATGACACAATAAAAACACAAACTAAACAAACATACATCTATTATGTAAACTAGTTGAAATAATGCCTCTAGCGGACTCCTAGTATAGGATAAATTTACCTAGAGTTGTCTTCTTGCTTTGTAGATAAGTTTCTACACTTTCCTAACTTGCCATTGCACATGAAGCAAATTATTAATTTGATAAACTCTTTATCCTTATGTTGGCATCTTAAGAGGATGTGAGTTTCTACTTCTTGGATTAATATGCCTTTAAGTATATTTTACTATAAGTCCTAAGTGGTTCCTTTTCTAGATTGGTTTAAGTAGCTTTCTTGCATCAAAAGTAGTCACTCAGGTGAAAATTTAAATGACTATAAATATGGTCAATTTTGCTTGGAAAGTTGTAACCTACATGGATTCTTTAGATTGATCGTTGCACAAAACATTATTGGTTTTCCTATCTTGATGGATACACCATATTGGATACACCTTAGGTTGGTGGTTCTGATTTTAAGGTACACCACTCATGGTAGATGTAAGTCTACTCTTGTTTCTCTAGGTTTGCCTACACCTATAGGCTTTATTTTTTAAAGATAACATGTAATAGGCATTATTTATACATCTTTAAATTTTTTCACTACTTACTATCAAATTGGATAGTTCTTTCTTAATAACCATCACTGATGGAGATCTATGGATTTGTAAATTCTCCTTAATAAATAAAGATAGGTTAATATAGCCCTTTTACTGGTCCCTCTAACCAAGGTCCTCACCCAAATATATATTCATTTATTGATTAAGACATATATTCTAAAGCGGTCATATCTTTAGGTAGTATTCAAAACTCCCATATGATACTCTTGGTTGATACAAGTTTTCTGAATTCACTTAGTCAATAAGTGGGGTTTATTGATTTGCAAAGAATTAGTTCTTCACTCACTACCGAAAGTATCCCTCTTTACTTTTATGCATCCATGTATACGCTATCTTTTAGAAGATGTAAGTATGTTATATCTTTCTTCTAAGGCCCCTAAAAGTATTGACTATACTTCAAAAAAAACTTAGATTGGCCCTAAGTTATAACTTTTAATTTTGAAAGCTACTCAATACATTCTAACCCTTTGTATTTATAAAATAAATATATAAGTGTGATCTTCGACAACTTTGAATTCAAAAGCAACTTTCAGCTTGTTTCTCGCACTAAGACCGAATGTAGTATTGGCCTATATGTGTGTTTTTTTCTCTGAGTGAAATTAAACCTATTAAAATGAGCTTAAAGATATGCCTACTTAAATTGAAACCAAACTAAATCAAACAAAACCTGAAATAAAAAAATTAATGACTACTTGAGTTGACATAAATTATATTCTCTATGCTAAGTTAAAACCAAACTAATATCATAAGTAATGTTTGGTTCTCTTTAGTTTTTAATGGTGAAAACTTTGGTTTCTTTAAGTCTTCCCAAGGTATTAGACCACGTGATCCTCTTTCTCCATCACTTTTTATTATTTCTATTGAATATTTGTCTCATTGGCTTAATGTTTTGTTTGAGAAGAATTCTAGCATGTATTTCAGGAATCTTAGTGGTTTGGCTATATCCAACTTAAATTTTGCTGATGACTTCATTATATTTTGTAATGACTCATTATAATATGTTAAAAAAATGAAGGTCTTTCTGAATAAGTTTGGAAAGGAAAGTGGCCTCTTGAGTAGTACTCAAAAATGCTATTTTATGCCCTATGTTTCTATTTTTGCTCATAGAATCAATAGAATTAATGATATTACTAGATTTTCTCATTAATCTCTTCCTATCAAGTATATAGGTTCTCCTTTATACTATGGTCCTAAGAGGTCTCACCTTTTTGATGAGGTTATCTAGAATATTCATAATAAGATTTCTACCCTTGAATTTCATTTTTTATCTTTTGGGGTAGATTAATTATTTTTAAAAGTATTCTTTACTCTCTTCCTTTTTATTTGCTACTTAATATTGTTCTGACTTCTCTTATTATTATGTGGATTGAAAGGCTATTTAATAAAAAATTTTGGGGCTCTAGACTTTCGGCCAAAATGCTTCACTAGGCTTCTTTGTCTAACATGTGTGGTACTTTATTTGAAGGTTGTCTTGGGTGCAGGTCCTTGTTGGATTCCACTAATGTTTTTTCTTATAAACTTTGGTGGAATTTCAATAAGAATGTTAGTCTTTGGTCTAATTTAATGAATTACAATTACTACAAAGGTAAACATCCTTTAACTTGAAGCTATAAGTATGGTGACTTTATTGGTTGGAAACACATTGTGCTATTAAATGGTGAGTGAAACCTCTCATTTTCTAGGGTATTAATAGTGGCTCCTCTTTCTTTTTGCAAGACATTTGGATGGGGGAGACCTCTATTAATTCTATGCTTAATACTCACTTTACTTCTTCTTTGAAAGTTAATCATTTTATTTTAAATGGTGATTGGAATCATTCTGTATGACTTGATTTGATTCCATTTGTAATAATATCATCAAGATTCTATTGATGGTATTATTTACTCAATTCTTTAACATTTCTTGTAATTGTGATTTTTTCTTTAAAGATACTTGGCACCATATTAGAAATAATAAACCCTCTTCTGTTAACTTTTTATGATTTGGAATAACATTATTCGTACCTCTTATTCTATTCTTTTTTGGAGGATTTTAAGGGGTTTTATTGCTATTGATGCTTTACTTTTGGAGATAGGTTTTTATCTTCCTTCTAAATGCTTATGTTATTTTCATAATGAGAATGTTAGTCATGTATTTGTTAATGGTGCTATTGCCTCAAAAGTTTGGAATTAGTATGAGGACTTATTCAACCTTTGTTCTTTTAGTGGTATTTTTAATTTAATGCAGCTCCTTAGCTCTAACTTTCTTAATACTATTAAAGGGCTTATCAAAATTATTATGGCTGTTACTTTGATTTGGTTTATTTGGTTTGACAAAAATGATGCTAAACATCGTAATGTGCCTATGAATCATAAGAGGATTATTACTAGGACTAAAGAAAAAATTTTCTTTACAAGGCGTGCTTCTTAATGGTACTCATTTTAGAGGTTACAAGTTGTTGCTTCTAAATTGGGTATAAAGTTTCCTTATTGTGACTTTCCTTTTAAAATCATTTATTGGATTAAGCCTCTTAATTGTTGTATTAAAATTAATAAATGGCTCATGCACTTAACAAGTTTGGTTGTGGTGGCATTTTTGTAATAATCTTGGGAGTGTTAAATGGCATTTTGACTCCTCTCTACTACTATTATGGTGACCGATGGTTGTTTATCATGCTCTTAAGCTTTGTTTGGAGATGAATTTTCTTTCCATTGGGTTGGAATCGATCTAAGATGGTTGTTACTATGATCAACTCTAATCAGTAAGCTAAACTTTTCTATTTACTTAAGAAAATTAAAGCTATTATTTCTAAACTATTATTTAAGATGACTCATATTTTGAGGAAATGCTTATGACTTTTAGTTGGCTTGGGGTAATCTTCTAATTTTACTCAATGATTAAATTAAGAGGCATTTTAACTTAGATAAAGCTAGTTTTCCTTATGTTAGATTTACTTGATTTCTTTTCTCCTTCTATCTGGTGGTTGCTATCCTTGTTCTTGGATGACATTCTTTGCTTGGTTGGGTTCATTTTTTGAGGTTGGCAATGATGGCTAGGATGTTCCTTTTTTTTGCTTTTGGTTGGTAGCCTTTTTTTATGATTGTAACCCTTCTTTTGGAGTTTGGTTGCTCACAAAATTTGGTTGCCCCTTTACTTTCTATACTGAGCTAGAGCCTTTCTTTTGCTTTCCCTCTCTTCCTCTTCTATTAATCTTTCTCTTGATTTCCTTTCTACAAGTTTTTCTTCTTTTCTTTGCAGGTGTTGACTTCTACTTGTGGCTTCTACTGCTCTCCCTCTCTTATTGTTCTCTTTATGGTCTTTTGCTTTTTTTTGCTTTATTTTGTTGCTCATTTCTTAGGTTTCTTTTCTTTTTTCTTGCTTGGTCATAAGTTTGGGGATTTTTCTCTAGGTTGATGTAGCTCTTAAAGCATTAGTTTTGAGATTTTCCCCTCTTAAGGACTGTAATCCTTCTTTGTGGCAATAAAATTTCTCTTTGATGTGGTTATAAAACCTAAACCCTAAACCTAAACTTACAACCCTAACCTAAACCCTAAACCTAACCTAAACCCAAACCTAAACTAACCTAAACCTAAACCATAAATAAAGATGTCATTAGGGTAGATCTAAGAATTACCTAATCTAACATTGTTATGGTAGATAAAGAAAATATCTTCAAGAGACTTTCCTTGACTATTAGAGATTTGAATACTAAACCCTAACCTAAATCATATTATAATACCATATTTATTATAGTATAATGTAGCATCATATATTTGAGCATATAGTGATGTGTTTTGGATGTTATAAGATGTTTTGAAATGTTTTAGTATATTATGGTATTGTGCCTATACTTATATTAATATAAATCCTAAAATATTGATTTAATAAATTAGATGATGAAATTTGTTAAATTTGAAGTGGGAATTAGGTTGTAGTACCAAGGTGCTACATACTTGTAGTCTAAAAGTAAGATTTTATGTTCAAAATAAATATTATATGTTGTAGCATAGTATAGCATCATATATCATAATATATTATTTTGCATTTTAAATTCTTTTAGTATTTTAAAATCATGTTAACTACACTAGCATTATTTATAAAAATGTTGATTTAGACTTTAAAATGGTGGAATTTGGCCAAATAATAGGTATGGCATCATAATATATTGTTTCAATTTAAAATTTGTATATGACTAAAATATATAGATTTTTTTATTATTTAGACTAATTTTATGATTTTTTATTTAAGCAATCCCTTGTGATGTGATATGCAATATAATATATATATATGTTATAGTGTATTATAATATGGATAATAACATAGTGTAGCATCATGCATTATATCATACTATTGTGTATTACTTATTTAGCATATTTTAGTTTGTTATAGTATGATGTGTAGAGTTTGTACTAGTATAATTCATAAAATATTGATTTATAATGAGATGATGGGATTTGGCCAAATTTAAGGTAAGCTTTAGGGAACATCATTGGGGGGTGTGCTATGTTGTGTCATTTAATCAAAAGAATGGAATTTTGCATCCAAAATAAATGTTCACTTTTCAACCAAATTTTATATATTTTTTGCCTAAAATGATTCATTTTAAGGTGTAATGTAAGATAATATATTATATGAAAGCACATTAAAATATAATGTACATAACAATATAACATCACATATATATGAATGTGGTGGTGTGTTACTAAATATTATTCTACATTTTAGTATGTTTTACTTTTTTTTATAATACATTGGGTCAAATCTCACAAAAATGTTAATTTGAAGGTTGAGATGGAAGAATTTGGCCAAATTCATCACACACCAAAAAATAACACCAAAATATGCTATTTTGTACCATTTCTAATAGAAAAATAATAATTTTACATCAAAATGAACATTATTCATATTTTGAGAAAATTTTTATTATTTGTTCCTTTTAAGTGATTCTAATGAGGTGTAATGTTAGACAATATATTATATTATAGCAAATTATAATATAACATCATATATTATAATATAATATAGTGTGTTAATTCACACTATAATATGTTTAGCATGATATTGTATAGTTAGTTTGAGCTTGCACCATCACAAATCATAAAATGTTGATTGTTAAGATGATGTAATTTGAATGAATACATTGTTAGGCTTTTTTGGTTGAAGTATTAAAGGTGTGCATAAGAGAAGAAATAAGATTTGATGAGAATTCCATGTCAAGGACATGGAGGAGATCTAGGGGATCACACATTGGACATGACATGTGAGGGGTCTATGTCAGGCATAGAAGAAGAAAATATGTTGGGGATAAGGTTTGAATTTGATTTGATTACATGATTTTATGGAAAGAAGATTTGTTGGGATAAGAATCTATAATCCACCATGGATTAAGATCGAATCAACTTTAATTTATTTTCTTTTAATTGATGTGGAGGCATATGCTAGAATATGGGCTTGAGTCCACTAGGATCATGTATATGAACCTTCCACTAGAAGCTTAGGCTATGTTTGGGATTAGATTTGAGTTTGATTTCATAGATTTGTTTGGGATGTATCCAGGAATAAGAGTTTGGTTGGATTTCTTTGATTTAGACTCTAGTGGAGTTGGTTTAATTTGGCTCCACTAGGAGGTTGGTTTTGAATTTGATTTGTTTGCTTGACTTGTTTATATTTAATTTGGGGCTCCACTAGAGAGGTGTGATTTAACTCCATAGAAAAATTAGATGGGTTTAATTTAATAGTTAATGTATGGACCATGGTGTGCGATGGACCCCAGAAGCTATATCGACCAACCTCGGTTTACAAATCAAAATAGATAATCTGTCGGTGAGGGGTAAAACTAGCCAACTAAGGGTTGCTTTATGTGTATGCTAGGAAGAGAAGGCATAGACTTACATCTTCCAAAGCGAGGAACAACAGGTGACCTCTTGGATGCATAAATGAACTTGACTAGGGGACTTTGAGTGAATCTTGGGGACTTATGTCAACTCAAAAGTAGTCAAGATTAATTTTATCTTAATTTCATGTGATTTGATATGGTTTGTTTGGTTTAGTTTGATTTGAATTGAGGGCATATCCACTATGTGAGGTCAATCAAATTTGATAGATTTAATTTATGGACCATGTCGATGTGTGATGGACCCACTGAGAAGGGGCTATATCGGACTTGTCTATCTCAGATTTACAAATCCAAAGGGATAGTCTACTAGCCATGGGGTAGAGCTAGCCAACCTAAGGGGTTATGTTGTGCTAGGAAGAAGAGGCATAGACTTACATCTTCTAAAAGCGGGAACATAATAGGGGTGACTGTTGGTAGCACAACAAATAGAACAGACTTAGGGGACTGAGTGAATATGTGGGGACTTATATATAACTCAAGAGTAGTCGGAGATTCCTATAGGAGTTTTCTTGACACCCTAAAGATAAGATGCCTGCTTGGGAAAAGGTACAACTAGGGTCGTCCTAATCCACAAGTGAATATATATTTGATTTATATATTTGTGTGGACCTTATTGGTATGTGAGGGACTTGAGAGAAGGGTATGTTGACCTATCTTTGATTTATTGGACCAAGAATAGCACATCCAGGACACATTCTCCAACCATGGGTGGTTAGGAAAGGGGAACTATCAATCTTATAGTAACGGTAATGTCTAAATGGGGTTAAAGATGTGATCCAAAATATAGTGCCCATAGGGGAGGTGCTTTGGGGGCATTATCTGAGCCAGCTATAGGTGTATGGTGGCCAACTCAAGGAGAAAGCGTAGACTTACATCATGATTGGTGTATCTAAGGTGCGAGAACCAACCAACCTAAGGTGTTTTCGTAGCATGAGTGGTGTATTTGTTAGCATAGTAAGAGCCAACCAACCTAAGGTGTCTTTTAGTGGGCAATGATTAATCTGGAAAGAAATCATGTAGGCTTACAACTTTTTAAGAAGAATTGATCATCGGGATAGTCTATCATTGGTAGGATAGATGTTGTCGACCTAAAGCGGAGCCCGAGGGAGGACTTGAATCAATCAAGAGGAAGGATTTGGGGACTTATCCTAAACCTCAAATATACTCCCAGTCGGTTCATGAAGGCTAATCCTGAAGAAAGCATAGCAGACTCACATCCTCTTAAAGAAGCAACATGGGGTAGCTTGACATGTAAGGCTACCACCAAACAAGGTGATCGTCGGTGTGCGTGGCCAAGTAAGGAAGGAAAAATAACATCCTTCCAAAGCAAGAAGACCATTGGGGTGAGGTAGGTATGTCGACCTAGAAGCGACCTGAGTGAGTGTCATTGCATATCTCAACTCATAATAGCCGAGACAAAGATATATGTTTATTTTATATGTTTTTTGTGTAGTTTATGTTTGTGTGTGTCGATGAAGGATATGATGTCACTCGGGTTCCTTACACCTACCTAAACACATCATGGATTCACAAATAAGAATACTTTCAACATGGAAGATATTGAATTAAAATGGAATTTTCATTGATGATAATTATTTTCAATAATTTATAATATTTCTTTAAGTAGAGCCCATTGATTGGAAGCATTGGGTGCTCTCCCTTATGATTAATAAGGATAAGATCCTCTTGGTAGGCCTTCTCTATGGCAAAGGCCTTCCCCAAGTGGGTTCAAACTTGCCTCCCATCTTATGATAACAATGTCTCCTTTGAACTAAAATAAGCTCTCTCTTGAAAAGCTCTAGGATAGACCAACTTTATTGTGAGCTTGATTCATTTAAGCTTTGTACAACTCGAGGTTTTGGAATGCCCGCAGGCGTCTCTCCTCCAAACCTTTGAGCTATTCTAACCATAACTTGGCATTATACTCTGTTGTGATCTTGCTACATACATCTATTCTTAGTGGTGGGAGTTGGACTTCTAATGGTAGAATAGCTTGGACCCATACTAAGGAGAAAGGAGTAGGAGTTGGAGTTCTATATATGGGGTAGTAGGCCCATAAGGCTTCAACTACTCATGCACTCTTTGTTGTCAAGTGTCTTCTTCATTATTTGGATGAGAGTTTTGTTGAAGGCTTCTACTAAGCCATTTGCCCTTGGATAGTTAATGGTAGAATATCTCCAATATATGCTGTGTCTCTGGGCAAAGTTGTTGATATCGATGTGCTTGAATGCAGTACTATTATCATGTATAATTTATTAAGAAACTCTAAACTTATATACGATATGGTTCCTAAAAACTAGAGCACATCTTTGAGATGTGACCTCTCAGCGATCACCTTCCCCATTTAGAAAAGTAGTAGTAGCACTAAGATGAATCAAAAAGTCATGATCTTTATTCTTTTGATTGTATAAACAATGTAACCATATGATCAAAAGATGCATTGATAGACACCATCCACAAGTAGTAAGAGTTTCTCATCTTCATGATGGTGAGACTTTCTCTTAAGGTAGTTTGACTTTATTTAGGTAATCCATGAATGGTTGTCTCCAATCTAACTCCTCATCCTTCTTGGCAATGAAACCTCCCTTCAAGAGAGTACTTTTGATGATTTCAATATCAATAAAGGATGAGACTTGTTTATTTTGGACCTTTATTGATATGGACTCATCCTCAACATGCCAACTTTGCAAGCTTGGCTAAAGCATATGCTATGACATTCTCTCCTCGAGGAATCTTATAAATAACCTCAGGATTTGGGCAACAACTCCATGGTGTACTTGTAGTAGTGATGGAGCTTGGGCTTTATAACCTTATAGGACCCAACAATTTGGTTGATAGTGGGATAATCCTTGAATATGTTGATGTTTTTTGGATGCTTAGAGTAAGAACTCAAAATGAAATTAGTGCCTCTTACTTCATTGTTGGTGCAAGATTAGATATAATAGAATCTCATCACATTGTGATCTAGAGTTAAGAGAACTATTCTACCCACTTTTCGAATAGTAGATTGTGATCTTCTCCTCTTTGAGAGGAAGCACCATCAAAACATCTCCGGTGAATACTAGTATCCCCTAAGTTCATGATTTGTTCATCGGAGATCATCACTAAGAGGAAGAAGGGTGTGTCTTGCTAAAATTACTAGCACTTGTCCTTTCATGAGGAGGTATGAAGGTAATGTCAAACTATGAGAGGATCATGTATCATTGCTTGCCCATCGATAGTGTCACCATGTAGATACATAGTGGATTGATCTAGAGATTAAGTTCACCTTATGAGGAAGCATGTAGTGTATAGCTTTTGGGATGCAAAAATTAAAGCTAGGCAATGCTTCTCAATGGGTGGATAATTAGCCTCATGGATTAGATGATGACCTAGGTAGTAGTGCATTTCCATCCCTTCATCATTGGCTTGGGCCAACAAAGCACCAAGGAGTCATCTAACATAGTATAAAGTATGAGAGGCTTTCACGGGATAGGGGGTTTAGAACCATGCGTCATCATGTAATGCTTGATGTCTTGAAGGCATGCTCACACTATCATCCCACTTGAACTTGGCATCCTTTTGACAAGTGTCGAGAATGGCTGACATCTTCCCAATAGGTTGGATATAAAGCATCTTAGATATGCCAACCACCCTTGGAATGATCTGAGTTGAGTTAAACTTTTAGGGGTGGCATTTCTAATATTGCTTTGATCTTCTCCAGATTGATTTTGATTCTCTGGTGTCGGACAACAAACCCAAGGAATTATCTTGAAGCTACTCTGAATGCACACTTGAGGGTTCATTTTGAGGTTAAATTATCTTAACTTTGAACTACTCAAGTCAAAGAGATGGCTTTTTTTTATCTACTTTTGACCATGAGATCATCGACACTCAACTTGATGATGAATGAGTTCATCAAGATTTGGTATATAGCAATGACATTTTTTGAAAGGCATGACCTTATAGCAATAGATTTTGATTGGGGTTAAAAGTTTCTTTCATCTTTAGTAACCATCTTTATTTGGTTATATCCATATGAGCCATCCATGAAGAGAAGACTAAGATGAGGCAATGTCTCATCACTTATTGTTGGTAGAAATTTTCATCTTTTGGACATGCCTTATTTAAATCCCTAAAATCAATGCATATGTTAATTTGGCCATTCTTTTCTTAACTAGGATGATGCTAGCTAACCAAGTAGGGTATTTTTCTTCGGATGAAGCCAACATCGATCAATTTCTTGACTTTATAAATGACCTTGTTTATGTGTCTATGCATCTAGGAGCTTGCATGAGTAGGCTCTATTGCTAGTTTATGGATCACTTGGAGCCAATCTAGGATCTCTTCATAACTCCATGCAAAGTAGTCCTTAAACTCAGTCAATAGCCTAACTAAGTCATTGGTTTCAATTTCATTCAACAAAGAACTAGTGTATGTATGGTGTGTGGATCTTCTTGTTCTAAGTTGATTTCTTGAGCTCATCGATGGTTGACTTGATCTCTTCTTCAAACTCGCGTGCATCTTTGACTTCAAAATCATCTAGATCATTTGAAGTTTCTAGCATAACCTCATATGAGTTAATGTGATTTGAAAAGAACCTAGATTCCAAATGATTGATGACTAAGAGTAATCATCATCGGACCCACATATACCAAATCCTAGTCCCGGCTTGATTGAGAGCTTTTGCATTTATTCTTACATATTCTTTTGAAAGTCACGTGCTTTGACCAAGTATGTGGGATTAACCTTTCTTTGCTAAATTATGAAACACAAGGCAAATACAATCAAAGGTAATTCTATTAAATCTTTATATGAATCATCCTCAAGTTCTATATCAACTTCTTGACTTGAGGATGATGCTTCCGAAAGAACCTGTCTTCACTTGTGGATGACTTAGGCTTCCTTAACTACCAAACCCTCACTTTTTTGAGAAATGGGGTTAGAGCTAAGGTTCCCAATTGATGCCTAACTATTTCACATATAGACTTGGATACACTTATGCTTTGCTTTTTAAGCGGTCTTCATCTATCAGCTCAAGTGTCACCTCCAAGGAATCTACTCGAAGAGTTGGCCGGTGCTAACCATATAAGACTCATCCTATGAACTAGATTCTATCTATATGGATAGTGTACTCCAGTAGCTATCTATTGGGTGGCCAATAATGAGGTTTTCCACCCCTAGGACTACCTATGAACTAGCCTCTTCCTCTTGGTGGAGGTTAGGTCCTACCCATATTGAATGGAGTAACAAATTATGGGTGGAATCTAATGTCAGCTCCACTTCCTCTCCAAGTCTATTCTCCATTTTTCTTTTTATTTTCTCTTTCTTTTCTTTTTTCTTTTCTCTTTCTTTTCTTTTTATTTTTCATTTTCTTTTATTTTAAACTTTGGCCAAGTTGTGAGAATAGACTTGTTGATTTTGAGGGAGGTAGTAAGATCATATATATCTTGTGAATTATAAATGGATTCAAATCTCCTTTGACATAGTAGACGATCCCACCTCTCAGAAATATCATACACTGATGTAGAGAGGATGGAACTATGTTGTTCTCATGTATCCATGGTCTCCCAAGCAAAAGCAAAAGATATCCGAGTCTATAATGTGAAACTTGGCTTTGGTCTTCAATCATCTATCTCTGGGCAACACTATGGAGCCTAAGGCTGTTGACCTCACTTTTGGAGTGTGGATTCAATCTTCCCATCTTAGACTTAGAGTCTTCTAGACACTAAGACTTCCTAGTCATAAGACACTTCTAAAAATTAGGTAAACTTAACCTAAGCCTAAAGACTTAGAAGGGTTAACCATAGGATTAGGTTGTTGAGGATTAGGATAATCCAATTACCACAACCCAAATCAATCCATGTTCACCTTCTCAAACCAAATTTCAAGTTCAATTCAAACATCAAATTCAAATCCAAATCCAAACCCAAATTCCAAAATCAAATGATTGAAGCCCATGATCAAATCCAAACTTGAAACCCTTCCAAGCCATATGACCTATCCATGGACTTAGCAAATCTTAATCCAAATCAATCCAAAAAATTGATTTTCTCATAATCAATTTATATCTTCAATCATCTTCCAAATATAAATCAAATCTACATTCAAATGAAACAAAACTAAATCAAACTAAATCAAATTAAATCAAAACCCTTCCTAAGCCATATGACCTATCCATGGACTTAGCCAAATCTTAATCCAAATCAAGTCAAACTCAATTGATTTTCTCAATCATATTTTCAATCATCTTCACAAATTTAAATGAAATATACATTTAAATCATCAAAATAAATCAAATCAAAATCCAAACTAAGCCACATGACCCAACTATGGACTTAGCCAAATTCCTTTGATTCCAAAACCCAAATTCAATTGATTTTCTCATGAATCAATCATACCTTCAATCATATTCACAAATATATATGAATTCTACAATCATCAAGTGAAACCAAAATCAAGTCAAACCCAACTTAACCTTTTGACTTGAAATGTTCAAATGAACCAAAACCCATTTGAACCCATTACTGAATTATATATCAATCCCAAATCTATATATAAACTCAACTAAATCAAACTTAACCCAAAATCAAGCCAACTAAACCCAATTAGTTAACTTGACCCAAACTAGCCAATTTGACCTATTTTAGCCAAGTTTTAATCCTACCCAAATTGGATTGAACCAAGCCCATCAAAACCTCCCATCATAATTGTTGATCACCTTAGGTGATCAATTGTCACAAATTGGGTCAAACCAAGTCAACTTCATCATTTGACCAAGTCAACCCCTTAACCCATATGAACCCAAACTAGCCAAATTGCCTAAGCCAAATCCTTGAAACCAATGATTCATACCAAATTAAAATCAATATTTGAATATGACTTGACCTTCAATTGAGTCAAACCAAATCCAATTGCCCTCTTGACCAAGTTGACCCAAATTGACATAAAGACCAAATTGGGTCAAATATAAACCAAATTGATTGCAACCAATGGCTCAAGTTCATTCCAAATTGATTGTTGAACTTGACCAAAGCCATGATTGGACCCAATTGATTGACCTACTTAGCCAAATTTGACCTAAAGGTTCAAGTTGGCCTAAATCAAAAAAAAATCCAAATTGAAAACCTACAATCATCTTCAATTGGTCAACTAAACCAAACAAACCAAAATTTGGCCAATTTGGTCAAATTGGTTAATCCATTTGACCCAAATGAGCCAAATGAATCAAATCTAAGCCAAACTAAACCAAACCAATTGAACCAAAACATCCCAAATGATCATATGAACTTTACCCAACCCTTGGTTTGACCCAATTTAACCAATTGGTCAACTTGACTTTTTGACCTAAATGAGTCAAATTGAGCCAAACTAACCAAATCAACTCCAATTAACTTGAAATTTGGGCTAACCCACTTTTGGCTCATTTAAATCTGCCAAATCAAATCAATGCCAAATGATCATTCTACCCTTGGGTAAAGGGCATCACATGAGACAAATCACCCATTCCTTGGCCACTTGGTAATCTCCCAATGGTCCACCTACACAGGACACTACCCAACCTTAGGGGTGGTTGGGTCAACCATGACCAATGGGAGGTGAAATCACCTCACCCTCCCCATTGTAGCATTTTAAAACCCAGGACACCCATGATTCCTCCTTGGAGCCACCTCCACCTTCAACCAACCAGCTAGCCAACTCACCTCCTCACTTCCACGACTCCCAAGATGGGTGACACTAGAAACTAACCATCCCACCGTCCAATCAAGATGAAGGGGGTATACCCCTCATTTCCACTCAAACATACACAAAATCATTCTTTAGAGTAGCTACCCAAGACAAGCCATTAAATCCAATCCTTAAGCTCCATGTCATTCCTCGATCAAAAATGCCATTCATCGTCCAAAATGACACTCCCATTTTGACCTAACTTCCTCATTTCTCCATCAAACTCAAATTAACTTTTACACCTTCTCTAGGCCTCATTGAGCAAAGAATCATCTCCCAAGCTTCTTGAGCACCAAAGGTGGGACTTGATCAAAGCTTAGCTCCAAATCATTAGTTCATGGCCTTCTAAGTGAATGAATTGATCCAATTATTGCTCAACAGGCTTCGTCTTTACTAGATGAAGCTTCTTCAATCATTTGAGCAATCTTGAGCTCTGGTATGCTTCCAAAAGATCCTTAGGCAAAAAAGGTTGGAGATATTTGAAGAAAACTTGCATCTCATGTGATCTTGGATCCCCATCGATGTTATGAAGGTGTGAGATCCTTTTGGAGTTGATCGAGCTCGGTAGCTTGGATCAAGTGAGTAATGGTGGATGGACTCCATTCTTCACTCATGATGTTAGATCAGCGTTGTGATTAAATCCACTAGATCGATCGATTTAATCTATTAAGATATGGGATTAATCAGCATCCAATCTTAGATTAGGCAATGGATGAGAAAATGCACACCGCCATGTGCCGAGTCGATAAGTTTTAAGTAGCCAATCTCATGCACCACATAGAAATGTCGTGGTTTGCGCATGGCAATAGGATTAGATTTTAGTAGGCTTAATTCATTTTTTAATATGAAACTTCTAAAATCATAAAATCATATAGAAATAAAAAAAAATACAAATAAATACTCATTTTAAAGGTATTTAAGAGAAATAATTAAAATAATCTTAAATAATTTTAATAAAGATTTAATTATTAAATTAATTACCTTAATTACTTTTTTAATTACTTGAGCAATTAATCACAAATTTTGTGGGTTAATTTAATGGGATGACCTCTACCTCCCATGATTTTCTTGGGATTTATTGCTCACTTAATTAAGAAAATTGACAAATTAAACATTAACTACTATTTTAAGTTAATTAATGATTTATAAGCCCATGAATTGTAATAAATTGGTTAATTAAGTTTATTAATCATTGTTCAGCATAAGTGAACTAAGGAATAGGTTGGGACCCCTTTCCTTAAGTTCATTTAACCCATTTTTAAAATGAAATTAATTAAGATTTAATAAATTAATTAAATCAATTAATCAAATTGAAATTATAATCACATCAGACCTTAATTATTTAAATCATGGGGTAGATCTTTAATTGTTTAATAACCTAAAGGAGTTTAATGAAATTATGGTTAGTCCACATGTGTGGGAAAATTGTAAGAGTAATTAATTAAGTCCCTTAATCTAATTAACTATTAGTCATGAGCCAATTACATTAGGCCCCTTTTATTTCCTAGGATCATTGCAAGTTTATTTTCCATGCATATCATGTTAGCTCATAATTATTTAGTTAATTACTTTAAGGTGACATAGGTAAAGGATATTTAAGTCATCTAATTAAGGGTTCAACTTAATTACATTTCCTTAAATTAGATCAAATCACTAATGTGGGGAAGGGTTTAAAATAACAAGTGATGATTTTTCTTTTCCTCTTTAAATCAAATCAAATCAAAACTTAATTAAAAGAAGCTTTGATTTGCTTTAAATAATCTTATTTGATTTGATTATCCTTTAGAACTAGTTTGGTTGAATGAATCACATGCTTATATTTGATTGTCCTCTTTCCAATCATGTTAAATTTGGTATGTTATTTGAATTCAAGCATCCATCTTTTCAAAATCATGTAAATAAAATTGATTTCCTTTATGTAAGCTTGCATGTGTTGATTTAATTTAATATATACGTGGATATTTTCTCTATTAAATCCAAATGTATTTTTCAAAAGCTTATAAATGAATAATAATATGTGTTATGATGCTAGTTATAAATAAATAAGAAATGCATGTGCTTATAGCTTAAGTGTATGAATGTTGAGTTCTCTTTCCTCTATTCATGTGTTGATTTATATAAGATTGAATAATAATGGTTATATAGTTTGGACATCCAGGAACAGCTTTAGCCCAGAGGTCATTTGATTATCTCACTTCCCTGGTTACTTAGTTGATGAAATCAAAGAAATGATGAATCGACTTTGTTCATTGTTAAAAAACAAAAAAAACATAAACAAAAAAAATAAAAAAACATAAACCTAAACCTCAAAATAAAAAATAAAACCTAAACCTGAAAAATAAAATAAAAATAAAACTAAACTTAAAATAAATATAAACCTAAACTCTTAAATAATAAACTAAAATTAAAAAACTAAAATGAATAAATAAACATAAAATAAATAACTAAACTAAAATAAAATAAAGAATAAACTTAAATAAAATAAAAAAAATAAAATAAAATAAAATAATTTAAAATAAATAATAAACCTAAACTGTTTTACTTATTTATAAAAAAAACCCTATATAATCCCTAAAAATCTGATCCTAGCCTAAACCCAAAACCATACATTAAAATGACCTAAGTAAAATTACATCCTTAATCCTATAATAAAATAATAAAATAACCCAAAAAAAAAAAATAAAAAAAACACTAAGAAATTAATCTATGCTACTACTAAAAAAAAACATAAATAAAACCCTAAAAACCACAAATAAAACCTAAAATGTCTAAATAAAACATAAAATAAAATAAATAAAAACAAACCTAAATAGAAAATAATGAATGCTAAAACTACTAAACTTAAAATTAAAAAAAATAAAGATAAACTAAAATAAAATAAGAGAACTTAAAGGAACTAAAAATAAAATAAACATAAAAATAAAAAACCTAAATAAAATAAAAAACAACATAAAAATTAAAATAACTAAAATAAAATAAAATAAAACTAAATAAAATCCTAAAATAAAATGAAATAAAATAAAAATAAAACTTAAACCTAAAGAAAATAAATAAACCTAAACCAAAAAAAACCTAAACCTATAAATAAAACTCATAATAAATAAACTAAATAAACTAAACTATACACAAAATAAACTAAAAATAATAAACTAAAGTAAATAAACCTAATTAATAAACTAAAATTAATTAAATTAAAAATAAACAAATAAAATTAAAAAAAAATAAAGTAAACTAATAAAATAAAATATAAACTAAATATTAAATAAACCTAAATGACCATGTTTCTTAATTAAAAAAAACCTTAAATGATGAACCTAAACACTAAAACCTAAAAAACCTAACCTAAACCCTAAATCTTAAAAGCATAAACCTTAAACCCTGCTGCTAAACCCTAAAACCCAAACCCTAAACCCAAAACATAAAGTTGCTAAATAAATTAAAAAATAAACAACCCAACATAATACTAAATCTAACCTAAACCCAGAATGGGTGACTTAGAACATCACCATCAACAAGCAATCTAGATTCAATGTTATAGTGGTGGTGATGATATTGATATGGAGGTGGTGGTGAGTAGAATTATGGTGGCAAGAGAGCGATGGAGGATACAATGTGGTGGTAGAGATCGATATGATGGTGGATCATTCTCAGAGGCGAGGGTGGTCCATGGGAACAGAAAGCTTAGAATAGCTGATCTTTGCTCGACTGTGTCTTCTATAGAAATATTCGTTATATTTGATTTACTCATCATTATCATTTTTTTTTTATGTGTCATCACTTGTCTTAGAAAACTTGTGCTACTTAGTTGATGAAATCAAAAGAAGAAATGTTAAATCACAATTTGTTCTCTTGAAAAAAAAACCAAAATCTAAACCCAAATAAAACTTAAAAACTAAAAAAAAACCTACATAAAATGAAAATAAACCACAAATAAATAAACTAAAATAAATAAAACCTAAACCTAAATAAATAAAAAAAAACCTAAACTAACTAAATAAAAATAAATAAACTAAACTAATCTAAAACAAACTAAAAATAAAACTAAAAAATAAACCTAAAATAAAACCTAAAACCTAAACCTAAAAAAATAAAATAAAACCTAAATTTAAACCTAAAATAAAATAAGAAAATAACTAACAAATAAAATAAAAATAAAATAAAACTAAAAAATAAACATAAACCTAAACCTAAACAACAGAATACTAAAATAAAACATCTAAACTAAAATAAACTTAAACCTTAAACCTTAAGCCCTAAGCCTTAAAAAACCTTAAACCCTAAACCCCAAACCCTAAACCTAAACCTAAAGTAACTAAATAAATTAAAAAATAATCCTAAACCCAAAATTCTCATAAAGCTAAACTTAAATCAGTAAGAATGGCAACCTTTATGATAGACTAAAAATCTGGATTAGCTGGAGGCGGCTGGTTAGGATGGTCATGGGAGATATGGAGGTGGTGATATAGTGGTGTATGCAGGAAAAGCGTCTATTCCCTAGTGGTGGATCACTAAATTAATGATTCGATATAGAAACTAAAGAATGGTAGATCAACTGATGGGCTCTTTAGGTAAGGCTTCTAGTTATCTAGAGTTTTTTGATTTGCTCTATGTGTGTAATATTTTATCTATGTCATCTGTAGAAAACTTTGATGTTACTTGTTGAAATCAAAAGACTAAATGTTGAATATGAATTTGTGTCTTAAAAAATACCAAAACCCCAAACCCTAAACTAAAACTTGAATCTAAACCTAAACCTAAACAAACCCAATAAAAAAACCCAAACCCAAATAATAACCTAAACCCTAAACCATAAATAAACCCAAGCCATAAAACTGATAAAATAAACCATAAAACCCCAAACCCTAAACCATAAGCCTAAAACCCCAAAATAAACACAACCCTAAAAACTAAACCAAAGCTAAATGCTAAACCATAAAACCCTAAATAACTCTAAACCCTAAAATCTAAAACTAACTCTAAAACCCTACTTAAATAAAACTAAACCCTACTAAACAACCTAAAACCTAAAAAAAACTATAGAAAATGAAAAAAAACCTAAACTAAAACCTAAACTTAAACCTAAAATTAAAAAAATAATAATAATATTAAAATAAAATAAATAAAAATATAAACTAAACTAAATAATAAAATAAACCTTAAAAAAAACTAAAATAAAATAAATAAACTAATTAAAAAAAACTAAAAAATAAATCCTAAATACTTATAATAAAACCTAAATCCTAAACTTAAGAAAATAAAATAAAAAACTAAACCTAAATAAAATAAAAATAAAACCTAAACCTAAAGTAAAATAAAAAAATAAAAATAACTAAAAAAATAATAACCAAAGGAAACCTAAAAGTAAATTAAAATAAAAAACCTAAAATAAATAAACATCTAAATAAAATAAAAAATAAACATAAATAAAAAATATAAAATAAGTAAACTAAATAAATAAAAACTAAACTAAATATACTAAATAAACTTAAACTAGTTTTAATTAGAAAAAAACTTAACATTGTTAAACCAAAAAACCCTAAACCCAGAAAATTCTAAACCTTAAACCCTAAACTCTAAATAAAACCCAAAACTCAAAAGCATAAAAAAAAAAAAACCCTAAACCTTAAACCTTAAACCTTAAACCTAAACCTAAAGTAACTAAATAAATTAAAAGATAAACTTAAACCTTAAAGTCTAATAAACCTAAACCTAAACCCTAAGAATGGGCAAAACTTTGGCCTAACATCACTATCAAGCTGATAGATCAAGTGGATATGGAGGTGGAGGTCGAGTAGTCAAAGGTAGGAGCAAGAGGTTATAGTCATGGTGGTGGTGGAGGCAGATAGAGATGATAGTGGATATCATTTGAGATTAGATGACTGGAAAAATTGAGAAGAGCAGATCATTTCTTATGGAACTATGTCTTGATAGTAAAGACGATTCTAGTTATTCATGATTGTTGATTTGCTTTATGCATGCTCATTTTTTATCTGTGTCGCCACTTGTGTCTTAGAAAACTTGGTGTGTTACTTAGTTGATGAAATAAAAAGAAATGTTGAATCAATTTGTTCTCTGTTAAAGACCAAAACACCCAACCAATTAAAACATGAACCTAACATAAACTAAACCTAAACCCTAATCCTATACCAAACCTAACCCAACCACACAACTCTAAAACTTACCACACCTAAATCCTAAATACCCTAAAACCTAAACCTATTAAATAAAAATAAACTAAAACCAAATTAAATAAAAATAAAATAAAATAAACATACTAAACCACACTAAATAAACCTAAATAAATAAAACAAATAAATAAAATAAAATAAATAAAAACTAAACTAAAATAAAACCTATTAAACTAAACTAAAATAAACTAAAACTTAAAATAAAATAAAATAAAAACTAAACTTACCTAAAAATAAAACCAATTAAATAAAAACATATCCTAAACTTTACCACCTAAATAAATAAAATAAACTAAATATTAAATTAATGAAATAAACCTAACTAAATAAAATAAAATAAACTAAAATTAAATCTAAACCTGAGCTAAAAAATAAAACCTAAATATAAACATAACATAAAAACCTAAAACCTAAGCCAAAATAAATAAAATAAAAAGCTAAAACACTAAAAAAATAAAACTAAAACAAAAAAAAGATAAAAAAATAAATCTATAAAAATCAAAACCAAACGCTAGAAAATAAACTAAAATAGTAAAACTTAAAATAAATAAACTAAGCTAAATAAAAATAAAAATAAACATAAATAAAAATAAAAAATAAAATAAACTAAAATAAATAAAAAATAAACTATAAACTAAAAAAAGTTTCAAAAAAATTTTAAAATAAAATAAAATAAAACTAAAACCTATATAAATGTAAAAGAATAAAACTAAAACCATTAAAATATATAAAACCTGAACTAAACTAAAAAAAAATAAAAAAAACTATGTAAAATAAAAACCTAAAATAAAAATAAAATAAACCTAAAATAAAATAAAATAAAACTAAACAAAACCTAAACCTAAAAAATAATCCAAAAGTAAAAAAATAAAATTAAACCTAAACCTAGACTAAAAAACTAAATCAGATAAAATAATAACACTAAACTAAATAAATAAACTAAACATAAACATAAAATTAAAATAAAACACAAAAATAAAAATACTAAACTAAAATAACCCTACCACCTAAACCTAAAATAAACTAAAATAAAAAAATCTAAACTAAAATAACAACCTAAATATCTAAACTAAATAAAAAATAAATAAATCAAATATAAAAGATAAATAAAATAAAAAAAATAAAATAAAATAAACCTTTTGGTTATTTAAATAATAATTAAATAAAAAAGACCTAAACCCAAACCCTAAATACATACTTTAATGAAACTACCTTCAACTACTACCCTAATAACCCAAAACTAAAACCCTACCCTACCTAATGACTAAACCCTACCCCAACCCTAACCACAAACTACCAAACCCAAACCCAAATCTAAACCCAAACTTATAAAACATAAATAAAATAAAAAAAAAAATAAACCTAAACCAAATAAAATAAAAAATAAAATAAAACATAAACTTAAAAATAAAAAACCTAAAATAAATAAAAGACCTAAATAAAGAAAATAAAATATAATAATCTAAAATAAATAAAATAAAACTAAATAAAAACTTAAACTATAAAATAAACTTAAAAATAAAATAAAAATAAATAAAATAAAAATAAACCCTAAACTAAAAAAACACTAAACCAAAAAAATAACATAAAATAAACCTAAACCTAACTAAAATAAACTAAACCTAAATTAAATAAAATAAAATAAATGAAAAAAATAAACCTAAACCTAAACTAAAAAATAAAACCTAAAAATAAAATAAAACCCTAAAACATAAACCTTAAAAAATAAAATAAAATCTAAACCTAATCCTAAAATAAAAAAAATAAAACTAAAATAAAATAATAAAATAAAAATAAATTAAAAATAAACCTAAACCTATAAAAACCAAAATAAAATAAAATAAACACTAAAACCAAAATAAAATAAACTAAATATTAAAAAACCTAAATCAAAATAAAAATTAAATAAAATAAAAATAAATAAAAAATAAATAAAATAATCCTAAACTGTGGGTTTACTTAATTTTAAAATAAAAAATAAAAGAAACCATAAACCCAATCTAAACTAACCTAAACCCTAAACTCTAAACCCTAAACCACATCCTTAAACCTAAACCCTAAACCCTAATGCTAAAATTAACTACTAAACTAAAACCCTAAGATAACTAAACCCTAATACCAAAAAACCCTACCATACCACACCCTAAACTAAATAAACCCCAAACCTATTAATCATAAAACCTAAAACTTAAAACCTAAATAAAATACCAAAATAAACAAAAGACTACCTAAATAAAATAAAATAAAACCAAACTAAACCTACTAAATAAAATATAAAATAAACTAAAATAAAAATAAACTAAACCAACTACTAAAATTAAAACCTAAAATAAAAATAAACACAAATAAAAAAATAACCTAAAATAAAAAAATAAAATTAAATAACTAAAAATAAACAAATAAACTAAAAAATAATAAACTAAAA
Source organism: Cymbidium sinense (assembly GCA_021442155.1). Lineage (NCBI taxonomy): Eukaryota > Viridiplantae > Streptophyta > Magnoliopsida > Asparagales > Orchidaceae > Cymbidium > Cymbidium sinense. The sequence continues at coordinate 188,997,715 of CM038217.1, forward strand.
TAAAATAAAAATAAATCAAAATAAAAATAAATAAACCCGCTACTAAAAAATAAAATAAAATAAAATAAAAATAAAAAACCTAAACTAAAATAAAAAAATAAACCTAAAATAAAACCTAAATGAAACCTAAAAAAACCACATAAACAAAAAAAATAAACTTAACCTAAAAAAAATAAATAATAAAAAAGGCTAAAATAAACATAAACCTAATAACTAAAAAAAAATAAAAAAAATAAAATAAACTAAAATAAAAAAAATAAACCTATATAAAAATATAAAGAAAATAAACTAAATAAATAAATAATACTAAATAATCCTAAAACTCATTTTTCTTCTTTAAAAAAAAACCCTAAACTAAACCACAATCCAAACTGACCACAAATAACCCTAAAACCTTAAATCCTAAACCCTAAAAACCCAAAACCCTAAACCTTAAACCAAAACCTTAAACTAAACCTAAACTAAACCCTAAAATCACAAACCCTAAACATTAAAAGCCCTAAACCCTAAACCATAAAATCTAAACCCTAACACTAAACCCTAAACCCTAAAACTCTAAACCCTAAAACCAAACTCAAACCCACCTCTCCTCTCGGCTGCACTCCCTCTCTGGCAATTTTGTGTTCCCGTGCAATTCTCAGTTTGGCCATTTTGGCCCCGGCAGTGACTATTTTGCTTGTTTTGCTTCCCCTGGATGCTTATGTGATACTCACTGGATCGTTGAATGGTGGAGGCTTCGCTCTCTGCGCAACTGCGCTCGTTGCTCCTGGATGAGCCGGCTTTAACCTCCGACCCTAAAGGTATTTTGGATCCGATTGCATCCATTAATGCTCCTGTCAAGTCCTTTAAGGAAGCTCTTTCTAGTAAGATCCCTTGCTCTAATGCCTCGGTTAACTTAATTTCAACCTCTTTCCATGGATTGTCGGCTGTCATGTGTTTTGACCAGGATGTGGAGAAATTAGCTATGCCTTTTGAGTTCTTGTTGGTTGGTAAATTTTCTTTACGGCACCCTACTCTAGATAATATCCGATCTTTCTTCCATATCTTAAAGCTTTTGGGAGTCTTCACTATTAGGCTGATTGATCTTCGACACATCCTCATTTAGTTATCAAATGATTTAGATTATTCTCGAGTCTTTGCTCGTCTCTCCTATTTTGTGTATAATTATCAAATCACTCTTGAAATGGTCACCCTTTTGATGTCAAGAGAATCCCTATTATTCCTTTATGGCTTGCTTTTCCCAACATGAGAATTCACTGTTGTTGTTCAAGTTTTTTGTTGGGGTTCTATTTGGTAGACCCCTTCAAATTGATCAAACCCACCTAGATCTCGACCATCCATTGCACTCATCTTGGTTGAAATTGACATTACCAAAAAATATCCCAAAGAAGTTTAGATTGGTTCGGAAAAATTCGGGTATAGCCAGAAAGTAAAATTTGAAAATTTTCTTATCTTTTGCACTCACTGTAAGATCCATGGTAATGATCATTCTGAATGCTTTGTGTTACACCCTAACATTAAAAAGAATATATTGCAGGAACTGGGAAAACCAATAAGTTAGCTTATGTGCCTAAAGCTACTCATAATGGAATTCATCCTCCTACACCTACCCCTTTATTACTTACAGATTTGTCTAATGAAAAACATCCTGAGCTTGGTAGAAATACTACTATTAAGGTGTGTGCTGAAACTCATGATAACTTACCTAGCACTACACCTACTTGTAATAATTTGGCTTCTCATGATAATCCTTTGCTACATTTGAATCTTAATGACAATTTGAATGGGAATCTTATATTGGATCAAAATAATGTTGATCCTTTGGTGTCAGACCAAAATCTGAATATGCATCATGGCAATGAAAATGATATTTGTACTATTAATGGTGCAAGAACCTCCCCTCTATTTCTCTGAGTGATACTCGAGCAATCCAAATTTCTCATTCTATCTTGAAGAAGGAGAAATCACCACTACTAAAACATTGAGTCTGCTCTATTACGGATACCAAAACCAATCACTTTCGATGGAGATACTTTGGATCTTGATAGACCCTTCCATGTTATTAAAAAAAATCTTATAAAGCCAAAATGACTAATAATAACTTCACTAGAACCACACTTTCTTCTTTAACACCTCACAAATAATTTTGTGCTCCTCTCTTCCTTTTCCATTTCCTTTTTATACCTTTTCTTTTTTGGTTTTTTTTATGATTAATTTTCTTATTTGGAATATCTAGGGTTGTGGGACTCTCCTCTTATAACCATGTTAGGAGCCTTTCATAACATCAAATTTCTTATTATTGAGCCTTTCATTAACTCTTCCAAGATTGCCCATGTTGCTAGATCGCTTGGATTTCAAAATTTCCTCAATCTTAATAATAAAATTTGGTGTTTTGGAATAATTCCATCACCATTTCCATCATTGATGATCTTGATCAATTGGTTAATGTCAAAATCTCTTTAGGTGAGTTTTCTTTTGGTTCCTTTATCTATGCTTCTTGTAATAGAGGCGGTGAACATCCTTTGGAATCACTTAGAACCTTTGCCTCCTAGGTTAACCTTCCTTGGTTGGTTGGGGTGATTTCAACACTATCATTGCTTCTTGAAAGGAGGATGTTCTCTAACCTCCATTCCATGGAAGACTTCTAATATGATCTAGATTGCAATCGATTGACATTGGTTTTAGGATTAATTCACGTGGCATAACTCTACTTTTGTCTTGGGAGACCCTCTTTAATTCTCTTTGGATCAATCAATGGCCTCTTACCTCTATTGAGCATTTGAGCAGAACTTTGTCTGATCATGCTCCTCTTTTGATCTCTATCAAAATTCCCCCTCTTAACCCTTCTTCTCCCTCACCTTTTCATTTCCAAAATATGTGGACCCAACATGGTGATTTCACTAATGTTGTTTTCACTAATTGGATGGCTCCCATTCACCCGGATAATTTTGCTAAAGGCATGATTCGGCTTTGGCTTAAGCTCAAGAGGCTTAAACAAAACCTCAATTGGTGGAACAAGCATATTTTTAAAAATCTCTTTACCAATCTTAAAGCTATGGAACAAGTGGTTTGTTCTCTTGAAGAGCGTCTTAAGCGATCCAGTAAGCTTGATGAGTTGAGCATTACAAAGATAGCTTGATTAATTACCAAAATATGGAGGAAACCTATTGGCGTCAAAAGCCGACAAACATATTCGATGGCGACAAAAACAAGGTATTTCCATTCTATTTGCAATAAAAAGCTTTAAACTTCGATTAAGAAAATTAAGAACTCTAATGATGGTGGATAAGCGATAATAATGAAATTAAGGATTATCATACATCACTTTCAAAATTTATTAAATTCTAATCCTTCATTAGAAAACCCCTCAACACCCATCTAATCCCTTCATGATTAGCAATGAGGATAACCATTTGCTCACTATGCGTCCCTCGAAAGCAGCGATTAGTAGTACTCTCAATAGCATGAACTTTCATTCTATTGCGAAATGGTTACGACTCATTTCTTTCAGCATTGTTGGCCTTTTATTAAATCGATCTTGTTGATCTTTGTTATTGATTTCTTTGATGGCTATTCCCAGATATTTTTCAACTTCTATTGTCCTTATTCCCCAAAATCAATCCTAAATCTTGGGGCAATTTTAGACCTATTAGTCTTTGCACCTTTTTCCAAAAACTCATTGCTAAATTAATTAATAATAGGATTAGCCCTACTAAAATCATCTCCCCTAACCAAACTAGCTTCATTAAAAATAGAGCCATATCTGATAATATTCTTCTTTCAAAATGGTTCATGACATTGACATTTCTTCGGAGGTAATATCCTCTTCAAGCTGGACATCTCTAAAGCCTTTGACAACCTCTCATGGGATTTCCTCTTTCAAACCTTACATTTGTTTGGTTTCTCTGATAATTTTATCCGGCTTATAAAAGTTGTATCACTAATGTCTGGTTTTCTGTTATCATGAATGGTGAGTCCCTTGGTTTCTTTACTTTGAGCCATGGTTTGCGTCAAGGTGACCCTCTTTCTCCTTCTCTTTTTATCATTGCTGTTGAATATCTTTCAAGGAGCCTCAATGATCTTTTTATTACAAAAACCAAACATGTTTTTTAAAACTCATGGTGGTTTCCCTGTTTCTCAACTTAGCTTTGCTGATGATTTTATAATATTCTGCAATGCCTCCCTTCAACCTGTTAAAACTAATTCCTTAAATGATTTTGGCAAAGTTAGTGGTCTCTTCCTTAATGAAAGAAAATGCTTTATTCCTTCAGATTCCTACCAATAGACTAAATCAAATCTCCAGAATTACTAATTTTAAGCAAAATCAACTTCCCATTAATTTTCTCGGGGCTCCGCTTTTAAAGGCTAGAAAAGATCTCATCTTTTTGATGACCTTATTCACAAAATATCTAATAAAATTTTGGTTTGGGAATTTCATTTACTCTCTTTTGGTGGTGGCCTTGATTAAGAGCACTCTTAATTCCATGCCTTTATATCTCATCAAACCATTGTGCCGACCATTTCTATCATCAATGAGTGGCGTCTCACAAATTTTTGGGGCTCCAATACCTCTTCTAAAAAAGAATGCCTTTGGACCTCTTGGTTTAAAGTTGTGGCACTTTTGATGAAGGTGGTCTTGGTTGTAAATCCATAAAAGCTATCAATGCCTTTTCTATAAACTGGTGGAATTTTAGGAGTAATCATAGTCTTTGGGCTAATTTCATGACTTAAATATTGCCAGGTAAGCACCCCTCATTTGTCCCTTTAAAGCGGGTGATTCTCTGTGGAAAAGACTTTGTTCTATCAAATGGGATCTGAGAATCCTTAATTTTTTGGGGCATTAACTCGTGCTTCTTTCTTTTGGCAAGATAAGCGTGGATGTGGATCCATTGATGACTTACTCTCCACCCATTCCACTCGCTATTAGAGTAAACTCTTTCTAACAACAATAAGTGGAACAATAGTAGCTTGATTTTATCCCTTTTACTTTCTTGAATATGGTTCTACTATTCTATCACTCCTCACAATCAAGACAGATTCTCTTTAAGCTCTCACATAATGGTGATTTCAACCTCAAAATGTGTGGCTCCACATTAAAGATACTCATGATTCCTCCTATGTGTTCTCCAAACTTTGGAATAACAATATCCTACTTCTTATTCTATTCTTACTTGGCATATTCTAAAAAATTTTATACCTGTTGATTCCTTGTTGTGGGGTAAAGGGTTCCATTTACCTCTAAATGTCAATGTTGTTTCCATATTGAGAATGTTAATCATGCTTTTGCTAATGGGGTCATTGCTTCTAAACTTTGGATTTGGTATGATGATCTTTTAACCTTTAACACTATCAATTTCAATGGCTCTCTTACTTTATTTCAACTTCTTGAAGTCTATTTTGATAATACTATTAAAGGTCACATTAAAGTCATCATTGTTATCACTCTTATCTTATGGTTCATATGGATGGACGTAATGATGCAAACATCATTGGGATCCCTATGAACCATGTGAGGATTATTGCTAGAACTAAAACAAAATTCATGACTTGTTTAAAATAATCTCATTCATTATAGACAATTGAAGCTGAACCTTCTTGTAAATGACAAGATTGTTTATTGGAAAAAACATCTTGACCATATTATTAAAATTAATACTCATGGTTCTGTCTCTCATAATGGCTCTGGTTGTGGTGGCATTTTTAGGAACTCTAAGGGTATAGTACTATGTGCTTTTGCTTATCCTCTTATTTCCTATACTGTCCCATTTTCTGAGCTTATGGCAGTCTTCAAAGCTCTTGAGATTTGCGTCCAAAATAACTGGCTCAATATTTGGATTGAGGTGGATGCTCTTCTTTGATCTTTTGACTTCCAATGAAGCGGAGTGGTGTACCTCCTCAAGCAAACTAGAGCTCTTCTTTCCCTTTTTAACATCACTCATGTTTGGCATGAAGGAAATGCTTGTCGACTACCTTGAATCGGGTGCTAGATCAATGGTATCATCTTCTTTGATCAACTCACCTTACCCAAACACTTGCATGGGGGTTAACTTGGACAATTGGGTTTCTCGAACTTAATCTACCTTTTGTTTATCTTGTCCATTCATCTTTTCATGCCTCTTTATTTTGATTTGTTCCTTTTGTGTTTTTTATGGATGCTTCCAGGATATTTGTTGTCTTGATCTCTATGTCATGTTTTGGGGTTTTAATAGCTTCTCCTTTATTTGGAGGCTTTCTGCTTTTAGCATTTACACTGATAAAGGGCTGCTCTTGAGCTATGCACATACTAATACTCTGCATTGGAATTTTGTTGAGCTATGTCCTATTGGTTTTATAACAATCCTATTTGGGATTTTATATCAATCTTTCCTAATCTAGGGGCTTAATCATTGGATGGAGATATTTATTTTGATGGGTTTAGCTCGCCATTATTTTTTGCAACCTCTTTCTCAAAGATATTAGCTTGGAGCATCTTAGTTACCTATGTTGTTTCTATGCATTGTATTAGTGTTCACTATCTTTGGTTGTAATATTTGTTTTGATGATTTACTAGGTTGTTGGATAGCGATAATGGTGGCTTTTGACATCTTTGCTTATCTATTAGATCTTTGATATTCTGACTCTAGCTTTGCATTTTCCTTTTATTTGGAGTTATCTTTATTTATTTCTTTTAAGAGGATCTTTGGCCTTTTTATTTATCTTCTTATTCTTATCTTGGAATCTGGACTCCATTACATGCTCTCTTTGGAATCCATTTTCTTTGAGGTCCCTTTGGTGGGATTTTTTGTGGGGCTTTCTTTTCTTCCACACATGGTTGCTTTTGTAGGTTTCTTGTTTGACCTCCTTACCCCTTATTTTATTGTCGAACTTTGATATTATTTCTTAGTTTTCTTTTTATGCTTCTTTTTCTTTGCCTAGGTGGAATGTTTGGCATTCTATTGTTTTTTTATGCATTATTTTTGACTGGATGGAGTTTCTTGATTGCTTATTTTATTTAGATCCTTTTGTGGATGTTTTAAGATTGGGGCCTTGGTCAATCTCTTTCTTTCTTTGAAGATAATTTGTTTTCTTGGTGACTTCTCTTGCCCTGAGAATGGGTTTTCATGTTTGCATCTCTTTTTGTTTTTTACTGTGTTTACCCTCTCATTCAGCCTGCTTGACGTATTTTGACACGGAAAGGCCTTGTTATTCCTTTCAATGCTAGTCATTGGTTTTTTGGGACCTGCTTCCAAATTGCTGTCTTTATAATTTATGGATGTTATTTTATTCTAATTTATCCAACTATTTGTGTTATTATCAGCTGGGCTATTTTTTATCACACATGTTGTTGCTGTTTACATCCTGGTTCTATTTGCCCTGGTCAGAATTCTTCTCTTTTATTATGGGATCCTTTTTATGCACTGCCTACTCTTAATGGCTTTTCCTAAGTTCAACTTGTATCCTCCTTTCTTAGTTGTTGGTGATATGGACCCTTTTTGTCAATCTTGTTGTTTGGATTTGTTTCCATGCTTTGAGTTTGGAGTTACTTATGATTTCATTTGCCTTTCTTTGAGGTTGTACTTTTGTTTACTAGTGGAATTACTTGAACTCATTCATTCTCTATTTTATATCTTTTTCTTAAAGATTTCTTTTCTTAATGGGTGTAAAAATTGTAACAATGTCTCCATTGTTGGTTTTTATTATAGTATCTTGACAAGTTTTCTTTGTTTTTCTTTTGTCTTCTTAACATCTTTCTTGTTTTCTTCCTATTGGTCTCTCTTTGTATCTATGATGGGGTGCAAATCTTGAAGATCATTCTTTTGTTCTACTTGAACTTAATCAATGGTTTATCTTATATGCATAATTGGGTTGTTATTAACCTCGTTATTCTTGTCATTATCCTTGTAATTAGATTAATGTGACTTGTGAACACTTTCCTATTTGAATTCTCTTATTGGATGGGCTTTTGGTGGGGAGCTGTTCATTATTGATCCCTCTCTATCTGATACTTTTTGCTCATTCCTACTTTTTTCTGTAACTAGCACCTGTTGGGGTTTTTGAATTTCTTGCTCCTTCCTTTACTTTTTTTTCCAAGGTAGGATGTTGAACATCAAATGGTTGCCACCTTCCTTATTTTTGTTACTGCTATTGTGAAATCCCATGTCTACTTTAATATCTCTTTACAGGAATGGAATTGTATCATTACGTTCATTGTTGGTTTTTGGTCTTTTGAGTACCTTGTTCAACAAGTGCTCTTTGTTTTCTTTTGTATTTTTTTGCTAATATGGTATGATGATCTTTCTTGTTGTTATTTCCTCTCTTGGCTATTATGATGAACATGTCATGAGTACTCTTACTTTTACGGTCTTAATCACTATTTTATATTTTATAGATAGTTGGGTTGTGCTCACCATTGGTTATTACTCTCATTGCTTTTGGCGGATCACTTGTTTACGCTAAGCAACTTCTTGAAATTTTTACTCTCCTCTTTAGGAGAGTAGATGCATTGTTTTTATGTTAAGAAGGTGGTAGACCTCTTGGCTAAGATGTATTGATCTTGGTATACTTGAATTAGATGAGAATTTGACACTCAATGGAGACATTCATGTACTTTAGTGGGATTAAGGCTTGTTGTTGTTGTTGTTGTTGGGTTTTATGGTGCTCTCTACCTAATTTTTTACTATCGCTATTTCTTTCCATTATGGACTTCTATTGTGGTCAATTGGGTGGGGTTTCTTGACTTGGTTTCTTTACATAATCCACTGGAATGTGGTGTTGACTATTTGTTGTTTCTTATGGACTTTCTGTCAAAACCATTTTAATTCTTTCTCTTTTTTACTAGACTAATGCGAGACACTATTAAGATGTTCTTAACTAATTCATATTCAAACTTTATCCTCTATGAATGGGTTTATAGTGAGCTTCTATCTTGAATGATGAACTACTTGTATTAGTGTTGGGTATTCATTGACATGGTGTCTTATATCAGGTCTTATTTCCAGGATTACAACCCTTTCTCTTCACTTTCTTGACTCTACCCTGTATATGGTTTTGATTATATTTGGGTACTAAGGATATCAAGACTTTATCAAATGGATGTATCTGGTTTGTTGGCTATGATGGCTATGATTTCACTCCCTTTTGGTTTGGTAGTAGCTCTTGAGATGTAACCATACAGTGGATGCTCATATTTGCCTCGCAACTTGGTGTGGGCGAGCCTTCTCTCATAATCCTTCTATCATTCTCAGTTATGCGTTTTACTTATCATTTTTGTATTACCTTAACTCTAACTTCTTTATATTTTAAGTGCTTCTCTCTTATCCTCTTGTAGGTTTGCTCAGTGTCATGTATTCTCCCATCTGGATTATTTAATCTTCATTGGCTTATTATGTTAATCAATTTGTATCTTTTGATTGCTTTTCTTGCTTTCTTTTCTTTTGTACTTAGATTGGGGATTTACTCCCAGGTGATTGTAGCTCTTTGAGCAATAGTTGGAGTTTATCCCCTTTAAGGATCTTGTAACCCTCTTTTTTGTGGCAATAAAATTCCCCATGGGGTTCCCAAAAAAAATAAATAAATAAAACTCTAAACCCTAAAACCAAAAACCTAAGCCCTAAACCCTAACCAAATAAAACTAAAACCTAAAAAATAAATAAAACCTAAAATTAAAATGAATAAAAAACCTAAATTTAAAATTAAAATAATAAAATAAATAAATAAAATCTAAAATAAAAACCTAAACTAAAAAACCAAAAATAAAATAAATAAAAAACCTAAACCTAAATAAATAAAATAAATATAAATCTAAACTAAAACCTAAACCTAAAAATTAAATATAAAAAACTAATTTAAAATAAATTAAAATCTAAACTAAATAAAAATAAAATAAAACTAAGAAAAAAACCTAAATTAAAACTAAATAAAATAAATAAAACCTAAAATATAAAAAAATAAAAACTAAATAAAGGCCTAAACATAAAAAAATAACATAAAATAAACATAAAAATAAATAGAAAAACCTAAACCTAAACTAAAAAAAACTAAAATAAAATAAATAAAATTAAAACATAAACCTCAAATAACTAAATAAACCTAAAAATAAATAAAATAAAATAAATTAAAAATTAAACTAAAACCTAAACTAAAAATAAAATAAAAATAAACTCAAAATAAACTTAAAATATAAAATAAAACCTAAACCTATAAAAATAAAATAAAAATATAAACCTAAACCTAAAAATAAAAAATAAAATAAAAATAAAACTAAAGTAAAAAAATAAACATTAATCTATACCTAAACTAAAAAATAAACTAAAATGAAAAAAATAAACTAAAATAAATAAACATAAAATAAAGAAACTAAACTAAATGAGAATAAAAAACCTATATAAAAAATATAAAAGAAACTAGATAAACTAAATAAACATATTCCTACTAGTTTACCTAATCTTTAAAAAAAACTTTAAACCCTAAACCCTACTAGTTTATCTCTTATGTTTCAATATCTCTAGAATCAAAAAAATAAAGGATATTAGGCCTTCAATGTCTTCCTATCAAATATTTAGGCTCTCTTTATATTGTTGTCCTAAGATCTCATCTCTTTGATGAGGTTATTAAAAAAATATTGAAAGTTTCTACCCTTGAATTTCATTTTTATCTTTTGTAGATTAATTATTATTAAAAGTATTCCTTAATCTCTTCCTTTACGCTTAATATTATTCCTACTTCTCTTTATTATTGATTGAATGAATTTGTAATAAGGTTTAATAAGTTTTTTGGGGTTCTAGGCATTTGACCAAAAGGCTTCATTGCTTCTTGGTCTAACTGTGAAGGTGGTATTGGTTTAAGTCACATGGATTCCACCAATATTTTCTATAAACTATGGTGGAACTTGGAAGAATGTTAGTCTTTGCTAATTTTATGAATTTCAAATATTGCAAGGTAAGCATCCTTAAAGATAAATATGGTGATTCTATTACTTGGAAATGCCTGTGATGTTAAATGGCCAAAACCTCTCATTTTAAAGTATCAATAGTGGTTCTTCCTCTTTGGCAAGATAATTGGATGGGGGTTTCTTCTATTGATTCTATGCTTAATACTCAACTTCTTCTTTAAAGTTAATATAAATGGTGATTGGAATCAATCTCTAAAGATTCCAATCCATTTGTAATAATATCAAATATTCCTATTGATGGTACTATTTCGAATCAAGTTCTCTACAACATTTCTAGTAATAGTAATATTTTCGTTAAAGATACATGGCACCATATTAGAGTTAATAAACCCTCTTCTCCTGTCTTTATTAAAATTTAGAATAATATTATTCTTAGATTCTTGTTTAATTTTAAGGGTTTTATTGTTGTTAATTCTACTTTTGGATAAAGGCTTTATTTTCTTTCTAAATGCATGTATCTTTCATATTAAGAATGTTAGTCAGTTAATGGTGCCACTAAAGTTTGGGGTTAGTATGAGGAATTATTTAATTTAAGTTATTTTAATTGTAAGTTTATTTAATACAACTTTATCTCTTATTTTCTAAATACTATCAAAGCATATCAAAATAGTGGCTACTTTGATTTGGTTTATTTGGCTTAAAAAAAATGATGTTAAACATCGTAATGCTATGAATCATAAAGGATTATTAAGACTAAAGATAAGATTTTTTCCTACATAAAACTATTCTGTGGTACTAATTTTAAAGGCTTCAAGTTTGTTGCCTTTGGGTATCAAGTTTCCTAGTAACTCCCTCTACTTATAAAATTATTTACTAGATTAACTAATTAATTTATTAAAATTGTACTAATGGCTATTACTTAATAAACGGTTGTGGTGGTATTTTTTGAAATAGTCTTCAAAATATTATCTTGGCTTTTTCCTCTCTCTACACTACTTCAATTATGGATGAATTGATTTCTATTTATCAATCTTAAGCTTTGTTTGGACAAAAAAATTTATTACTATTGTTTGGAATCGATCTGAGATGGTTCTTACTTGATCAATTTTAATCATAAGGGTAATGAGCTTTTCTAATTATGAATATTTAAGCCATTATTTCTAAATTTTCATTTAAAATGACATATTTTGAGGAACCAAATATGTTGATTTTAGAGCTTTCAACCTATTATTTTAGATTATTTATCAATGATATTATTCTAAGCAATTAAGAGGCCTTTCTAACTTAGATAAAGCTAGTTTACTTTATGGTAGATTTACTCAATTTCTTTTTCTCCTTCTCTATTGGTGGCCTCTCATGCTTTCTTTGTTGGGGTGTTTCTATTAGTGGTATTTTGTTAGTTGTTGACTCCTTTCCTTGAGCTTCTTTTATCCCTCGTTTCTCTTCACCCTTTTGGTTTGCTAGCTTCCTTTCTTTGGTTGTTTGTTCCTCTCTTTTATGTTCTCTATCTTTCATTAATGGTTTTGTGGTTACTCTTATTGGGTTTTGGGCGGTGTGCACCCTCTTTCCTTTCCTTCTTGGGTACCGCCATTGGTGTTTAGAGTGGTTTTTTATCTCTTGGTTATGGTCGCCTTCTTGTTGGGTTGGGTGCTTTCTTCAACTCTTCTTCTCTCTAGTGGTTGGTGTTCTGGTTGATCCTATTGGGGTCTTTTGTTAGTTGTTTGGATGGTTTGTTTCTTATTTTTCCCTTATGATGGATGTTCCTTGTTCTTGGCTGGTTTTGTTGCTTGGTCAGGTGAACTTGTGAGGTTTCTTGGCAATGATCGGAAGGATGATATTCTTCTCTCTTATATTGGGTAGCCTGTGATTATAGCCTCTTTTGAAGTTTACTAAATTTTGTTGCTCTATAATTAAGATTGAGCCACCTTCTCTTCTCCTCCCTTCCTCTTTTTTTCTTTCCTCCTTTTTCTCTTTAGCTCTTATTTTTCTTTTTTTTGCAAGTTTCTTTTCTATTCTTTGTAGGTTCTATATCGTTGTGGTTTACCTCTCATTCTCTCTTATTTCCTAGCTATTACTCTGTCTCTTGTGTTGTTGCTTTTCTTTCTGGTTTTAGTTATTTTGTTTAGGTTCTTTTTTTTTTTTAGGTTCATTTAGATGATTTTCTCTCTGGGATGATAGTAGCTCTTTTGCGTTTTGTGATTTATCCCCTCTTGGGACTTTGTACTCCTTTGGTTGTGGCATTAAAATTCTCCCACTCTGGGTTTTAAATAAAAAAATGCTAAAACCTAAACCCTAAACCCTAAAAAACCCTAAACATTAAACCCTAAACACTAAAACCTACCTAAACCTAAACTAAATAAAACCTAAAAATAAAATAAATAAAACAACTTAAACCTAAATAAGATAAATAAAATAAAATAAAATAAAAACCTAAACGTAAACCCAAGAATATAATAAAATAAAAAATTAAAACTAAACTAATATAAAATAAATAAAAGCCTAAACTAAACTAAAAAAATTAAATAAACTTAAAAAAATAAAAAACCTAAATAAAATAAAACCCAATGTAAAATAAAACCTAAAAATAAAAATAAATAAAAAAATAAACCTAAAAAAATAAATAAAAAAACTAAAATAAAATAAAATATAAAACCCTAAACTAAAAAAAAAACCTAACTAAAATACAAAATAAAATAAAACTTGAACTAAACTAAAATAAACTAAACTAAAATAAATAAAACCTAAATCTAAACCTAAACTAAATAAAATAAAATAAACAAAAAAATAAACTAAACCTAAAATAAAATTAAAATAAAATCTAAATAAACCTAAAACCAAACCTAAAAATAAATAAAATCTAAACATAAACCTAAAATAAAATTAAAACTAAAAAATAAAATAAAATAATCCTAAACTAAAAATAAACATAAACCTCAACTAAACCTAAAAAATAAACTAAAATAAACCTAAACTAAAATTCCAAAATAAAATAAATTAAAATAAATAAAAAAATCAACTAAAATAAAAAATATAAACAAATACTAAATAAATAAAGTTATAAATGAGCTAGGTTTGCTTAATTTAAAACCCTAAATCCTAAAAAAAGCCTAACTGACCTAACCTAGGCCCTGAGCACTACCATAAACCCCAAACTGAAATAAACACTCACCCATACCACCAAGACCATGATCTGGGCTTTAAGATCTTAACCCTACTGACCCTACTGAGCTGACCCTCCTTGGGCCCTAGGCCCTAAACCATAAACCCTAGCCCCAAAACTGGGCCTGAGCCACAAATGAGCATGAGCTCAAACCCAGATGAGCCCTAAACCCTAGGCCCTGAGCCCTACTCTCACCACTAAACCACAAAACCTAAAAAATAAAATAAAACCTAAAATAATAAAATAATACTAAACCTAAATAAAATAAAAGTAAATAAAATAAACTTAAACCTAAACTAAAATAAAAAAAATAAAATAAATAAAACATAAAGACTAAAAAAAATAAAATAAACCTAAATAAAAACCTAAATTAAAATAAAAACTAAAATAAAAAATATATAAACCTAAAAAAAAAAAAATAAAATAAATAAAAAACTAAAAAAATAAACAAAAATTAATAAAATCTAAAATAAAACTATAAAAAAAACATAAATTAAAAATAAAATAAACCTAAAACCAAAATTAAGATAAAAATAAAATAAATAAACTAAAATAACTTAGCTTAAACTAAATAAAATAAAATAAAATAAATAAACCTAAAACTAAAGATAAAACCTAAATAAACCTAAAATAAAATAAAAAAAACTAAAAAAAAAAATAAAATAAAATCTAAAATAAACCTAAAATAAAATAAAACACCTAAAATAAAATAAAATAAAACTATAGAAAATAAACCTAAAAACCTAAAAAATAAACTTAAAATAAAACAAACCTAAATAAAATAAAAAAAAAAAAAAAAAAAATAAAATAAACCTAAATAAGAAAAAAAATAAACTAAACTAAAATAAACAAGATAATACTAAATAAACTAACTTGTTGGTTTACTTAATTAAAAAAAAAACCCAAAATCCTAAAACCCTAAACCTAATACTCTAAAAAAATCCTAAACTCTAACCAAAAAGCATAAACCCTAATCCAAACCCTAAACATAAATAAACCACAAACCCTAATCTACCCAAACCTAAACCTAAATCAAACCCTAAACCCTACTAAACTAAGTAAATAAATAAATTATAAAATAAACTTAAACCAAAACCTACACTTTAAGAATGGGCATAACCATGAAACCAGGAACATCACCATCAAAGCTCTGCAGATAAGGAGATGGAAAGGATTACAAGGTGGGAGATCAGTGGTGTGGTAGTCATGGTGGTTATGGAGGCAAGAGGTGAGAAGAAGGTTACAATCGTGGTGGTGGAGAAGGAAGAGATTGGGGATATGATGGTGGATCCCTAGGTTTGCTTGGTTATGAGGCTGGAGAAAGAATAATGGCTGATCAATGAACTGTGTCTACATAGAGAGCGATCCTACTTAGGATTTTTAATTTGCTCTATGCTCATTTTGATTTATGTCATAATGTCTTAAGAACTTGGTGTTTTTAAGTTGATGAAATCAAAAGAATAAAAACCCTAAAACTAAAAAGATCTAAACTAACTTAAACCCTAATGAACCCTCAACCTTAAAATAATTAAAAAAAAAATCCTAATCTAAACCCTATACCTCCCTAAACTAAAACAAACCATAAACCAGACACTTAAACCTAAAACCACAATAAATAAACCTACCTATAAAAGATCCTAAACCTAATCTACCTAAAGCATAAAACCCTAAACCTCCTAAAAGCAACCATAATGAGCCAAAAAATAAGCCAAACTATACTGAGCCCCAAACTCATAACCCAAAAACCCTAAGAAAAACTACCCTAAACCTTACCCTAAAAAAGCTAAAAAAAAAACTAAAAATGACCTAAAAATAAAATAAAATAAAAGCCCATAAATAATAAAATAAAATAATTAAAAAAAACTAAATCTAAAAACCTAAACTTACCCTAAACCTGACATACAAATAAAATAAATAAAATAAAAACTTAAAATAAACTAAAATAAAAAAAAACTTAAATAATAAATTAAAAAATATACAAAAAAAAATAAATAAAACTAAATAAACTTAAACCTAAAAAATAAACTAAAATAAACTAAAATAAATCAAAATAAAATCTAAACCTAAATAAAAAAATACTAAAAATAAACCTAAACTAAATAAAATAAAATAAATAAACCTAAAAAAATAAACTAAACCTAATCCTATATTAAATAAATAAATAACTAAAAATAAATCTAAACCTAACTAAATAATAAAACCTGAAATAAACCTAAAATAAACTAAAAAAAAAATAAAATAAATAAATCTAAACTAAAATAAAAAAATAAACTTAAACCAAAAAATAAATAAAATAAACCTCATCTAAAATAAATAAAAACCTAAAATAACTAATAAAATAAACTAAAATAAATAAACCTAAAATAAATAATCAAATATAAACATAAAATAAACAGATAAAAATAAAAGTAAAATAAACTAAATAATCCTAAACATTGACTTTCTAAAAAAAAAAAATAAACTAACCTAAACCTTACCCTAAACCCAAAACCCAAATACCAAACCCTACACTGACCATAAAGCTAAACCCTAAACCTAACCTAAATAAAACCTAAAATAAAATATAAAAAAAACCTAAACCTAAATAAAATAAAAAAATAAAATAAAATATAAACCTAAAAGTAAAATAAAATAAATTAATCAAATAAAATAAAATAAAATAAATAAAAAATGTAAACTAAACTAAAAAAAAATAAATAAATCTAAGAATAAAAAAATAAAATAAAATAAAAATAACTAAATAAAATAAATAAATCTAAAATAAAATAAAATAAAACTAAATGAAAACCTAAACCTAAAATAAACCTAAAAATAAAACCTAAAATAAATAGAAAATTAAACTAAAAAAAAAAAAACTTAAATCTAAAATAAAATAAAGAAAATAAAATAATCCTAAACCAAACTAAAATAAATTAAACTAAACAAATAAAACATAAACCTAAACCTAAAATAAACTAAACTGAGACCTAAACTATAAATAATATAAAATAAACTGAAAATAAACGTAAAACTAAACTAATAAATTCTAAAAAAATGAACCTAAAATAAAACCTAAAACCAAAACAAAAATAATAAAACTTAAACCTAACCAATAAAAAAATAAAACCTAAACCTAAAAATAAAATAAACTAAACTCACTAAAAATAAACATAAACCTATAAAAAAACAAACTAAAATAAACTTAAAATAAAATAAATAAACCAAAAAATAAATTAACTAACTAAATAAAATAAATAAACATAAAAATAAAAATAAAATAAACTAAAATAAATAAAAAATTAACTAAATAAACCTATCTTTACTTATTTTTTTAAAAGAAAAGAAAAATAATAATACCCTAAATCCTAAACCCTAAACCCAAAACCTTAACCTACCACCCTAAAATCAAAAATCCTAAACTAAACCTAAACCTAAACCATAACCCACCTAAACCATAAACCTAAACCCTAAACCCTAAAAAATAATACCCTAAACCTCATAAGTAATACATATTAAAGTAAACTTAAACCTTTAAACTTAATAAACCAAAATGTAAAAAACCCAATAAAAATGGCAGAACATCATTAAGCAGGCTAGATTAGATATGGAGGTGGAGCCATGTTGTTATAGTGGTGGTGGGGGATCAGGAGGTGCTGGATATATTGGTGGTCAAAGCTGGTGGTTTTTTGGTGGAGGAACAATGAAGGTTACAATCATGGTGGTGGTGGGGAGATCTGATTAAAATAGAATTTGGAATTCATTAGAGAAACATGGCATCATAATATATTGTCCAAACTAAAAATATGTGTATACAACTAAATATATAGTTTTTATTTTTACACTAATTTTATGATATTTTATTTTAAGCAACTTTTGATTTGATAAGCAATATAATATAATATAATATGTTATCTGTATTATAATAGGATGCCATAAAAAGTGTAGCATCATATATTATAGCATACTAATGTATTACTAGTTATTTTGCTTATTTTAGTTTCTTATAGTATGATGTAGAAGAGTTTGTATTAGTATAATTCATAAAATATTGATTTATAGGCTCAGATGATGGGATTTGGCCAAATTTAAGGTAAGCTTTAGAGAACATCATTGGGGGTGTGCTATGGTGTGTCATTTAATCGAAAGAATGGAATTTTTCATCCAAAATAAATGTTCATTTTTCAACCAAATTTTATAAATTTTTTTTCTTAAAGTTATTCATTTTAAGGTGTAATGTAAGATAATATATTATATGACAACATATTAAAATATAATGTACATAATAATATAACTTCATTATATATGAATATGGTGTTACTAAATGTTATTGTACATTTTAGTATGTTTTACTTTTGTTATAATACATTGGGTCAAAGCTCACAAAATGTTAATTTGAAGGTTGAGATGGAAGAATTTATTAAATTGACACCACAAAAGACACCAAAATTATGCTATTTTGTATCATTTCTAATAGAAAAATAACAATTTTACATCCAAAATGAACATTATTCATATTTTGAGAAATAATTGTTTCATAGATTTATTTGGGATGTATGGAATAAGAGTTTGGTTGGATTTCTTTGATTTAGACTTTACTGGGGGAGTTGGTTTCATTTGGCTCCACTAGAGAGGTTGGTTTTGAATTTAATTTATTTGCTTGGCTTATTTATATATGATTTAGGGCTATATTAGGGAGAAGGGTGTAATTTAACTCCATAAGGGAAAATCAGATTGGGTTTGATTTAATCTAAGTTAATGTATGGTCCTATGGGTGTTGATGGACTGAGAAGGGGATATCACCTTGATCTACCTCAAGTTTGCAAATCCAAAGAGATAGTCTACCCTAAGGGTAGTGAACTAGGTGTTGCCTTTTGGGTGTGCAATGATCGTGCTAAGAAGAAGGTGTAGTAGACTTACATCATCCAAAGCAAGGAACAACCATTGGAGTGATCTATTGGATGCACAAAAAATCGAACCTGACTTAGGATGACTACTAAGTGAATGCAGTTGGGGACTTATGTTAACTCAAAGTAGTCAAGGTTAAATTTTATCTTAATTTCATGTGATTTGATATGTTTTGTTTGGTTTAGTTTGATTTATAATTGAGGGCATATCTACTGGGCATGAGAGCTCAGTCAAATTTAATAGATTTATTTATGGACCATGTGAGTGTGTGATGGACCGACTAAGAAGGGGCTATATCAAACTTGTCCTATCTCAAATTTAAAAACCCAAATGGATGGTCTACTGGCCGTGGGGTAGAGCTAGCCAACCAAAGGGGTTGCCTTTGGGTGCAAATATGCTAGGAAGAAGGCATACATACATCTTCTGGAACAATCGTTGGGGTGACCTGTTAGTAGCACAACAAACACTTAGGGGTGACTCTTGAGTGAATGCCAGGGACTTATATCAACTCAAGTAGTTAGGCAATTATTATAATGAGTTTGCTAACACTGCCCTAAAGATAGGATGCTTGCTTGGGAAAAGGTACCGCTATGGGTGTCCTCCTAATCCACAAGTTAATATATATATATATATTTGCATGGACCCTGTTGGTGTGTGAGGAACCACCCTGAGAAGGGGCTATGTTAGCCTTGACCTATCTTAGATTTACTAGACCAAGGGAGAATCTGTACATCCATAAGACAGATTCTCCAACCATAGGGGTGGTTACTAGGAAAGGGAAACTATCTAATCTGATAAGATAGTAACCTGAGTAGTGTTTAAATGGGGATGCAAAGGATGTGATCTAAATATAGTGCCCATAGGGGAGGTGTTGCTAGGGGCATTATCACGAGCCACGGAAAAAATCTTATAGGTGTATGGTGGCTAACTCAAAACAAAACATAGCTTACATCCTTGAGTAGTGTATCCTAAGGTGTGAAAACTAACCAACCTAAGGTGTATCCATCAGCAAGAGTGGTGTATCCATTAGCATAGTGAGAACCAACCAACATAAGGTGCATGGGTGTAATGATCTATCTATAAAAAAATGTAGGCTTTTCTTAAGTGAAAGCCGATGATCATCAGATAGATGTTATCGACCTGACTAGGGGAGCACGAGGAAGGATTGGACCTAGACTTGAAATAGTCAAGTGGGAAGGAGCCACTAAGGACTTATCATAAATCTCGAATATACTCAATCCAATCAGTGGACGAAGGCTAATCTAAGAAGAAAGCGTAATAGACTCACATCCTCTTAAACGAAGCCAACATGAGGTAGCTTATAGGCCATACAGTAAGGCCTACCAAACTAATAAGATGCTCATCAGTATGTAGTGGCCAAGTAAGGAAGGAAAGTGAAGCAAACATAAATCCTCAAAAGCAAGAAGACCACTAGGGTGACACACTAGCGGTAGTCAACTTTCAGCGACTATTGAGTGAGTGTTTTGGGTTATCTCAACTTAGAGTGAGATAAAGATATGTGTTTATTTTATATGTTTGTGTAGTTTATGTTTGTTATGTCAATGAAGGATGATATCGAGGTTCCTTAAACTACCTTAAACATATCATGGCGATTCATAAATAAGAATACTTTCAACATGGAGAGATTGAATTCAAATGAAATTTTCATTGATGATAATTATTTTCAAACATAATTTATAATATTTTTTAAGTAGAGCCCTTTGATTGGAAGCATTGGGTGCTCTCCCATGATAAATGATAAGATCCTCTTTGTATGCATTCTCTAGGGCAAAAGGTCATCCCAAGTGAGTTTAAACTTGCCTCCCATCTTACGATGGGACAATTGATCTCCTTAGAACTATTATAAGCTCTCATACTTGAAAACCTAGATGAGACTAATTTCTTGTGAGCTTGAGTCATTTTAGCTTTGTACAACTCAAGATTTTGCATGCCCTCTCTCTCCTCAAACCTTGAGCTCTTCTAACCTTGGCATTCTATTTTGTGATCTTGCTACCCACATACATCATTAGTGATGGGAGTTGGACTTCTAATGGTAGAATGGCTTTGGACCCATACACTAAGGAGAAAGAGTAGGCGAGTTGGATTTCTATATATATGTGTGATAGGCCCACAAGGCTTCAACTAACTTGTGCCATTGTATGCTTATTGTTGTCAATTGTCTTCTTTAGTATTTGGATGAGTTTCATTGAAGGCTATTAAGCCATTTTCCAGTAGTTGATGGTAGAATATCTCCAATCAATGTTGTGTCTCTAGACAAATTTATTGATCTTGATGCTCTTGAATGCGTACCATTATTATATAATTATCAAAACTCAAACTATATATGGTTCCTAAAAATTGAGCACATCTTTGAGTGACCTCTTTGAGCAAAATTGCCTTTGGTCATTTGGAAAAGTACTCAGTAGCAACTAAGATGAACCGATGAACCTTAGAAGAAGGTGGATTAACCATACCCACAATGTCGGTACCCTAACACTCAAATGGTCATGATGCCAATGTAGGATGTAGAATGTTGGGTGGTTGGTGTTGGACCACACCATGTATTTGACATTCGTGGCATCACTTAGGCATATCCCTGCAATCTTTGATCATTGATAGCTAGCAGTATCTAGTCTCTTGATCTTGGCTTTCATTATCAGACCAAATTAGTTGGATCCACATAATCCTAATTATACCTTGATCATGATCTTACGGGCTTCATGCTTTTCTAAAAAATGTAACCACATATGATCGAAAGATCATAGAACAGACACCATCCATAAGAATAGGAAAGTGCTCTCTATCATCGATGGGCTTGGGACTTCTCTTGAGGTAGTTTCCTTTATTTAGTAATCCATGAATGGTTGCTGTAACTCCCATCCTTCTTGGCAATGGAAACATCCCATTCAAAAGAGTATTTTTTGATGAGTTCAATATCAATAAGGGATAAGACTTATCTATTTTGGACTTGTATTGATATGGACTCATCCTTCAGACATGCCAACTCCTTGGCAAGCTTGGCTAAAGCATATGCTATGGCATTCTATCTTTGAGGAATTGTAAAAATGGTAACCACTGGGATTTGAGCCAAAAACTCCATGGTGTACTTATGGTAGTGATGGAGCTTGGGATTTATAACCTTATTGGACCCAGTGATTTGGTTGATAACTAGTTGAGAACCCCCAAAGATGTTGATGTTATGGATGCTTAGAGTAATAGCTAACTCCATATTGACAATCAGAGTCTCATATTCGACTTTGTTGCTGATGCAAGGATTGGATAGATGATATGAGAATCACATCACATCGCATGATCAGTTAAGAGAACTATTCCTACCCCCCTTTCTAGAATAGTAGTGGTTTTCTCCTCTTTGAGGAAGCACCATCAAAGTACATCTCCCATGGTGAATACTAGTATCTCTTAAGTTCATGATTCATGAGGAGATCATCACTAAGCAAAGTGGGTGTGTGATGCTAAGGAATCTACTAGCGTTTATCCTTTCACCGCATGGATAGGTATGAAGGTAATGTCACTGTGAGAGGATCATGGACCATCGTGACGACCGTCCAGATAGCATCGGCCATGTATTGTAATAGATCGATCCTAGAGATTAAGTTCACCTTATGAGGAAGCATGTAGTGGTGTAATTTTTGGGATGCAAAGATTAAAGTTAGGCAATGCTTCTCAATGAATGGATAATTAGCCTCACTAGGGATTACATGATGGCTGATGTAGTAGAGTGCTCTTTTCTTCCCTTCATCATTGGCTTGGGCCAAGAAAGCACCAAGGGAGTCATCTAATGCAACTGTGTAAAGTATTAGTGGCTTGCACGAGATAGGGGCTACTAGAATTGATGGCGTAATCAGGTAATGCTTGATGTCTTCGAAGGCATGCTCACAGTTGTCATCACACTTGAACTTGGCATTCTTTTGTATAAGAGCTGAGAATGGCTGACATCTTCCCGATAGTTGGATATAAAGCATATTAGATAGTACAACCACCCTTAGAATGATCTGAGATGAGTTAAACTTTTAGGTTGATGGCATTTCTAATATTGCCTTGATCTTCTCTAGATTAATTTTAAATCCTTGTTGTCAAACAACAAACCTAATCAATTTTTCTGAAGCTACTCTGAATGCACATTTAGAGGATTCATTTTGAGATTAAATTATCTTAACTACTTAAAAACTACTCTCAAGTCAAAGAGATTATCTTCCTTTACTCTACTTTTGACCATGAGATTATCAACATAGCACTCAACTTGATGTTGAATGAGTTCTTGATTGAGTCATAACCCACTAGCATGTAGCTAGACATTTTAAGGTTGAGGCATGACCTTATTCGGGGTTCTAAATGTAGTGTTTCTTTCATCTTTAGGGGACATCTTTATTTGGTTATATCCAGATGAGCTATCTATGAATGAGAAGACTAAATGAAATGAGGTAACGTCCACCATCAGCTCTAGGATTGGTAGTGGAAATTCATTTTTCGGACATGCCTTATTTAAATCCCTAAAATCGAAGCATATGTGAATTTGACCATTCTTTTTCTTAATTGGGATGACACGGGCAAACCAAGGTAGGGTATTTCTTTCTCAAATGAAGCCAGCATTGATCAATTTCTTAACTTCATAAAGGACCTATTGTTCTATATCTAATTGCACGCATCTAGGAGCTTGCTTGATAGGGTTAGTTGTAGGCTCTATTTCTAGTTTATGGGGACCGAGCCAATCCAGGCATCTCTTCATAACTCCATGCAAAGCAGTCCTTAAACTTAGTCAATGCCTAACTATGTTATTGGTTTCAATTTCATTTAATAAAGAACTGATGTATGTCGGGCGTGGATCTTCTTCAATTTCTAAGTTGATTTCTTTGAGCTCATCAATGGTTGACATGATCTCTTCTTTGAACTCTAGCGATGCATCTTTGACTTCAAAATCATCTGGATCATCTGAAGCTTCTAAGAATAGCTCCTCATATAAGTTAATGTGATTTGAAAAGAAACTATTAAATGATTGATTGATGATGAGTAATCATCATCATTGGACCCTATATATTGAATCCTAGTCCCGATCTTGATGGAGATTTTGCATTTGTTCTTCCATATTCTTTTTAGTAGTCTAATCTATGCTTTGACCAAGTATGTGGGATAACCCTATCTTTGCTAAATTATGAACACAAGGCAAGTACCAATTAGAAGGTAATTCTATTAAATCTTTATATGAATCATCCTCAAGTTCTACATGAACTTCTTGACTAGGATGATGCTCCCAGAAGCTCGAGTCTTCATATGGATGATTTATGGGCTTCCTTAACAAAACCCTCACCTTTTTGAGAAGAAAGTGGGGTTAGAGCTAAGGGTCCCAACTGATGCCTAAGTATTTCACATATAGACTTGGATACACTTATGCTTTGCTTCGAAGCCTGATCTTCATCACTATCTGGCTCAAGTATCATCTCTAAGGGAATCTATTGTTGAGAAGAGCTGCTAATGTGCTAACCATATAAGACTCATCCAATGAACTAAATTCTAAGTCTATATGGATAGCAGGTGTACTACTAGTAATTGGGGCATATCCTCTATTAGTTGGCTAAAAGGGAGGTTTTCTACCCCTAGGACTGCCTCTGAACTATCCTCTTCCTCTGCCTGGTGGAGGTCAGGTCATCCTACCCATATGTTCAAATGGAGTAACAAACTATGGATGGAATTTAATGTCATGATCACTTCCTCCTCCAAGTTTATTTATGCTACATTTTTTTTTATTTTCTCTTTTCTTTTCTTTTTCTTTTTCTCTTTCCATTTCTCTTTATTTTTATTTTTCTTATATTTTTAAAATTTCTCCAAGTTTATGAGAATAAACTTATTGATTTTGAGGGAGGTAATAAGCTGCATCTTCAAATATGTCGATCTCATGAACTATTCATGTCCTTTGACACAGTAGACGATCCCACCTCTTAGAAACTTCATACACTGATGTAAGTAGGATAGAACTATGTTGTTCTCAAGTATCCATGGTCTCCCAAGAAAAGTGTTGAAAGATGTATCCAAGTTTATAATATGAAACTTGGCTTCAGTCTTCCAATCATCTATATCTAGAAACAATATAGAGGCTAAGGCTATTGACCTCACTTTTGTGTGGATTCAATCTTTCATAAACTTAGGAGTCTTCTAGACACTAAGCCTTTCCCGTCATAAGACATCTAACAATTAGGTAAACACTTAAACTAAATACTTAGGTTAACCATAAGATAAGGTTATGCCTTAGGGATCAGGATAATCCACCAACCCTGCAACCCAAATCCAATCCATGTTCACCTTATCAAACAAAGACTCAAGTTCAATTCAAACATCAAAATCATATCCAAATCCTAGCCTAAATTCCAAATCCAAATGATTGAAGCCCATGATCAAATCCAAACTTGAAACCCTTCACAAAATATGACCCCATGGACTTAGCCAAATCTTAATCCAAATTAATCCAAAATCAATTGATTTTCTCATAATCAATTTATTTCTTCAATCATCTTCTAAAATATAAATCAAATCTACATTCAAATAATCAAAACTAAATCAAACTAAATCAAATTAAATCAAAACCCTTCCTAAGCTATGACTATCCATGGACTTAGCCAAATCTTAATCAAAATCAATTCAAACTCAATTGATTTTCTCACAAATCAATCATATTTTCAATCATCTTCACAAATTTAAAGAAATATACATTTAAATCATCAAAACTAAATCAAACCAAATCAAAATCAAACCTAAGCCACATGACCCAACTCCACAGCCAAATTCCTTTATTCCAAAACCCAAATTCAATTGATTTTTTCATGAATCAATGATACCTTCAATCATATTCACAAATATAAATGAAATCTACAATCATCAAGCCAAACCAAAATTAATAGTCAAACTTAACTTTTTGACTTGAAATGTTCAGATGAACCAAAACCCATTTGAACCAAGCCAATTGCAATTGAATTTATATATCAATCCCAAATCCATATATAAACTCAACTAAATCAAACTCAACCCAAAATCAAAACTAAACCCAATTGGTCCACTTGACCCAAAGTGGCCAATTTAACCTATTTGAGCCAAGTTCTAATCTACCCAAATTGGATTTAATCAAGCCCATCAAAACCTCCCATGATTGTTGATCACCCTAGGTTGATCAATTATCACAAAATTGGTCAAACCAAGTCAACTTGGTCATTTTACCAAGTCAACCCTTAACCCATATGAACTAGCAAATTGCAACTAAATCCTTTGAAACCAATGATTCATACAAATCAAAATCAATATTTAAATATGACTTGACCTTCAATTGAGTCAAACCAAACCCAATTGGCCCTCTTGACCCAAGTTGACCCAAATTGACCTAAAGATTGGGTCAAATCAAGATATAAACCAAATTGATTGCAACCAATGGCTCAAGTTCATTCCAAATTGATTGTTGAACTTGACCAAAGCCATGATTGGACCCAATTGAAACTAATTGACCTACAAATTGACCTAAAGTTTCAAGTTGGCCTAAATCAAAATAAATCCAAATTAATTGAAAAAACTATGATCATCTTTTGGTTAACTAAACAAACCCAACCCAAGTCAATTTGGCCAATTTAGTCAAATTGGTCAACTTATTTGACCCAAATGAATTCAAATTAGCCAAAATCAAATCTAAGCCAAACTAAACCAAACTAATTGAACCAAAACATCCCAAATGATCATATGAACTTGACCTAACCCTTGGTTTGACACAATTTGATCAATTGGTCATCTTAACCCAATTTTACCTAAGTGAGTCAAATTAAGCCAAACCTAACCAAATCAACTCCAATTGACTTGAAATTTGGGCTAACCCACTTTTGGCTCATTTCAAATTTTTCCAAATCAAATCCAATGATAAATGATCATTTTACCCTTGGGTCAAGGGCATCACATGAGACAAATCACCCATGTAAGTGGTCATTTCCAATCCTTGGACACTTGGTACTCTCCCAATGGTCCTCTTAGGCACTAGGACACCAACTAACCCAAGGGTGGTTTGGTCACCATGATGGGAGGTAAAATCACCTCACCCTCTTTGGAGCATTTTAAACCCATAGGACACCCATGATTTCTCTATGGCAGCCACCTCCTTCAACCAACCAAGCCAACTCCTCCTCCCACACTCCACTCTAAGATGGCGGACGGACACTAAAGCCAAACATCCCACCATCCATCAAGATGAAGGGGGGTATACACCCCCTTGTTTCCACTCAAGCACACAAAAAAAATCATTCTTCATAGCCCAAACTACTCAAGATGAGCTAAAACCATTCCTAAAGCTCATTCTTCAATAAAATTCATTCTCATCCCACGAAATAAGACACTCCCATTTTGACCTAACTTCCCCATTTCTTCAAACTCAAATTAACTTTCTTAAGCCTCATCGAGCAAGAATCATCTCTAAGCTTCATGAGCCGGAGGTGGGACTTTGATGAAAGTCGACTCTAAAACATCAGTTCATGACAACATCAAGTCCAATTCTTGGTCAAATGAGCTTCTCACTATTTGAAGCTTCCCAATCATTCAAGTTGATAGTCTTGAGCTCCAGTTATGCTTCCAAAACTAATCCTTAGAAAACATGGGTTGGAGCTTTTGAAGAAAACTTGCATCTGTTCTTGACCAGGATCCCCTGATGTCCATGAAAGTGTGGGATCCTTTTGAGTTCATCCGAGCTTGGTAACTCGGATAAAGTGGGTGGATGAACTCCATTCTCCCACACTCGTGACATTAGATCATAGCCTCCATTCGCAATCAAAATGGACGTTGTGATTAGATCCTAGATCGATCTAATATAATCCATTAAGGATTAATTATAGCCATCGATCTTAGATCAAATAATGATGAAAAGCATCCACCACAGCTCATTTAGATAAGTTTAAGTAGCCAATCTAGTGGCCACATGGAAAGTGTGCCAGTTAGTGTGGCATGGCACAAGGATTAGGCTTTAATTAGGTTTAATTAATCTTCTTTGGCTAAAACTTCTAAAAAATCAGCAAAATCAAAAAATAGAAATAAATACTCATTTTAAAGGTATTTTAGAGGAGAATTAAATAAAAATAATCTTAACTAATTTTGAATAGTAATTATTTTAATTTTATTAGATTACTTGCAATTAATCCAAAATTTTATGGAAAATTTATTGGGATGACCTCTCCTCCCATGATTTTCTTGGGATTTATTTTTAACTTAATTAGGAAAATTGACTAATTAAACCTTAACTACTAAGTTAATTAATCATTTAATCCATCCATAAATAGTAACAAATTGGTTAATTAAGTTTATTAATCATTATTCAAGTAAGTGAACTAAGGAATAGGGTTGGGACCCCTTTCCTAAGTTCATTTCACCTTTTTTTTAATTAATTAAGATTTAATTAATTAAATCACTTAATCAAATTGAAATCATAATCACATGACCTTAATTAATTAAATCATGGGGTAGATCTTTTGGGTATTTAATAACTTAAGAGTTTAATGAAATTATGGTTAGTCCACATGTGTGGGAAAACCATAAGTAATTAATAAAGTTAATAATCTAATTAACTATTAATCATAATCCAATTGCATTAGGCCTCTTTTATTTCCTAGGATCATTGCAAGTTTATTTTCCATGCATATCATTTTATCTCATAATTATTTATTTAATTACTTTAATATGATGTAGGTAATGATAATTAATTTATCTAATTAAGGGTTCAACTTAATTAACCAATAAAATCAACTTAATTACATTTTCTTAAATTAAATCAAATCACTAATGTTGGAATGAGTTTAAAAAAGGATGCGATGATTTTCTTCTCCTCTTTAAATCAAATCAAATCCAAAATTAATTAATAAAGAAGCTTTGGTTTGCTTTAAATAATCTTATTTGATTTGATTGTCCTTAAGAACTAGTTTGGTTGAATGAATCACATGCTTATATTTGATTGTCCTCTTTCCAATCATGTTAAATTTATTATGTCATTTGAATTCATGCATCCATCTTTTCAAAATCAAGTAAAATAAAATGGATTTCCTTTATGTAAGCTTACATGTGTTGATTTAATTTTATATGCATATGTGTATTATCACTATTAAATCCAAATGTTTTTTTCAAAAGCTTATAAATGAATAATAATATATTATGATGATTATAAATACATAGAAAAAAGTGCTTAGCTTAAGTGTATGAATGTGAGTTCTCTTTCCTCTATTGTTGATTTATATAAGATTGAATGGTGTATATGTATAGTCTAAATCACGGGAACATGAGGCTTTAGCTATCCCCAAGGATGCCATTTGATTACCTCACTTCCATGGTTTAACAATGGCACATACCCATTTGGTTTCATTCTTATGTATTTCAACATGAAATTTGGATAGAGCTTTAATTCATATATATAAATGATTCAATAAAATATAAATCCATGGTTTTCTTTCCCACATTTATGTATACATCCATGTGTCCAAGAAAAGCAAGTATATAGTCTATACATCTCAGAATACAAGGCTTTAGTTAGGAGGTCATTTGATTACCTCACTTTGTGGTTTAACAACAACATGTTTTTCTTACATATTATATATATATATATATATATATATATATATATATATATATATATATATATATATATGTGTGTGTGTGTGTGTGTGTGTGTGTGTAATGAAAATCCCATTTTACATTAAAATTGCATGCATTCATAATTAACTAAGTGGTTGAATTTAATATGATTTTAGCTTACTATGTTTGTATCATTTACATATGTTTGAATAAATGGGTATATAGTCTATACATCAGAATATGATGCTTTAGCTAGCTCAAGGAGGTCATTTGATTACCTCACTTCCTAGTTTAACAATGGCATACTATTTAATTTTATTCTTATGTCTTTTTTGTATAAGAATTTGGATAAAGTTTTAAATTAATATGTTTAAATAATTCAATCAAATAAAATATAAATTCTAAACATACTCATACATTCATCATTTGAGTGTGCTAAAATATGTTGCATGTATAGATACATATGATTAAATCATATGCTACATGTGATGGAAAGGAATGATTTAATATATGTCATGTGGTATTAATTCAATTAAATTAATCTTAAGATGCCTTTCATTTTGAATAGGATTATTTAAAGTGAACCAAAATTAGGATTAATTAATTCATTTAATAAGCCATTCACTAAAGAGAACTAAATCAAATTAATATACTTTAGAAAGTGACTTAATGGATGAAGAAGGTCAATCCTCTTTTTCTCTCTTTATAACACTTAGTTTAAGTGTAAAAAATGAAATAAAGGAAACACAAATTAAAATTCTCAAATCAATTAAACTATAAATGAAATCAACCTTTCATGTTAAATTGAATCTTCTACACTTAGAAAATACAACACTAATGCTTAACAAGACTTACCACATAAGCCTTAACACACATTAGAATTAAGTCACCACTTCTTTTAGTTAAGTTATGTGATGTGATGATATTTTGTTTATGATTTATTATTTTTAGATTGGATGTTAGGGAGTATTTAGCTACATGGGATTATGCTTAAAATGCTTAAAATAAATTTACTCTTTTTTTCAAGTTGCTTAAAGATTTAAGCATAATCCAAGTATTGGTGGACTTAGTTACCCATGTGGGATGCTATGTCAAAATTATAAATACAACTTGCATGGGATTATATGTATATTTAGCTAACCTATTTTATAGGTGTAGTTACTTTCCCAGAAATGTTATTTTAATAGGAATTAGGATTAGTGCTATGAGGGATTAGGATGAGCGGTGGCGAAGGCTTTGTCCTCGGGTGCCATGTGATGCCTTTGAAGCACCATCAAATTAAAGAAGGAACAAAATCAAAATGGAGATATAAAGAAAGAACCCCATAGATTTAATACAATAATTACTTTCATATTATGGTTGTATAAGGGTAGAGCTTCGTCATCATCTTTTCTCCTTCTCGGTTGTAGGGTGTAATTGCCTCTTTATTCTTTTATAGTTTGTATAATTATTTGATCTTATGTTTACATTGTGCATTAGGATGGCATGCTTTTCATAGTTTCTTAAATGATTGATTCTTTAATGTGTGGCTTGGATAAATTAAGCTCTTAGATAAAATAACATTTATACCCATGAATCACTCATAACAAAATTTTAAACAACTCATTACCTTATCATAAAGTCTAAGACATAGATAAGATTATTAAAAGAATTAGCAACCCCTTAGTTGTATGGTTAAATGTTTCACATAATGCATGTATAATATTTCTCTCTTGAACCTAAAGAATTTCCATCTTTGCATGATAAAGGAATGCTTGACCTGTGAGGGCATCCCTTGTTGTGGAGAACACCTTCTTTTAGATTTGACCATAACTATTTCATCATGCATTTAAGCATATGAAATCCAAAGCCTCTTTCAAATGATGTGTAAAAAAATAAAATAAAATTTGAAAATTTTGCATCTATAGATTTAATCATTTTCACTCATAGTCTCTTAGGAAGTGTGTTTAGGACTTTAGTCTATTTCTAATTATATAACTACCCTAGCTATCTTGTAATTCATAAGGCTGGACTACATGGTTTTAAAATGTAGCGGTGACCACTCTGGAAGTTATAAGTCATAAGTGACAATTTATTCTCTCTTATGGTGGTAAACCCTTATGTCCATCAGTCACTTAGATTTAGGTCATGCTTCAGCTCTCACTAAAGCTCCCTAGATTTAGGATCCAAGGTAGTTATTTCCTTTGGGCTATGAGCATAAATCCTCACCTCTTAGGCATTCCCACAATATTATATTGGTGGATTATAAGCACTAGTAATCTAATTAAATTTCAACTCAAAACATATAAATCTGTTCAACTTCAAAATTATAAGGCCGAACCATAGGATAAATTGGAATGCTCAAGGCTTCTTGATCATGAGCATTTCTTACTTATTTCATTTGGATTCCAAAAAGTCTTCTCCTTGAACTTTACCGGTTGATTTTGCAATCCTTTGATAGTCTAACCATGAAATCTTTGGAGCGATGTTGCCTTTAATCGAGTATTCTTAAGATCTAAGATGTAATTAACTATGGAGGCTTGCTTCCATAGGAACTAGAACCTTTTTAAACCTAATTTATTCATCCATGTAAAGTAGGGAAAAATTTTCTAGTACATTCAGATGCCTTAGGGTCCTTATTACGTGATTAAGTCTACTATGGGGTGCTCTATCTTTGGAGATAGTACATCATACCTTAATGTGTGATCACCTCAAAATGTACCCCTACATCCAAAATCTTGTTCATTGAATCCTCTCAACATATCTCTTTTTTGGGGTTTGAAGATGTCGATCCTCTAGTAGGCAAGGGTTCTTAGACTCATAATGTTGAGTTATACACAGGTCAACAACAACTCGGATAGCCTATATCATCCACTATAATGTAAAAGGCGGTTGTGCTCTGGTCCCCATGAGTCAATCTCAAGTGGTCCTAATTGATTTGAGAAGGATCATGACTCGAATGAGTTAAGAAAGGATCAAAAGTACTAGAGCTATTATTTTATTTAGACTTGGATAGATTTCATTGGAATAAAATCAGAGCATGTGTAGATATAAGTAGAATCAACTTTCATTAATTTTTTTGGGTGGAGGTGAAATCAATCGAGTTATAGATTTAGTGCCTTATTCACATCGGTGCCTGGATAGAGAGGAACTAGTAGAAGGGGTAGGTTGTGTGGTGGAGGGAGTACTGGACAGGTGGTGGCTGCACTCTTGGACTATCAGTATGGTGAGAGCTACTCTTCTGAGCTATCACCTTCATAGTTATCCTTTGCAACTAGACCTTACTTGGTGTTGGAGGTTTGAGCTACTTGAGCACCAAGGAAAGCTTCTTGATCTTAGAAATGATCTTCTTAGAGGTTCAAAAAAGAGAGATATACTAACCTTCTTTGGTCTCAAGAGGATTGCAAGTATCCCCAAGGATTACTCTAATAGAACTGAATGATTGTTCTAATAAGTATTCCTTAGGGATAATCTCTCAACTTGTAGTTGTGATAGTCCTTAAAGTGATACAATCCTCTAAGACATGGCTCAACATGCGTGGTTGGGGAAATAGCTAGGATCATCTCGAATTCCTCCAACCTCTTGGGTTATGGTAACTGAGTCATGTTTCTTTAAGAGATTCTTAAAGATTTTCCTAACTACCTCCCTCTTGAAAGAATATGGCTTATTCAATCTATCAGAAAGAGTAGGTGGAAAGTAGCTACATGGTGATGGATATGAATACCACTGCTGGGTAGGCTGTTGAGGTGGTTGAAATGGGCATTGTGGTGGCTATGGTGGCCTGTATGATGGTCGAGGTGGTGGAAGAGGAGGGCAAAGGAGGTTACTGAGCTCATAGTCTCTCATACTGAACTCTAGCTGGCTACTTCCCTCTATCCACTGACATAACTATCCCTGGCTTCTTCTCAAAAACCTTCTATGGTTTGGGCCCAGATGATTGGTCAAGAAATGACAACTGTTTGGCTACTTATTGTAGGCTAGCCACCTTGTTGATTAATTTCTCAAATGTTTTGCTGGTAAAGCCCTTAAGCATGAAGGAGACTAGGCCATGGATATTCTTGAGAAGCTGTGGTTATAGTTATGGTTCGCATTTCATGCTCAAGTTGTGCCACCTGAGAATGTAATCAACAAAGGACTCACTGAGTTTCTATTTCTCCATAATGAGGTCGCCTACAGTGACCCTCTGTTGAGCTCCAACAAACCTCTTGATGAAGAGGTGCTCCAACTCAGCAAAAGTCTTCACCGAACCATTGGACAGTTTGGTGTACCAATCAAATGCAACACCTGACAGACTACTAACGAAAAGGTGGAAGAGGAGTTTGTTAATGTCACCGGTGTCACAGCAGTCGCCTCTAAAGTGTGCAATGTATTATCCTGGGTTCGCACTGCCATCAAAGATCTTGAAAGATGGTGGCACAAAACCCTAAATAAAATAAAAGCTAAAATAAACATAAACCAAAAAAATAGGCCAAAACAACTCTAAAATAAATAATAAATAAAACCTAAACCTACTAAAAAAAAAAAAGTAATACAAGATAAAGAAACTAAACATAAACATAAAGCTAAAATAAAATAAAAAAGATAAATAAAACCTGAAAACCTAAAGATAGAAATACAAATAAAACTTAAAAGAGAACCAAGCCCTGAGCCCTAACTAGGTAAGAATAAAAACTAAAATGAAACCCTAGCTAAAGACTAAAGAAATAAAATAAAAGTAGCAAATAAAGCTAGAGCCTAAGACTGAAAATAAAATACAGAAATAGGCCAACCTAGAAATAAAATAAAA